>CM061139.1:87047847-87336594 GCA_030789695.1 Scilla litardierei
TTTGAGAGTATTTTGGGTTAGGATGGAGATTGATGGTTGATTTGATGTATTTCTGAGTTTTCTGGATGTCGGTGTTGGATATTTTGATGTGTTGTATTTTTTGTTGTTGGACGTTGATGATGTTGATGATGATGTTCTCATGATGATGTTGTATCAATGATATATGATGTATTTCTTTTTGATGGGTATGTTGCATTTGTTGTATCGATCTCTTTTTGGGATGTACTCTTGATGTTTCTATCTATATATACATCGTTGTTCATGTTGTGATATTTACTTCCTCGTGCACATTAATTCTCATTCAATGTCCATGCTATGTAAAATCGTCGCTCGACGATTGAAAAACTTGGTTAAATAGATTTTATTTCTATATTTGTATAGAATTGTTCTCCATGCACAAATGTAACCAAGAATATTGAATATTGGAGAGTATGTTTCATTATTCAATAAATGAAAAATTACCAAATATTTTTGATGATTTTGATTATCGTTTTTTTATAATGGACAATTTGGCACACCTTGATTTGATTTCATCATTTTTCCCTTGGTGTCAATTAGTTCCATCGTCATTGTCTACGACTCCCGATGTTAGATTTTCTATTTCCTAGTTGTTGTCGTTGTATGCCCCCCATTTTTGGGATAATGCCAAAGGGGGAGAGATAATGATAATAAATAGCGCAAATGAAAATTTAACTCAATTTCCAAGAATCTAGTTTGATATGTTAGATTCAGGGGGAGTTAAGATATATATAAGGATTTTCAAAATCCGATATTTCGAAAATCGATTCTCTTTATTTATCTTACTCATCTGATTGATGCAATTCATATATATTCATTTTGGAATTAACGTGTCATCAATGCAGGGGGAGTAAGTATTTTATATTTGAATCATTATTTTTGATTATTATTTATGTTGGTTTGTCATCACCAAAAAGGGGGAGAATGTTGAATATTGGACTCCCCAGATTTGGTTTTGATGATGAGCAACCATAAATAATCCATGAACTAACAATTTGTGAGCGCAGTATTGGAGATCGTCGCCAAATTCACGAGAACATTCAAAGCGACATCTCAACACTTCACAAAACTCGTATTCATGCCTAAAGCTTCGTTGAAGCTCTTGCGCCGTTTTGGAAGTTATGAAGAATCAATCGAAGCTCTCGAAGACCGTTTATTAAGGTTTTATTTATAGTCTTTTTAGCTTCGATATATAGAATGTTGAGCCTTGAGTATATCTTACCATTCTAACTTCATAACGCTCATATCGTAGCTCTAGGATCTTAGTACAAGTTCATTCTAACTTCCTCGAAGCGTCGCGCTTCGATTCGGACTTGTTTGCGCATTTAGTTGGTACAAGAACAAGTACTGACCGACTAGATGGTGATCTAGTCGGTCAGCAACTATTCTTGGACCGACTAGTTTGATTCCTTAATTTCTTGGACTTTACTGTTTACAGTTAGTCGGTCTACGTTGACTCACCGACCGACTAGTTTGTGAACTAGTCGGTCAGTGATGCTTCTTTGACCGACTAGTTGTGACTTACTGTTCATGCTAAATTTCTCCTAAGCTACTGTTTATCGTTAGTCGGTCTAAGAACGTTTGGTGACCGACTAGTTGACAATCTAGTCGGTCAACTTTTGTTCTTGGACCGACTAAGTCAACTTGTGTTCAGACTATTTCATTTTACCTCTTAGTCGGTCTACGTTCACAGACTGACCGACTAGTTGTGAAACTAGTCGGTCAGAAAGTCTTCTTTGACCGACTAGATTTCTAGGTCTGAAATTCTCTTTCTTCTCAGTTCCTCTCTTAGTCGGTCCATGCTGTTTGACTGACCGACTAGTTGATGAACTAGTCGGTCAGTGATTGTTCTTTGACCGACTAATTCTCCCAGATTTCTATCCGTTGGAGAATGACCTAAGTTGTTTTTATGGGACCCTATAAATACGAACCTAGGTCATTTCTATCTAGGTTAGAGCTTCCATTCAGAGATTCATTGAGATCAAAAGAGATAGCTATTCTCACTCAAATCAAAAGCTCTCTTCCTCACAAGAAACCCATTCTCTCTCATTTCTAGATCTAGAATCCATCTAGAGAGAAGCTTGTTCTTGGTGAGCTCTTCAAGCTATTGCTTGATCCAAGTCTCCAAATCATCCCTAGGCACCGATTGCTGGTCATTTCCTTGGTGCTAGGTCTTGGTGACTTCATCTTCCTCAAATCCTTCATTTCACCTATTGGGTAAGAAAAACTCAAGGTATAGGATTTTGTGGTAAGTTTGCTTATTTCAATATAACTCATTTATATTGCTTGTTGATTCTCTCGGTTGTGAGAGAAGGTTGTGATCCCGGGTTGTGGGATTCACTATTGCCGTTGTTGTATGATTTGATCTTGTGAAGGTTTTTCACAAGATATTCATAGTGGAAATCTTGAGTTAGGGTTTCTAACTCAAGTATCCGGAGGGGATCCTGGTGGTTGGGACGTAGGATCACCGGGAACAAGTCGGGGAGACTTAGGTGGATCCGAACCCATTAACATCATTTGTTTGCATTGTTAATTTTGTTGTTGTCATTCAATTTAAGCTTCCGCAAATTGATTTGGTAGTTGTTTGCAATTTAATTTGGAATTATACTCCTTATTATTTTAAAGTACTATTCACCCCCCCCCCTCTAGTACTTGTGCAGTAGCTTGTAGGGCATTACAATCATGAGTCCCTGGAGCAACGTGAGGAGTCACGCGAGATCCAGGGGTCAAACGACGAAGATTGCTATTTTTCACCCCGCAATCGATCAGTTGGACACAACCAACCGATCGGGTGGTGCACGCGTATCCGACCCGGACGAAGACTGAAGTGAAGTGCAGATCAACCGACCGGTTCATTGACTGGTTCAATCCATCAGAGCTCTCGGCCATTTGGACTTGAATTCAAACCGATCGGGTGACATCCCACCCGATCGGTTCATCTGTAGCCGAATCTTCCAAGCGACGACCCGAAGAGCTCAACCGACGGTTTGCTGACCGTGCCAAATCATCAGTGTTCTCTGTCTTTTTAGGGTTAATTCCAACTGATCGGTTGAATACTCAACCAATCAGTTCACCTGATGCCGCATCGCCCCAATTGTCGAACCGATGGCTCCACCCGCTCACCTCAGCATCCGGTTGAAGCTCCTGAAGCCGACGACCGAAGCATCAAGCAGCTCACCCCATCGGTTGATGCTTCAATCGATCGGGTGACGTCGATTTGTATATATAGATGCCCTAGGTTTCAGAAAACGCAGCTTTTGTTATTTTCTGTCTTTTTCTTGTACGGTGACGGTTGGAATTTTATTGTTATTTGTAAGTCTTCTGATTGTTTTCAAACTTTGATATTATCTTATTAGCATTGCTACTATCTCATTTCAATTGCCTGATCATGATTTTTACGGTTGATTTTCATTTAGATTGCTTTTTAACCATGATTTGTGAGTAGTTCCCAAGTCTGGGATTTTGGTGGAAACCCCTTCTGGGTTCTCCCTGATGCGTCCATGGGACTAGGATTTCGATATGGATTAGGAATTTATATGGTTACAGTGGTGTGCTTCATTGTCATCGGCGGGAAAAAGACCGCCTTTGACCGTCGGGCCAAGGGGAATAAACTTGGCGGTTGACTCCCTAGCCATAGCTCACGCCCTAAGCGTAGACATTGAATCCTAGTGCATGGAAACGGCCGGATGAGATGTTGGGAGTTATCGTTGCGAGCTTAGTGCTCCCGGAGTCGGTCAGTGTTAATGGACATGGGAATACCCACTGACCGGACCCAGGTAGTCCAGCGTATCATCCTGGGCATCGACCGGAATATCGGTCCCATGTGATGCCGGTATCACCTTCAGAGGCAACGTCTCACCACTGAACCCTAAATCCAATCGTACTCCTATCCGTCGGCCGTAACAGTGAGAACACATGATGGGGTGGAACCCGAAGTCCTAGGTTTCCTTTTATATCGTTAATCCTTCGTATTCATTTTCCGTGACAACCCATCGATCGTTCGAGCTAGCTCACCCATAGGGTGGACCGGTTCCTCTTTAACACAAGCACAATCACGCCTCCCTGTGTTCGACACCCAAGCCACACTATAACACTGTAACGACTAGTTTTTACGATACGTTTTGTCTGTATTTTCTCTCGTGTGATTTCTTCCGTATCCGTAGTTAGACGTTGTTGTCCCCGTACCCGTATTCTTTTAATTCCATACTTATTATTATTATTATAATCATTTAATAATTATTTACAAATATCCTTGTATAATTATTTTAACTTTCAAATTCGAAATTCGAAATTCAAATTTTAAAACCTAAGGAGCTTTCCTTTTTAAACCTATTTATTAGCTCTAAATTCTCCTACTTAAACCTTCAATTAGGTTGATTTCATTAGCCCATAATTTCCTCCACCATTTATAACAAATCAAATTTAATTATTATTTTTCAAATCCTTTCTTAATATACCTAAACCCTAGTTTTTCTACCCAGGCCACACCCAGCCGTTACATTAACACACACACACACAAATTTTATAATAGGAAACTTTTTAAAACTTTAAGACCTACCCTAAAACTTAGCCTAGTACTAGCCCTCTTACTGCGAATTCAAAAACCCCACACACACCTAGAGTTAACATACGATGAATTTTAAATACCTAACCTATACTGCAAACATCACGTGCTGCTCTTACAAACTTCTTTATATAGTAGTGAAGCCTAGGGGACATAGGACAACATCACCCTAATCCTATATAATATAAACCCTATTGTCCCTTTATGATCAAGCCCTAGATATATATATTTATAAAACCCATAGAGAGCTAGGGCTACCCTCTTCATACACAACCGCCTCTCCCCTACCCCCTCTCTCTTCTTCCTTCACGCAAGGCCTCAACCCACGCCGAACGCCCCCTACTTCTTCTTCTTCACGCAACCAGAAGCCCCGGTCTTCTTCTTATCCGGTGCAACCCCCACAGGCCACGGCATCACCCTACTCACAGCCGCCTCCCCTCTCATCTTCCCCTTACTGATGGCAAACACCCACGGCCCAAGGCTGTGCCGCCTCCTAGCCACGCAAGGCACCGCCTCCACCTCCCACCGCCTGCAGCAACCACCCACACCCCTTCAGGCCGTGCAGACATCAACCCCGCCCAGTCCAACGCCTAGAAACGCCGGCCACTCCTCGCTGCTATACACCCCACGGCCTCGCAATCGACCAGATCTCCTCCTCCGCTTGCGTGAACGTCTACCCCACACACGCGTACAACGTTGTTACGACCCTCATCCTCACCGTTAGCCTTAGATCTGACGTCGACAACCCTGGGGATTCGCTAAAATCCTCGCTACTATCTGCAGAGTCCGCAGACGCCGATGTCCGTCGACTTCCTCGCTGCCACGACGAGTTCCAGACCGTTGACGCCGCACGTATCGATGTCGCTGCTCCCCACCTGCTACGTAACGGTTAGTACCCCTATCTATAACTCATAACCCACACCGTAAAGTAGAGAACCTAATAAAACCGGTTGATTAGATGTTATAGGAACTCGTTATAAAGCTGTTTTGATCGAAAAACACATATTCTAATTTTACGTTTTGTCAAACCAGCGAACCGTCTATTCCGTACATAGTACTCATCGAGACGTTTCCAACAACACCAAGAACGTCAAAATAAGGCAAGTATATGAATTGATATGATTTTTTGAAGTTTCGGCACTTTTACGCCGCTTTCAAGTATTGTTGAATAACTTGAAAATTATACGTGAAATGACGTGAGAAAATGACACCATGGAGATCAGGACAAAATTTTTGATCCAACGGTATATCATACGATATACCTTAACTTTAAACAAATAGGAGAAATAAATATTTTCTGTAGCAAGTCCAATGAAAACACGTGTTCGTTATTATTTTGAGATTGCTATAAAAATTGTTCGACCCACTTTTGCTGTGTAGAACTGTCACAATAATGTAGCAATGTTGATAACATTAAATATCTGCAAGTCTGGACATGTTTAACAAATATTGACATCGTGAAAATCATGCGCCTCGAAGGCGGTATCGTGAATTCGTGATGTCTTGTGGGTCGACTAGGCTGGCTCGTGTTCCAGCATAAAATTGGGGTGGGGTTAGGGTTGAGCAGCTACTAGGCATATGAAAGGGTCCTCTCTTCAAGAGCACCACCCGCATGCGGTGGGTTAGCTTCAATCACGGTAAGCCCCCGTGAGAAGAACGACTTACTCATCACGTCCTAAAGGCGAGAACTCTATGATAGATGTGAACAATTGACATGAAACTTGAAATGCTAATGTGATCTCAGTAACTTGACATGCTAACGATCCCAGGAAAACTTACTTTACTTCTTGAAAACTGCCTAGAACTGCATGTTAGGAATGTCTACTTCCGTTTCATTATAATTGTCTTATTAAACTTATTGCAGTCATCTCATTTAATGTCTCTTAAATTCATATCGTTTGTATACTTGTCTTGGGTTGCTAACTCTTTCTTACAGACCCCTAGCTGACATATATTCATGTTTTTGGATGTATGTCAGATTCTGAGCTCGAGTACCCGGAGGACCCGTACGTGACACCAGATTTAGAGAGTCAGGAGTTCGCCCCTGACGCGGTGCCTCTTCCAGCGGAGGACTAGTGGACCCCCACAACTTACAGCTTCTTAGTTTACTTTTAGACGTTGTTGTTTTGTGTACGTTCTATTTCATGTTGCTACTTTAGCCCAGCTGAGGCTTGTTAATTAATTTCGTGTACGAACATTTTAACTCTGGTTGTGGCTTTATTTTTTGAAGTGTTTCTGATTGTTCTGATACGCAAATGCAAGAACCTCATCTGTGTTTTTATCACAGACGCTTATTGAACTCGAGCTTCACCGCTCCAGTTCAAGCGGACCGCGTAACGCTCTCGCTTCCGGTGTCTTTTGGGAAGCGGGGCGTTACAAACACTGTGCGCTTGCGGTATAAATATTTAATTCTGGTATCCCCAATCATATTGCCCACCTATAATGCCAAAACCGGGGGACGTCACATCATAATGACTCCTCATATAATTAGCCCATATCCCCTTAGTTGCAAGCATTCTCCACGTTAGGCGGACCCGAGAAGCTGTGCTCAAGTCCTCTAGCTGTCGCAAACCCACTCCACCCTCCTTCTTTGGTGTGCATAAGTCCTTCCAGGCCCAAATATTTAGATGACCCCATATAAACTTCCTGCACGCAGTGGTAATAGCATGTATGACAGATTTAGGAATTCTATTAGCTTGCATCCAGAAAGAGACCATACCATAGATAACTGAGCGTACAACTCTATTCTGCCAGAGATAGAAAGCATGGCCGACGACCAACTCAAAAGTCTCTTTTTGCATTTATCCACTAATCTCCCAAATAGGGCTGGTTTAGGATAATTAGTAGATAATGGAAGGCGTAGATAAGTAGTAAGAGAGGAAACCATTTTAATATCAAGGCTGTCAGCTAGTTCTCTTGGATTGCGCACACCTTTACTGAAAATGACTGAGCTCTTATCCCAGTTTAGCTGAAGACCAGAGAATAGATTAAAATTGGCTAAAAGATCCTTAAGGCATTTAAAGGATCATGTATTGGCCTTACAGAATACCAGGAGATCATCTACAAATAAGAGGTGAGATATAGACCCAGATCTACACATTGGCAAAATGGAGCGGGAAGATTCTGATCTGGCCATAAGTAAGGAAAAATCTTCCATTACAACAACAAAAAGGTAGGGGGAGAGGGGGTCTCCTTGACGCTTGCCTTTGTTGGATGAAAAATATCCCTCAGGCAAACCGTCAATCAGAACAGAGAACATAGGAGTAGAGATGCATTCTGAGATCCAATTTATAAATTTATACCTTAATCCCATTTGATGTAATAGAAAGAATATGAGTTCTCTGTTAACACTGTCAAAAGCCTTCCTGAGATCCAATTTGATGCATGCTCTGGCCCCCATCGGGTTGCTAAAATCTCGAATCTGTTCATGGGCTAACAGTGAGCAATCTGCGAGCAATCTGCCTTTGAGAAATGCTGCTTGGTTTGGAGAAATAAGGTTACTAATGACGTGCTTGAATCTGTTACATAATACTTTACTGATAATTTTATATATGACATTGCAACACGCGATAGGCCTGTAATCACTAAATCCAGTGGAGTTGGTACTTTTAGGGACCAGTGTCAGGAAGGTATGATTGACATGAGGAAGCATATGGCATGAATCAAAAAAATAAGATACACCATGTATAACATCATTTCCAACGACGTCCCATACATTTTGGAAGAAAAAAGCATTGAAGCCATCAGGTCATGGGGCTTTATCTTTACCAATTTGGAAAGCAGCGATCTTGATTTCAGAAGCAAAAACTAGTCTATCCATCCAATCTGAGGCCTCAGGAGTTAGCTTACGCTTGGGAGTAAGATTTGGGAACAAATTCCAGTAATCAGTTTGGCTATATAATTTCTTGCAGAAGAGACGCGCTTCCTTCCTAAGAACATCCATACTAGAGTTCCTCTCACCTTTAGCATTAAACAAATGGCTGAGATTGTTATGACAATGACGCGCCTTCATAGCGGTGTAAAAAAATTTGGAATTCCTATCACCCAGGGTAAGCCAATTTTGCCTACTCTTCTGACGGAGATCCGCCTCCTCAACGTCCAAGGCTTTTGCTAGCCTAAGGATTGTCATTTTCTCCAATTCCTGAGTACTGATATTAGAATCCAGATCTGGATTCTGTTGCAAAGCATACAGATCCTGGCAGCATTTACTAGTGTCCAGATTTTTCATATGTTCGGTCGCCCAAGTTTTGAGTTTGCACTTCAGGAATTTAAGGTTATTAAATAGCCTTTGCAAAGCTGAAACACCCGGCTGAGCACCCCAATTGTTGCAAACAAGTTCATGGTAGCCAGGGAAGGTGGTCCAGGAGTTGTAAAATTTAAATGGCTTGGGTATAGAATCTACCTTAGAGTAGAGATGAACTAGCAGAGCCGCATGATCACTACTGCCTGGAGGGTAGTACTCGAAGTAAGAGTGAGGGAAGAGATTGATCCAGGGGACATTGCAAAGAACTCTGTCAAGGCATGCCGTAATGCGGGAAGCACCGATTTGCCTATTACTCCAACTGAACCTTTGGCCAAAACTTTTGAGCTCAATAAGCTGACAACCACCAATGCAAGAATTGAAAGCATCCATAGAAATTGGATCAACCGGCCGGCCACCCAGCTTCTCTCCCGAACCCCGGACGCAATTGAAGTCACCCCCCCACCAACCAGGGTTTATTATAAAAAGTCTTACAGTGGGAAAGTTTGTCATACCAGAGAGAAGTTCTGATAGCAGTAGTGTTGAATCCATAGACCGCAGTCACCCTATCACGCCTCGCTTCCCTAAAATGGAGGTGAGACGTGAAAAGGGTCCGCACGAGAGTGGAGCTGTGAAGCCCCAAACCCGATAAGTGTCAATAGAACGTAAGAAGGTCCCTGTAACCACAAATGGAATAACAATAATAACACAAGGAGAGACAGAAATAAAATCTCAAATCTTAGAATTTGTCCAACATTAAAATTAAGTTCAACATCAAGAAAAGCCACCAGGCTAAAAAGAAAAGTCTAAGGGCCCAAACATGGCCAACAAAAGTACAAACAAGGGTGTCACGCACCGACAACTAACAGGAAACCTAAAACAAAAGGAAACAGCAAGATCCTAAGAAGGATCACCGGTATTCTCAAACTCCTCGCCAAACAACAGAATCGGGCACAAACTCCACGAACTCGTCGCCCTTAACAACAATCTCAGGCTCGGCAACTAACATGCGACACCCAAAGAGAAAGGGCACATGTCAGCAAGTCTAAAAAGACTTGGGCAAGGAAACTGAAAGGAAAGTAAACTAGCAGTTCTAAAAGCATGCATGACATAAGAGTTTTAGTATGAGTGCACAAGTAAGACATGGTGTAACAATAAGTGCAAGGGAACAATTATCATGTCATGACAGGGGTAGCCAAGCTACTAACAATCTCAATCTTTTCACTAGTCACGTTTTCAAGTTGTTTGTAGATGTTTACGCCTTACAGCTGAACGGTTTAGCATTCACGATGAGTGGCCGCTTAACAACTACCCCAGAACCCAAAGCTTACGCCTTACAACTGCAGTTGCTGATCGGGCAGACTCCCAGTTGAATGACCGCTTAACTCTTACCCCATCCCACAAGTAAACAAGCCAGGGTCCCTGTACATGAGCCCAGTAAATGAGCCAGGGTTGCCCCGCACGGGAGCTTGTTTTCTATATCACGAATCAGGAAGTATTTGGCGTAGGGGACACCTAGACTCAATATCGAGCGTTGGGGTTAGCAACTCATTATGCTCGCTTCTGGTCACAAGCCAGGAAGTACAAGCATTGTAGCATGTGTCACGTAATCACGGGAACATTTAAAGAATGCAATGACATGACAATTAATTCGTGTACCGGTAATTGAAATTAAACATGGCATGGTAGTTTTATGCAACATGATAAATGACGGATCTAGCTTCGTTGTCAAGCTAGTTCCTAAATTTGCGCCTAGGCGAGTATCATTTCGTCGCCTAGTCTCTTTTATGCCTACAACAAGCAAATGGCATAAGACATGGCCCAAAACCCTAAGTGGCAAGTTTCACTTGCCTAGCACCGTGGATGACGATCAACGAGGGTTCGTCTCACGGACGCTAATCTACAGGGAAGTCGCTGTTATGGAGAAACAATCATCAAAACAACATTCATTTCATTAGGGTTTGAATAAAATCAAAAGGAGAGTTATGAGAAAACCAAATGATCGAACCCTACCGTATAGAAGCGGAAGATCGATGCCGAGCAAGCACGGCAACAGAAGAACGATCCGGGGAAACCTAGGGTTCAGATCTGGAAATGGATGGAGAAGTTTGGAGAAATAGGGTTTTGGGGGATTTTGGGGGTTTGATGAGATTTTGAGGAAGATGAGAGGTAGAATGTGTTAAGGGAGAGTTTGGATGATGGATTTTGGGCTTGGGATGAAGGAATAAGGGTTTGAGGTAGTAGGGGGCTCAATGGGGGAGAAACTAGGGTTTTGGGTCGTGAGGAAGGAGAAGAAAACGTTTGGGAGGGGTTTAAATAGGAAAGGCTGGCGGCTGCCCAGAAATTAGGGTTTTGGCACTGATTAGTCGGTCAGAGTACAACTACTGACCGACTAGTTTGGGAACTAGTCGGTCGGTTGACCAACGCAGACCGACTAAGTGCAAACAGTAACTCATGTACAGAAATAGGATTTAGATTTAGTCGGTCAAAGAACAACTAATGACCGACTAGTTTCTCATCTAGTCCGTCGACGAACATTCTTAGACCGACTAAGAATGAACAGTACTCGACTGCACAGAAGACTAAGAATTAGTCGGTCAGAGTACAAAACTTAACCGACTAGTTTAACAAATAGTCGGTTGAAAGATGAACTTAGACCGACTAAACAGAAACAGTAACTTAAGTAAAATCAATCCAAGGAACTAGTCGGTTTGAGTAGTGCTGCCGACCGACTAGAATGGATTCTAGTCGGTTGGTCCGCCTTCTCGAACCAACTAAGATGCACTAAAAAGTGCCGATTCGAATCGCGGAGCTTCGAGAAGATTCCTATGGCTTCTAAGATCACTCTCACTCTAAGATATAAGCGATTTGAAGATCATCACGAATGACTTACTCCGAAATCGACGATCGAAGGAAGAAGCTAGAAAATCACGACGAAACGATCGAAAATGAAAGCTACGGAGACGAAAACCACACATGAGGAGAAAATCCACCAAAACATATATTTATAATATAATAATCCAATTACACGAAAACCAGTCGTTACATCCTACCCACCTTAGAATAAAGTCCGTCCTCGGACTTCCTAACATATCTAGTCGCTCTATTAAGTACCCCAAATCATTTCACGTCATACTTCAAACCAAAGGTAGTCATAGCACGTGCTTATTTATATACGCACTAGATAGTCAAACATTATCTCTACTAACACGTATTCATTCATGCATGTTATATTCTTATACCTATCACATTCATTCGTACTCATACACGTATTTCAATCATTTGCATACACCCATTATATAGATACTACTTACCTAGCACAAACAATGTTTCAGATATTCACAAAAGATTAGTCTCACACTTAGCAAATACAACCATCGCTCTACGTATAGATAGCTACCTATGCAACAAACAACCATGTGTATATTACTCCCTAATATTTCCTAGTATACATCCAATACCACACACATCGACACATGTAGCCGCACCAGGCCATTATTCAAACAAGTCTTACTATATCTAATACATATTCACCGATATCATAATTTCACAAATTTCGTTATTCAAACGCATGTAAATATTCCACCATATCTTCACATCACATACGGCCCTATAACTATACTCACGACACGCCAAACACATCATAGTCACCAAAACTTATAACTAGGCACACGCTTACCCGTGCATGGTGCACACCCATACACGCTAACATTTCATCCATGTATACCAATCATACATTATATACTCAGGCATAGAAACACATTATATACTCAATCATTCCATTCCTTATATACTCAGGCATATATATATCAATCATTCACATATGCCAATCACACATAGAAACAGATATGTCACCACATCTACACACCTAGTTTAGCTAGCACACATATGTTCACACGGGCAAGTCCTTAATAAATATCTATACCACAAGGCCAACACCTATAGCTATATACTTGGTATAGCGACCCACAATCATGTGCGTAACACAACCAGGCACAAACACTCCTATCACTATATATATATATATATATCAAACATCACTATATATGCAACTACAGACATACACAACAATATACTTAGAGTATACCCACTCAACTTGAGTGAGACCCAAAACACATATCATGATACTTTATACACGTAACACGGTATTCACACCTATACCAATACCATATCCAAGTATATACATCCACCAATACAACCATATACAACCCACATGTCAATCACAATTAATATTTAGTCAGGTAACACTCACATAGTTCAATCACTTTATATACCATAATAGTAATACAGACATCAGCGCATGTATAGTTATAACACTTCCCTAATACATGCATTCACCGTATAGTCACATACATGTATCATATATTCATACCATATCCATCCATCTATAATTGGCACACCAATACACTTACTTCATCCATTAGTTAAGATATGCAATAGCCATGTACACCTCATGGCATACACGCACAATACGTAATTACGTACGAGCACACACTCACGCGTACAACACATAGGTCACATAATAGGCCTACCCACCTTAACTATACGTACACCTATTACTATCACACCCAGCATACATATAGTTTCACCAATCTTATTATTTCAACCATCATAAGTATCTCCAACTACATACACTCTATTCAGACATTCCAATACAGAATCTTATATACATAGACGCCCCTAGAGTGGTATAGCTATCCTCGCACATATCCATAAATATTAACACACTTACAATTTCATAACATCATGAATACCTCTGAGTATGTACATATCACACAATAGGCAAACATTATCATGCTATAGGGGGTACACTCATTCAAGCCTACATACTCAATTTAGGTACATGCACTACGACAACAACACCAAAAGTCTAAGGACCCACTACTAAACTGGCGCGACGTAAATAACGGCAACCACTAGTGGAATAACTAAGTAGAAGGAAGGAAACCAAGATTAGATGGTGCAACGAAACAAGATCATAAAAATGGGTTCAGGCAGGGCGGGGACAAGGAGGTAAATAGATCAAGTGGAACGGAGATATAATTGTGGATGTTTAGTCGGGGAAGAAAGACGTAAATATTACTCTCATAAGTTTTCGGAGATAGAACGTGAAAGGCGAAAGTCAAAAACACTAAAAGTATAAAACGGTTGTATTTTGAAAAGTTGGAATTCTCCTCCGTAAAAACGATATTTGAAGATCGATAGAATAAGTTGTTCGAAATAAGGTTGAGTTGAAAACACATAGTCAGAGGAAAAGATTTATTGGCTTAACGGAAATCATTATGAAAGGAAGTAAAGCGTTCATACGAACATTAAGGACGTAGTTTTAGAAAACATTATACGGCGGTGATTTAATAATGTTGGCAAAAGTTTGAAACGAAATTAAACTAACGAAATAATTTTAAACTCGTGCTAAATACCTTCAAAGTCTTTAAACCAGGAAAAACTTAAATAATCAATATTGAAACTACCTTTTAGGGTAACCAGGATTTGCCAAAAGAAATCGTTTTACACAAAGCTCTTAACATACGGGCTAACGAGCCTAGCACGGACATAAAATATTCGAAATTCAATTTAGTTTAGAAAATTTTTTTCTAAAAGCATGTATGGTGAACGGAAAACTTGGTAGTAGGTTTATCAAAATTTGTAATAAGCTTTAAAACCAAATTATGGAAGGTCTAGATCGTGAAAAAGTTATGAAGACGTAATTTTCCAAAAATTGTAATAGAGAAAATGTTGAACATATCCTTGGTTTGTCGAAAGCTGAAATCATGTGTGACTTGAAAAGTATATTAAAGGAAACGCGAGGAGTCAATTGTATGGCATAAGTAAGATAAGGAAAATTATAAATCGAATTGGGCAAAAATAAAGGTACGGTTCAGAATAAAATTTATATAAGAAGGGACAAGGTGTTTTCATGGGTACGGAAGGTATATACTGGCAAAATACAATCGGTTAGTATTCCAAATTTTCGACAAAAGTTTTAGAGATCTTTAAGTCAACGAAGGAGCATGAAGTATAAATATATAAATATTAAAATTTCGAACGAATTTAAACTTAGGAAAAGGAAGTCGAAAGGATACCTTCAGAAAAGTCAAGATTTGCAACGGAGAGGTCCGAAAATATTTTACGGCAGTAGCTTAATACAATATTTCTGCAAAATTTCGAAATTCAAAGGATGAAATCCGATCAACTATAGTGTGAAAATTAGGCCCATGCTAAGTGCTTACAAGTTTTAAAACTGAAGAGAAATTCCAAATAAATAACATTTAAAATACTTTTTAGAGGGACCCGGATTTGCCAAACAACAGATTTATACAAGACCGTAAAGTACGAGTAAAATGAACCCAGTACTGAAATATGAAAATAATCGAAGTTCTATTTATCTTGGAAGACATTCTAAAGCAACCAAAATTATATAAAAAAACCCAAATACGAGAAATATTGGTTAGCAGAAGCTACGAGATTAAAATTTCAACCAATAGACTTCAAAACCTACGAAAGGATTTTAACTCGATCGAATATGGAGGAATTAAATATTCAAGAAGGGGAGGTAGTCATCAAGAATTACTTCTACACGAAACTCCGGGATATAATGCACATTAATGCACCAGAGTCAAGAGGACTCGTGCCAGAAATGTGCAAACCCAAATCACACTTAACAACCAGCCTAGCAATCAAACCCTATTCTAGAAAACATAACATATTCAAGCAACCAAACATATTCCAGCAAACAAGACTGTCTAAAGGAAGAAGGCAACTAGACTGAGGGTCACCTGCAATAATCTCGTCCACAGTCAAAGCCTCAACTACAGTCATCAGGGAAGCCTACCGAAAAGCCTGCTTCTGTGGAACAAGTGCTGCCCCACGTCTAATAGCTACGGGTGCTTTTCGTAGTTGAGCTCCGACTGGCGCTTTCCCCAGACACCTAGCCCTCGGACAGTCCTTTAAGGTATGCGCTACGGCGCCACAAATCAAGCACTGGCCCAGCCTCCGCCTGCACTGTTCCTTCCTATGACCAATCTTTCCACAATGATGTCACACCTTCCGACTCGGCCCAGCTTCCGATGCTTGCTGCTGCGGAACTCCATCCGATGCCTTCCGCAGCAGATTTGCATGCCGACAATCCTTCGCCGAATGAGTAGCACCACCAAAAACCAAACACTGACTTAGAAATCTTCTGCACGACGCCTTGACGTGCCCGGTCTTGCCGCAGAAATAGCAAACCTTCCGAGTAGATCCACCACCAGCTCGGATCTGACGTCTTCTAGCCATCTAGCGCCATGGAAACGGACCAAAATTAGACTCAAAGCTTAATGACTCTGATGCCGAACTTAGCTCATTGGACATTCTAATATTATTATCGTTATTCTGATATTCGCAGTTACAGAAGAGAGGACCAGCATGGGCCACCAACAAAACCTGTCACGCCCCGCTTCCCTAAAATGGAGGCGAGACGTGAAAAGGGTCCGCACGAGAGTGGAGCTGTGAAGCCCCAAACCCGATAAGCGTCAATAGAACGTAAGCAGGTCCCTGTAACCACAAACGGAACAAAAATAATAACACAAGGAGAGACAGAAATAAAATCTCAAATCTCAGAATTTGTCCAACATTAAAATTAAGTTCAACATCCAGAAAAGCCACCAGGCTTAAAGAAAAGTCTAAGGGCCCAAACATGGCCAACAAAAGTACAAACAAAGGTGTCACGCACCGACAACTAACAGGAAACCTAAAACAAAAGGAAACATCAAGATCCTAAGAAGGATCACCGGTATTCTCAAACTCCTCGCCAAACAACAGAATCGGGCACGAACTCCACGAACTCGTCGCCCTCAACAACAATCTCAGGCTCGGTAACTAACATGCGACACCCAAAAAGAAAGGGGCACATGTCAGCAAGTCTAAAAAGACTTGGGCAAGGAAACTGAAAGGAAAGTAAACTAGCAGTTCTAAAAGCATGCATGACATGGCAGTTTTAGTATGAGTGCACAAGTAAGACATGGTGTAACAATAAGTGCAAGGGAACAATTATCATGGCATGACAGGAGTAGCCAAGCTACTAACAATCTCAATCTTTTCACTAGTCACGTTTTCAAGTTGTTTGTAGATGTTTACGCCTTACAGCTGAACGGTTTAGCATTCAAGCTGAGTGGCCGCTTAACAACTACCCCAGAACCCAGAGTTTACGCCTTACAACTGCAGTTGCTGATCGGGCAGACTCCCAGTTGAATGACCGCTTAACTCTTACCCCATCCCACAAGTAAACAAGCCAGGGTCCCTGTACATGAGCCCAGTAAATGAGCCAGGGTTGCCCCGCACGGGAGCTTGTTTTCTATATTACGAATCAGGAAGCATTTGGCGTAGGGGACACCTAGCCTCAATATCGAGCGTTGGGGTTAGCAACTCATTATGCTCGCTTCTGGTCACGAGCCAGGAAGTACAAGCATTGTAGCATGTGCCATGTAATCACTGGAACATTTAAAGAATGCAATGACATGACAATTAATTCGCGTATCGGTAATTGAAATTAAACATGGCATGGTAGTATTATGCAACATGATAAATGACGGATCTAGCTTCGTTGTCAAGCTAGTTCCTAAATTTGCGCCTAGGCGAGTATCATTTCGTCGCCTAGTCTCTTTTATGCCTACAACAAGCAAATGGCATAAGACATGGCCCAAAACCCTAAGTGGCAAGTTTCACTTGCCTAGCACCGTGGATGACGATCAACGAGGGTTTGTCTCACGGACGCTAATCTACAGGGAAGTCGCTGTTATGGAGAAACAATCATCAAAACAACATTCATTTCATTAGGGTTTCAATAAAATCACAAGGAGAGTTATGAGAAAACCAAAGGATCGAACCCTACCGTATAGAAGCGGAAGATCGATGCCGAGCAAGCACGGCAACGGAAGAATGATCCGGGGAAACCTAGGGTTCAGATCTGGAAATGGATGGAGAAGTTTGTAGAAAAAGGGTTTTGGTGGATTTTGGGGGTTTGATGAGATTTTGAGGAAGATGAGAGGTAGAATGTGTTAAGGGAGAGTTTGGATGATGGATTTTGGGCTTGGGATGAAGGAATAAGGGTTTGAGGTAGTAGGGGGCTCAATGGGGGAGAAACTAGGGTTTTGGGTCGTGAGGAAGGAGAAGAAAATGTATGGGAGGGGTTTAAATAGGAAGGGCTGGCGGCTGCCCAGAAATTAGGGTTTTGGCACTGATTAGTCGGTCAGAGAACAACCACTAACCGACTAGTATGGGAACTAGTCGGTCGGTTGACCAACGCAGACTGACTAAGTCCAAATAGTAACTCCTGTACAGAAATAGGATTTAGATTTAGTCGGTCAAAGAACAACTACTGACCGACTAGTTTCTCATCTAGTCGGTCGACGAACGTTCTTAGACAGACTAAGAATGAACAGTACTCGACTGCACAGAAGACTAAGAATTAGTCGGTCAGAGTACAAAACTTAACCGACTAGTTTAACAACTAGTCGGTCGAAAGATGAAATTAGACCGACTAAACAGAAACAGTAACTTAAGTAAAATCAATCCAAGGAACTAGTCGGTTTGAGTAGAGTTGCCGACCGACTAGAATGGATTCTAGTCGGTTGGTCCGCCTTCTCGAACCAACTAAGATGCACTAAAAAGTGCCGATTCGAATCGTGGAGCTTCGAGAAGATTCCTATGGCTTCTAAGATCACTCTCACTCTAAGATATAAGCGATTTGAAGCTCATCACGAATGACTTACTCCGAAATCGACGATCGAATGAAGAAGCTAGAAAATCACGACGAAACGATCGAAAATGAAAGCTACGGAGACGAAAACCACACATGAGGAGAAAATCCGCCAAAACATATATTTATAATATAATAATCCAATTACACGAAAACCAGTCGTTACTGATCGGTCCCGAGTATACACCCCAGAGAACGGTTGTAGTTTTACCGCAAGTGCACGGTGTAGCAGCGAGCGGGATATCGAACACAGGGAGGACAAATGACTGTGTTTGCTCAAATCAACCTGGCTATTTAAGAAGAGAAATTTGCCACCGGCGATCCTGTCACAATCGTCAGACAAATATGCGAAATATCATATCAAATAAAGAACGTCTAGGGAATGGGGAATCCCCGCTACACACCATACTTCATAAATGTGGTTCATCGGTATCAAAATTGCTAGAATGAGAATTCGGATGAACTAGTTGCAACTGAATGTAGAACCAAGCTCACGCTCTCGCGCTGTTGCCGGTCTATAGCTATCCTAGGGTCGGGTCCAATCTCTTGCAAACCCTACCCTAGGGAAGCTAGCATTAGGATCAACATCATCGTCAAATCGCGCACCGAGCCCAATCTCTTGCAAACTCGGTCCACGATCTAGATTAGGATAGTTCCTACCCGTCCAATCTCTTGCAAACGGGTATCGGTATAGAATTGCAACCGGGAATCCTAGTATCGGTCCAATCTCTTGCAAACCGATACTTCGAAAAATCCGACTCCAACCCAATTCGGATTTCTAGGGCTTCCTATCAAATTGGGATCCAATCTTTTGCAAATCCCAATTGATATGAATACCTAGCAATCCGTAGTAAATTGATCCCAATCTAATCTCTAATAGCAATTCTAGCTCAATTTCTACCAATTCATCACAAATATGAAAGTGGGCTTGTAGGGTTCATCCCCACGCCCCAAGACGCGGAGACTACTCGCAAATCATAGCAAGATCACAAAAATAATCGTTGAGATAAGCAATAGAATTCATCACAACAATGATATAAACAATAAAAATAGAATTTTTAGGGAAAAAAGATGCAAACCAATGTAGTTCTTCAATTAATCCAACAAAAATCCAAGTTTTGCTCCTTCTCCAATCACAAGAATAAAGCTAAAAAAACTAATCTAAAAAGCTGCAAAAAGTCTAAGAGAGAGCTCCCTAAACTAGGGTAAAAACAGGGCTTAAATAGCCCCAAAAATTGTCCAAAAATCGTGACCAAAATACCCCTGCACAGCCTGTTTTCCGCAGTTTTCGCTACAGGCAGCGCATCGCACTCGGCCGAGTGACAAAAGTCGCTCGGCCGAGTGAAAACCCTGCAATTTTCCAGTAAGTCGGGTCTTTCAGGGGTCTTCAGTTCGGGGGCGGCTCGGCCGAGTGAGTTGTCGTCACTCGGCCGGTGACTTCACTGCACTCGGGCGGACGGGATTTACCACTCGGCCGAGTGGGTCTTCTGAAGTTCAGGCAGCCGAAAAACAGTAACTTCGATGTTTTGGAAGGGCTTCGTCTGGGCGCCACTCGGGCGGACGTGGTATCGTCACTCGGCCGAGTGGGTCTTCTGTGCTCGGTCGAGTGCACATAGAAATCGTGTCTGAACTGGTCGGCCGAGCAGTGTCTCGTTGGTCGGCCGAGTGGCTCCTCCACTCGGCCGAGTGGGACACAAAAAATGCCCAATCTGCTTGTTTTGGCCTCCTCGTCGCTCCTGCGACGTCCATTCTTCTTCCGCTCCTCTCCAACAGCAAAATACCCCTCGGGGAGGTCGTTGGTGACCGTCTAGAGTAAGCGCATCTCGGGATCACTCCAAATCGCGCCAAATCACCTGAAATGCGACAAAAACAACAAATCGTGAAAAGCATCGTAATATCGTCGATATATCGTGAAAAACATGATTTGGGCGATCTAAATGGCATGCAAACATGCGGAAAAAAGGTGTAAAATAAGGAGTGATCAAAATCCCCCAACCTTGCCTCTTACTCGTCCTCAAGGAAGATAAGTAAAAGGCGAACCCGGTGGATTCGGAAAACGAAAACGGCGAAAAATGAAAGAATGAAAAACGAAGAAGAATGAAAACGATATGAAAATAAAGAAGAAAGAAAGAAAGAAGCGAAGAGGTAGGATGCTAGATCATTTTCTCAGGACGTGGGTTTCACTTACTCTTATAGCATGCACCGAATGAGAAATACATGTCAAAGAATTTTATTTTGATATCATAGTATAATAGGGCAAAAAGAAATAGAAAACCCACGAAAAACGATATAATCATGAAAAACGGAATAATTTTAAAATTAACGTCGTCTGAATCATTTAAAGCGGTATACAAATCACAGATCACACACTTTTCAATTGAACGCTTTCTATCTGGAGTATAAGAGTATCACACTATAGAATAGAGAGAATAGAAAAGTATGGATTTCATGAAATGAGTGCTAGGCTTATATTTCTGGATTTCGTAAAACTAAAAATAATCTCACCGAGTATAGAATATTACTTAGCCTAGGTTGTCGTGCGATGTCAAGTAGTCACTCTCTCACACATCAATGGATCCCCTCCCCCAAGCTTATCTATAAGCGTGGTGGCATAAAAAATATTTACATCCCCATTTTTCTTATACATATAGCTCCAAAAGCAACGAAAAGAAAGAAGAAAGAAAGAAAGTGAGATGGGATCTTTTATTCAGGATTTTTCCTTTCTTTTTTTTTCTTTTGTTTTTTTTTGTTTTGTTTTGTTTTTGTTTTTTTTTTCTTTGCAATAAGCAATATATACACAACGATCCCAACTCAGAGAGAGATAATGATGTACAAGAATATTTTTCTCTCTTTTTTTTAGAATAAGAGATTTGGAGCTAGGAATTAGTAGCGGGGGAAAATGCCGTAAAATAGAATCACTAAGGGGAGATTCACCTATGATTTTAAAAGTAGAGAAATGATGTTCAAGATTTGTGGAGAAAGAAATAAATATAACTCTCGGTTCACTCTATAAGACATGCACGACAACTTCAGCAGGGTAATCTAATCTACTCAGTTTCGATCACAAAAAAAGCTAACTAATCCAGATATATCATAGCTAACATCATTCAATCATCCTGAAGTGAAGTGTACAATTCATGCATATAGAAGTGACATAGGAAAAGAAAGTCAGTACTCCAGATATAAGCATTCAATGCGTGAATCTTGGTGTGTTTTCTGTGATAGCATACATATGAATATTCAGACTCAGCTAATAATAAAATTTCATCCATTTTCATGCGGAAAAAGGTGTGGGTTACTATTCTAAATGCAAAGCAAGTCATAGCATCTGATATCTGAAATAAAACCTAAGACATGATAAATATAGCATGCATGTAGATTAAGCTAAATCCAACGTCATCATCATCACAGAAAAGTCATCTCTAGCATGAGATGAGAAAGAAATAAAGATAAAGGGAAAATAGAAACTATGCAATGCGGCACACAGGAAAATAAGAAAAACGTGATGCATGGCAAGATAAAAGAAAAGTGATGAAAAATAAGTGCAAAAGCGAAAAAATGGTGTGGAAAACTAAAAATAAAGGTGGCAAATCAAAGAACGTGAGAACTCACTCCCCCAAGCTAAATGGCACAGTGTCCTCAATGTGCAAAGTGTGGCACACCGAGAGACAAGCGATGGGAGGGGCAAGTGAGGATGCATGCATGGAAAAATAAAAAGAAAAGGGTAAAATAAAGAAATGAAAATATGATGCGGACATGATGCATGCACAGATAGGAGCGATACATAGATATAAGTGTCACCAAAAACTCTCCCTCTCTCCCTAAATAGATATAAAAAGATGTGATCAAAAAAAGAATACCATAATAAATGAGGGGAGGGGGTGGACAAAAAGTGCAACAGGACCCAGCAGAAACGGGCAGCACAACGGCAGGAATAAATCAAGGCATCAAGGGTGCCTAAGAAGGTGGTGCTGCGCCATCTCCGTCCTGAGGCGGAGGAGGAGGTGGTGGTAGTGTAGGCTGCTGAGCTGGGGTGGGCGTGGAAGTGGAAGCAGGTCTAGTGTGTGTGGAAGTGTGTGTGGGAACCTGCTGGGTGGGTGGGGGTACGCGCGGGAGACGCTCCAAGACCTGTGTAAGGCAGTAGTGGATCTGGGGGATCAGCTCGAAGCATCCAGCCAACGCAGAGACGGTGGAGGACAAGGTCCTAAGGTCACCTCTAAGACCACTCACCGCCAACTCAAGAGCACGTATGCTCTGCAGTACAGTGTCGGGCGGGGGTGGTGCAGAGGGACGCACCGGTCTAGGCTGTGCAGGGCGAGGCTGGCGTACGCGAGTAGAGTATGTAACGGGCTCAGCAGGGAAGGGGACAAAAGGTGCCGTGCCTGCAAATGTGGGCCTGGCCTCAGTGTGAGGCCGGGGCACCGGATGGTGAGAAGTGGAGGCAGCGGCAGCGAAAGAAGAGTGCAAAAGTGGATGCGAGGCGGCTAGAGAGGTCAGTGGCACAGAAGTGTGGACAGACGCCACGACGCTCTCAGAAAATACAGCAGGGGTGGAGACAGAGGTAACTACCGCTGGGGTGGAAGTGTGTGGACCAAAAGGCGCAACCCCAGTGGAGATCATGCTAGCCATGGTCTCCACGACCGCGGCAAACGAGGGCTCTCCACTCTCAACAAAGGTCGACGGGCGCTCGGGGAGTGCAGAGCAAAGTGGCTCGACGGACAGAGGGCCAGTGGTGGTGGTGGGAGTGGTGGTGACAGCCTCGGAAGTGGTGGTGGAAGTGGGCTCAGCTGAGGTACTCGTGACACTGACAGAAGTGGGGACAGAAGTTTCAGGAGCAGTAGAAACATCAGGAATAGGCTGAGTGGCCACTGGGTCAACAGGGTTGGCAGCAGGCTCGGCAGGGTGTGCAGCAGGGTCTGCGGGGGCAGCCTGGGCAGCGTGGGCAGCGTGGGCCTGCTCGGCCTCCTCGGCCTCGAGCACGTAGGCAGCGGGGATGAGAACATCCATCACAGGGAGCCAGTCGACGTGGGCTGGTGCAATCTGAGTCCGAGCAGGGCTCGGGAGAATCATGTAGTCGGCACCATAAGGGCCGTGCAACCAGACCCAGTGACGCTCACCATGCGGACGAAGCATCTTCATCCGGGCCATAACATCTATCGACAGAGAAGTGGGGCCCGGGACGCGTCGTAAGTCGTCAGGTAGGTCCTCGCCGGTCATCATGGTAAGCAAGGTGATCAGACCGCCGCAGCATATCGGTGAGCGAGCACCCACCGATACAATGATGCGGTCCAAAAACCAAGCCGCAATGTCGATCACGACAGCGGGGACAAGCTCGTGTCCATCCCTAGATAGAGCTCTGGGACGTGTCATCGTATAGAGCATGTAGAGCTCTGGCGTAGACATCGTGCCCGGCTCATATCTGGCCAAAAAGGTGGTCGCCATGAGGCGCTGGGCAATGCGTAGGCAGGGGTGGACAATGTCCGAGGCCTTGGCCCTACTAGGGTCAAAGGCAGCGTGGTGGCCCGTAATCCGGGCCCAGAAGGCACCGGCGTCGAAGGAAGGTGGGGGGATATGGGTGGGGCCGTAACCGCGATCGGCACCGGGGACAGCGGGCCACGAGAAGAATGCTCTCATCATATCGAGAGTGACCTGGCACTCTCGATCCATGAACCGGAATGAGCATCCCTCGTCGGTCCGGGCGATCGAACTCAAAACCTCAAGTGTCGGGCGGGTAAAAGTATCCGCCGACACCTGCAGAAAATCTCGCCAGCCCACGTTGTCGTACAACGTGAGCATCCCCTCTAGTACCCCCAGGCGTCCGAGGTCAGCGAGGTGTGCAAACCTGGAGGGTACGATCGAGCGCTGGGAGATACGCTCGAAAACGGCACGGTGTGCGTCGTCTCGGAACATAATCCCGAGCGGCCCGACCAGTGGAGCCGGTGGTGGTGGCTGTGGGTCGGTAGGGAGAGGCTGTGCGGGCTGTGGGTGCACTGCAGGCTGTGCGGGGTGTGCGGGGCCTGCAGGCTGTGCTGGGTGTGCGGGGTGTGTGGGGGACGGTGGAGGAGAGTCCTCCAACTCGTGGGAGGGGCCAGCATCATCCGACCGCTTCCGCTTAGCGGAAGCTCTCTTCGACCGCGGCCGTGTCCGGGGCGGCATATCGGCCCCGAGCGCGCCGAAAAGTGAAAAAAGTGCGGTGCGTGTAAAAGAGTGGAAAGAGTGTACCCCGACACGCCGCGAGTGCTAAGCAGTGGAAGCGTGCGAAGTCAGCACCTCCGCGAAGTCCGGATCAGCCCGTAGAAGCTCCCCTGGGCTCCCCTAAGCTCCAAAAAGCAACCTGCGCATGAAACGGCGATTTCAGCGGGTAATATTCAAAATGTATGGAGTATTAGGGGTATAATAGATAGATATAGGAATTGATTTGGGTTAGGGGTTCGATTAATACACGTATCCTCGAAAAATACACAAAAAGAGGCAAAAACGGCGAAAACAGGGGTACCGGAGGTGATCGGACGGGCGGCCGCCGGCGGCGACTCGGGCGAGGCGTCGGCGGGTGCTCGGCCGGCGGTGGCGGGCCGAGCGGCGGCGTGGCAGCGGCGGTCGGGCGAGTGAGGGCGAGAGCAAGGGGGGTTCGGGCGAGGGGAGCTGGAGCGTCGGGGGGTTTGGGGTTTTTGCGTTTCGAAATCCGCGCCCCCCCCTCGGCCCTTTATATAAAAAGGTTACGACTCGGCCGAGTGACGCGGTCACTCGGCCGAGCGAGGCCAATGAAAATTTCCTCCCCGCTATCGCTTCGGCCAAGTGACTTTGCCAGCCTCGGCCGAGTGGAGTAAGTCCATTCGGCCGAGTGACTCAAGCTACTCGGCAAGACTCGCCCTAGGAGGGTATCCGTTTTACTCGGTCGAGTGGGAATATGTACTCGGCCGAGTGGCAGTTATATTGAAATCAGGAAAATAAACAGAGAGTTGGGTACAGCAGACTTCACTCGTTCGTGAGCGGCTCGGCCGGACGAACTTGTGTACTCGGCCGAGTGACTAGTATACTCGGCCGAGTGAGCCTTAATCTCTGCTGTTTGTCTTCGTTTGGGCTCTAAACTCCGTCTTTCTTCCTCCAGTCGATTCCATCTTCCTCCTAAGCGTCGAGCGCCTTCTTGGGGCGCTCCTCGTCGTCGCGTTCATCCTCCTCATGATGGATCGACCTATCTCCTCTCCTGTCAAGAAAAATAGGACCCGTTATCACAAAATTTTTGGACGAACGACTCAAAACACTAAAAATTTCTAAAATGAAAATAAAGAAAAAGAAAAAATAAAGAAAAAACCGTCGGGTTGCCTCCCGACAAGCGCTCGTTTAAGGTCGTGAGCTCGACCCCCTATAATTTTCAATCAATGCGGGATGTTTGGTGCATATGAGATGCACCCATCAAACTTTTCGGGGAGAACGCTTGGATTGGGAAGTTGCGGCGTAGTGTTCTCCCGCGGTGGTCTCTCGTCTCGAATAGTGTTGGGGGGAGGCTCCCCCAAGCTAGCATTTGCTCCGGTCAACGGCTTAACCGGTGATGCCGATTTCCGTGCCGGTGGAGCTTTCTTCGGAGACTTTAGTTTCGCGAGCTTGCAGAGCTCTCGAATCATTGCGACATCAGCGTCGCCTTCATCATCTTCAGCGGAGAGGTCGGGGGAATCATTTTTCTTCTCATCTTGGCCTAAATCCGGGGCTTCCTCGAAATCTTCGTCAAAAAGAGCGCCAATTGAGTGAGGAATCGCCTCTTCAATCACCTCGTCGAGGAGGTCCATGTAGTCAAGTTCCTCGTGATAAGGCATGTGCTTCATGGCCTTAGGAATGTGGAGCTCCACCTCGATGTTTCCGACGTTTAAAGTTAGGGTACCTTCGCGAACGTCGACGATGACTCCGGCGGTGGCTAGGAACGGGCGTCCAAGTATCAATGAAGTGTCTCCCTCCTCCTTAACGTCCATGATCACGAAGTCACATGGCAAGCATATTCACCCCGGGACTTGTAGCGGTATGTCTTCGGCAATCCCCACCGGCCTTGTTATCCGCCCGTCGGCTAATTGGATGCGCATGTCGGTGGGTTTCAACTTTGTCCCGGTGTTTAGCCTTAAGAACATGGAGAGAGGCATGAGGCTCACACTAGCCCCAATATCAACCAACGCCTTTTGAAGAGGGACGCCGCCCAAAGTGCAAGGAATCCGAAAACTCCCCGGGTCTTTGAATTTTGCCGGCTCCTTTTCTCTCTTGGTGAACCAAGAGCCCTCCTCGGCTAGCATGATCTTCTCCTTCCTTTTCCTCCCAGAAATCAAGTCCTTCAAAAATTTAGCATACGTGGGGATCTCGACGATGGCGTCAAGGAAGGGAATGTTAAGGCTAACTCCTCTTAAGTACTCGAGAAATTTTGCTAGCCTTTTCTCCATTTTCGCTCTAGCGAGCCTTTGGGGGAATGGGACCGGTGGCATGAAGCGCCTTTCCTCAATCAATTGCTCCGCTCTAGATTTCTCTTTGTCTTGTGGCTCCTTCTCTTTTTCAACTTCAACTATCGGCTCAATTGGCTCCAAGCTTTCCTCCACGGGATCCTCAATAGGAATCATGGCGGGGGTGGTGTCCTTCCCGCCTCTAGTAGTAACGGCAACTACGGCATTGATGTGGCCCGTGTTGCCCCGTGGGTTTTGCTCCGGTTGCGCCGGTAATCTTTGAGTGTTCCGATTGAGCAACGCCAATTGCTCCGATATTTGAGCCACAACGGTATTAAGGGAGTCTTGCCCCGCCTTCAAGCTAGCATTTACCTTATTTTGCTCGACCATGAACGCCTCCACTCTAGTTTCGAAGTCGGATCGTTGTGGAGCTTATGGAGGGTTTTGATTTTGATTCCTCCACCCTTGGTTGTATCCGGGAGGCCTATATGGTGGAACTTTTTGCTTTGGTTGAAAGTTTTGTTGTGGAGGCCCCCTCGGTGGATAGTATTGTTGTTGGGGTGGTGGTGGTCGAGCTTGTTGAGGTGGTTGTTGTGGCGGGTTCAAAGCTCCTTCATTGTTGGCGTAAGAGAATCCGGGATGATTTCTTGTGGCCGGATTGGCCCAATATCATTGGTTCCCCGCAACATATTGTACTTGCTCCAAGGATCCTTCTACTTGCTCTCCTCCCGAGTACATGGCTTGAGATTGGTCTTGCCAATCACACATTTGGTTCGTCGGCGCGGAGGTGGAAGGGGTCCCTTGGGGCTCCGTGATGAACTTCTCCAATCTCTCCACTACCTTGTGGAGAGAATCAAACTTGCTCGTAAGCTCCGCTACGGCCTTTGCCTCGTAGATGCTAGTTGGCTTTAAGGAGGACGTAGAGTGTCCTCGCTCATCGCCCCATTGTTGGTTATTTGAGGCCATCTCCTCAATTAGGGCCGTAGCTTCCTCGGGAGTCTTTGACAAGATAGCACCATTCGCCGCGGCATCAATAATTTGTTTGGTCCCCGGTTGGAGACCGTTATAGAAGCTGTGAACTAGCTCCCAATCTTCTATACTGTGGTGCGGGCATTGATGCTGCAAATCCTTAAAACGCTCCCAAGCTTCATAGAGCGTCTCCTGTGGTCCTTACTTGAAGGACATGAGAGCGCTCCGGATCTTCACCGTCTTGGATGGCGGATAGAATTTGTCAATAAATGCACCCGCCAACTCGTCCCAAGTGGTGAAGTGTAACGACCGATTTTTAGCGATACGATTATCTGTATTTTTCCTTCTCGAAATATTTTCCGTAACCGTACCCACTTCCTTCTTCTTCGTACTTATCATAATTATTATTAGTGTATTTTTTTAAAAAAAAAATGTTAAAATGTTTATCTTAAAGTTTTGTTCTAAATTTCTGATTTAAAATTCGATTTTCAAATTTAAAATCTTTTTAAAAGTCAAATAAGACTTACTGTGTTTGGACCCATTTAAAACTCTTGAATATCTTTAATTCACTTGTTTAAACCTATTAAAACCTATTAATAATGTTACCAAATTATTTCCTCTTATAGCCTTACTCTTTTGGGAAAATATTTTTTGGCCAAACCCAAAAGTGCTCACGCACATTTTATCACGCATACACACAGCCTTACCACACAATAACTAGTAAAATATGTAGACCTAGACTAACCAAGGACACATCACCCCTACTTTCTTTTGTCTAAACAAAACCCTATAAATTCTGTAAACATCAAACCCCAAAGACTATAGCATACATCAGCCTTCCTTTCTTATTCAAACAACCTATAAAAAAATCAAAACCCCCCCTAAGGGCCCACGTGCTGGCCCTTCAACACTTCTGTTTCTTTTTAGGCCTATGGCACTTCAGCACATTTCTTTTCTTATACAAAAAATAAAACCCTTGGCCTGACCTACTCCTATATATATTTATAACCTAGGTTACTTCGTTCCTCCTCAACACAACCGTAGCCGCCTATCACCTTCTTCTCCGTGCGAACACCCCCACGACCCATCTCCTCTCCACGCCAAACACAGCAGACTCACGCGGCCACCTGCTCTCGTGAGCTCCCAAACGCCGGTGGCCCCCACTGCCCTCACCGGCCAGCCACCCACGCAACAGCCGCCAACTCAGAGCCTCAGCGCTGCTCTTTCCCTCCACTCTGTTTCGAACAGAGGGTCCCCTCTTCTCTCCGAGATCCGAGTGTACCACGACCCCACGCCCAGTATTCCGGCCAGCAACTCACCGCGCCTCGCCCAGCCAGAACCTCACTCTTCATTCTCCCTTCCGACGTTCAGCACGCCTCCAGTCGTCGCCGAACCACCGGAAGCTCCCCTGAGCGGACCACCGTCGCCATACCGCCGCCGTCACCGTTCTTTGCCCCGGGAGCTCCCGAAGCCGCGCCCACTCCGTTTGCCATTTTCCTGTGCCCCTTCGCCGTGCCCGTCGCCTTCTCACCTCCGTCCGTCGTTGCTCCCATCGCCTTCCTCCCCTGTTGGAACAGAGCACCCCTCGCAGGCAAGTTGGATGAAACTATGGGTTTTGAGTAATATTTATTAGTTTTTACATGCGAACAAGTTGGTGCCACATAATACAAGAGTAATTTATATGTAATCACAGTAGAATCCACGTGAACATAGGCTATGGAAAGTTGACCAGTGATGTTAGGCATATATATATTTATAGGCTGTAAGTTGTTCTTTATTATATGAACATGGCCACCCCTGTTAACATTAATCTAAAACGTATTATTAGACGGAACCGTAATTAGATTATTATGGTAGGTTACACATAATAAGTATAGTTACTTATATAAGGTGAATAAGCAGTAAACATGAACAATATAATTTTATTGAGTTATATGTTTTAGCCTAATAAGAAGGAATCAACAACGCAGGTAAATTACGTACGCCTGCTTGGTACCACCTGGACCCACGAAGCCAGCTACAACAGGCAAGTGTGCAATTAAATACGAATTTTGAAGTTTGATGACTGTTGCTCTATCTTTTTATTTAAATTTGCATATCTCGAAAACTGCACGTTAATTGACTCTTGAAATCATTTCCATAACGTTTTGGACTAAAAATGTGACTTTTGGACATACAACTTGATAGTGTCCAACTTTAAACATGGGCAAAGAAAACTCGTTTTCGCAACCTGTTTGCTAAATTCACATGTTCAACATCTTCATTAAATTTATTCTAAACGTCGGCAACCCTCTCTTAATGATTGAAAACTTAATGATTGAAAACGTTGTATAAAAGAAATGATGGCATTGTTAAATTAGTACATAACTTGTCTAGGCATTTTGAGTGCTTAACAAATATGGACATCGTGAGAAACGGGCGCCTCAAAGGCGAACCCGTGATTCGTGATGTCGTGTGAGTCGACTAGGCCGGCTCGTGTTCCGGTAAAACTTTTGGGTGGGGTTAGGGTTGAGCGGCCACTGGGCGTATGAAAGGTACTCTCCTCAAGAGCACCACCCGACGCGGTGGGTTAGTGTCAATCACGGTAAGCCCCCGTGAGAGGAACGACCTTCTCATCACGACCTAAAGGCGAGAACCCTAGATTAGATGTGAAATCTTGACATGGACATCGAACGCTAACTTGGTCATCGCGAATATCGACATGCTAACAAACTTAGAGAAAACTTACTTTAATGCTTGCAACTGCTTAGAACTACATGCTAGGGATGTTTACTTTCCGTTTCATCACAATTTGTCTCGTTAATTTTATTGTAGTCATCTCTTTTTAAACATTTAATTGCTTTCTAAATTCATATCAATTGCACATTCTTGCCTTGGGATGCTGATGTCTTCTTGCAGACCTTGCTGACATACATTCACGTTTTTGGATGTATGTCAGATCTCGAGTTTGAGCACTAGGAGGATCCTCTCGAGACACTTGACTTAGAGGGCCAGAGTTCGTCGTAGATGCCGAGTCACTTTCTGCAGAAGACTAAAGTCTCTTTTCCGTCATCGCTTTGAGTTTTTTTGTACCTTGTAGTAGGATTAGTGCTCTGTTGTAATTTCTTTAGCCCTGATGTGGCTTGTCTTGTAATTTCGTGTACACCTTATATATCTGGATGTGGCATTTATTTTTGAATGTTCTGATTGTTCTGATACGCAAATGCAAGGACCCTTTTCTGTGTTTTTATCACAGACGCTTATTGAACTCGAGCTTCACCGCTCCAGTTCAAGCGGACCGTGTAACGCTCTCGCTTCCGGTGTCTTTTGGGAAGCGGGGCGTTACATGAAGACTCCGTCAGCTTGCGTCCTCAACCAATAGAGTGCCTTGTCCTTAAGCGTAAAGGGGAAGAGACACAGTCTGATAGCATCGATGGAGACCCCCGGCATCTGGAATGTGGCGCACTACGACAAGAATAATTGGATGTGGTAGTGGGGGTTCTCATGGGCGTTCCCATGAAATGGGTCTTTGACCGGCGCCCCGTTTACGGTTTGGGCGCGGTGTCGTTTTACCGCAAGTGCACGGTTAGTGTAGGGTGCAGGTATATCGAACACAGGGAGGTGGATGGCTTGAGTGGCTACTAGCCTCGCCTAGGTTGTGTGCTAGCTACGCGGATGATATGGGTGAAGTGTAGAACTATAGAGAAGAAATAAAAAGACACGAAATGAATCCCCGCTAACACGGGCTAGAGCACTCATGACACTTGGCATTTGACTTGACCCAGGGTGAGACATTGCCCCAAAAGGTGGTACCTAGCGTCCATGGCCCGATATTCCGGTCGGTGCCAAGCACGCTAGGCCTACCCGGTTCCGGACGGTGGGCATTCCCATGTCCATTAACACCTTCCGCAACAGGGAGCATTAAGGCCACAATGATAACTCCCAACACTTCGTCCAAGCCGCTCCCGCACGCGAGGACTCGATGTCAACGCTCGGGGCGTGAGCTATGGCTAGGGAGTCAACCGCCAAGTTTATTCCCCCTTGGCCCGACGGTCAGAGGCGATCTTTCTCCCGCCAATGACAATGAAACACCCCCGCGTAACCCTAATGGCCAAATAGGTCAAATGTGATTTCTAGCAATACATCGAAGCGGATCTTGACAGGACAAGCACCGGACCCCAATCCCCAACACATCTAGTGTGTTGCCGTACGAATTGGACTCAGATTGCTAGAAATCCCCATTGACACATTTCATCGAACACATGCCATGCAACCAAGCCAAATGAAACAACCCAAGCATCAATCCTACCCTAACCCGTATTAGGGTTCATCGACACTACTCAATGGTGAATAACATAAAAACAAGCAATAGAAATGACATACAAACGTTCACCATCAAGCAACAATGAAAACAACACAAAACAATGGAAAATGAGAGAAGAAAAATACTTATCTTGAGTTTGAATCTTCAATCCAATACAAGATTTATTACAATAGAAAAGCTAATCTAACCTAATCTAAACTTACAAGAGAAAGGGGCAAAAAGCCCTAGAAAAACTGAAGAACAACTCCCCCAAGTCGTGCCCCAACTTCTATTTATAAACCCCCCAAAAAAACCTTAACAGTTCGGGTCCAGAACTGTCAAAAAAGGCCCACCCGATCGGGTGGAAACTCACCCGATCGGGTGGAATAAACAGAGAGCTCAGATACGCAGAAACAGACCTCACCCGGTCGGTTGACAAGTCAACCGATCGGTTGAAGTGAAATTCCAGACAGCAGCAAGTTTCAGCACATAGCTGCGCTCAAAAAATTCCAGAAAAATCTAGAAAAATCGGATTTGGGCATGCGACCTATCGTTGGAAAGCTAACGACGATGCCGACGCTAGAAAAATAAGAGATCACCCAAAATCCTTCTGGAATGATAGCATATCTTCAATGAATGAGCAGCGGTGCGCGAAAGCAGAAGAAAAGGCCACCCGATCGGTTGAAACATCAACCGATCGGGTGAGCCGCTTGTTGCTTTGGCCGTCGGGCTTCGACGAGCTTTCACCCGATCACATGAACCGGTCGGTTGAGTTCTTGAGTGACCGGTTGGATCTTGGAGCAGTCGGGTGAATCGATCGGTTCGGCGTCCGTGTCTTCAGCTCTTCATCTTCAGCTACAGATGAACCGATCGGGTGAGAGTCACCCGATCGGTTGGCATTTTGCTTGAGAAAACAGAGAATAGGCCCCCACTGAACCGGTCTGCGAACCGGTCGGGTGACTTCCTTATGAGCTGCGGCAGAGACCGGGTGGTGCACGCGTGCATCACCCGATCGGTTGGAGATGACCAACCGACCGGGTGTCACGCCCCGCTTCCCAAAAACGTGGAGGCGAAGCGTGAGAAGGTCCGCACAGACTTGAAGCTACAAAGCCGCAAGTCCGATAAGCGTCAATCACTTTAATCTGCAGGTCCTTGCAATGCGAAACGAAACAAAGATAACAATAACGAAAGAGACAAAAAGAACATCTCAGAATATCCATAATAATAAATCTCAACATCGCAGAAAAGCCACCAGGCTACAAATAAAAGAGTCTAAAAGAGGCCCAGCATGGCCAACAAAAGTACAAAGTACGAAAACAAGGAAAAGGTGCAAGCACCGACATCTAACAGCAACCTAAAGCAAAAGCAAGTAAAATCAGTCTCTAAGACTGGTCTCCGGTGTCCTCGAACTCCTCAACGAACGTAGGCTCGGGCTCAACGTCAGCAAACACCTCGTCCTCAGCAACTGTCTCTGGCTCAGGGTCTAACATGTGGCACCCAAAAGAGCAAGGGGCACATGTCAGCAAGTCTGGAAGACTTGTGCAAGTGAAACTGAAAGGTGGTAAAAGTAAAGCAACCTAGCAGTTCTAGCATGATGCAATGACATGGCAGTTTAAAGAAATGAGTGCAACAAGTAGGGTAAAGTAAAGTAAAGTACGAGCATGGCATGACATTCACAAGACAAGTACAAGACAAGAAAAGTAAGCACCTCGTGCACAGAGATTCCGTCTTTTGGCTAGAGTGGCTGCGCGGGCCAACTCCTAAGCTCAAGCGAACGTTTATCCCTACCCCTCCACGTGTGTCGAGCCAGGGCCTTACCCCCGAACGGTAATGCTCGCTTCTGGACCACGAGCCAGGAAGTGTGTAAACAAGTATGGCGTAGGGGTGCACCTAGCCCGGGACAAGCAAGTACAAGTATGTAGCGTGTGCTACGAATGCAACATTCAATGCATGGATGACATGACATGGCAGTTAAAGTAAGGCGTACAGGTAAGGAAAGTAAACGTGACAGTTTAGCATGCATGAACAACAATTTTAAGGGGTTGGATCTAGCTTCGTTGTCAAGCTAGATCATTTAGGTGACGGATCTAGTTTCGTTGTCAAACTAGATCAAGTAGGCGTCTAGCCAGCTATCATTTCACTGACTAGTCTCTTTTACGCTAAAAGCAAGTAAGTGGCCTAAAAACATGGCCCTACACAAGAGTTGGCAAGTTTCACTTGCCTGCAACTATCACGTCAAGAAAACACCGTCCAACGAGTCCAAAGTCACGATTCCTACGTGCACAAGTCCACCGGCCTACATCCGTTTTATTAATCTTGATTAGTGGATTCTAAAACATTTAAAATACTTTAAAATACTGATTTTTAGTCTTGATTAGCATGCAATTGGGTTGGGGGTCCTAGGGGTGCAAAACGTTACCTCAACACGACGCGAAAGCTACACCGGCGTCGGGTAGCGACGCCGGGGGTTGGAATAAGAGAACGCACTCCAAGTCCTGTTTCCAAAATAGATTCCTCGCTGGAAAATCAGAGAAAATATCCCGGGCGACGATTCCAGATTCCAAAGCTCGTACGTGCGACGACGGGCTACGACATGCGACGACGTCGTACGCGGCAAGTCGTCGAAGAGAACGTACCAAAGTGGGGCCCACAGTAGTCCTAGGGGCCTTTGGGGGACCCACAATAACTCTGGAGAACTTGGGGGCCCACGGAGGCAAGCGGTGCGACGGATGCGGGGTTGCGACAAGTGGCCGTCGGTCGTACAGCTTCGGTGCGGGGATCTCCTTCGGTCAGACACTAGGGAACGGCTGTGCAACGTGTGGGGGTCGGTCACGGCAGCGGGGGCGGCCGTTTCCCTCGGTCAGACACGGTGGAGGCCTCGGTCAGGCGCTTGGGATGCGGGGTTGCAGCGCTGCAGCGATGCAACGCTCGGGCGCTCGGTCACAGCGGCGGCTTCCTTCGGTCGGGCACGGAGCGGAGCGGGGCGACAGAGCGGGCGCTGCAGCGGGTCGGTGCGGAGCGGGGCGACCGGGCGGTTCTCTCGGTCTGACCGAGAGGCCCTATCGGTCAAGCGGGGGAACGAAGCGGCGGGGTTGGTGCTGCGGTGCGGAGCGACGAGAAAGCGGGCGGGGCGACCGGTCAGAGCGGGTGGATGCGGGGGATTTCCTCGGTCGTGCGGGGTGCTGAACGTCGCAACGTTGCGACGATTCGTCGCAACGTCCAAGATGAGTTTGGAAGAGGCTAGGGCTAATTTCTTTGGAAAATAGGACTTGCTAGGGGTTGCTTATATAGTATAGGTGGGTTGACTTGGTCTAGGGCTAAATCTAATAGGATTAGAATTCTAAAAGATTTGAAATTTGATTTTAAACTTCTCCAACCCAATCTAGGATTTGACCTGGTCCAAATGAGCTGGAATTTGGCTCAAAAATTCTTTAAAACGTTTAAAACTCAAATAAATTTTATTTGGCCGAAATTAATTTAAAAATAAATTATTTAAAAATATTATAAAACTTGTAAAAATTATAAAAGTGGTCAAAAGAACTCCAAAAATTATAAAATAAATATCGGGGTGATCGTGACGACGAATGTGAGCTAACTAAGAAGACGGATCTCAAATTCGACGTCGGACGACGAAACTAAAAATAGAAACGTCTCCCGTCAAAAGTGAAAGTCGTCACATCTCATCGAGTAAGTTTAAATTGTGGGAAAACGACTCGAGAAACGTCGTTCCAAAATAGTGCCACTATTTAATACTCTCAGAGACGTTCGCATCGGCATTTCACACAAGAGTATTCACAATCAAATAAAGTCTAAAATAAACACGTGCACGGCCAAAAGCACGTGCACGAACAACGCACAACGAAAAGTGGTCGTTACACCGGGTGAGGGGCTGAAAGATGAATTCTTCGACGTTTGACCCACTGGATCACGCGTGACTTCTCCCGTTGCTCCGGGGACTTGGGATATCATCGTTAAACGTCCCCTACATGGTCAATCCCCTGCAATCATGGATAAACAAAGAAAAGTGAAAGAAAACGAGAAAATACAAGAAAATGAATAAAAGACAGCGGTAAAATACGGAAAAACACGGAAGAAAACGTGCGTAAATATATGAAATATAAACGCACGTCAAAATCCCCCAAGCTGAACTCTTCCTCGTCCTCGAGGAAGACGAGTGAGAGTCGGAGCTCGGAGGGAGAAAATAGAGAGAAAGAGAGAAAAAGGAAGCTCTATATCCTAGATCGCCCGTCAGGGCCAACAAAGTCAAAAACGACACACCAAGCAAGCAAACACCAAATCACATCACTAAACTAAGGAATACGAGTCCAGACAAATGCCGTGGGCCCACGCGGTGAAGCGCGAGTGAGTGTGGTCGTGAGCTAGCAGTCCGTGTCACTATCTACGATGCGCGATAATGCTCGATATACACAAATCCAAAGAAAGACCCAAATATCGATTCAAATTGAATTAAGCGATGAATATATGGTTCAAGCATGCATGAGAATAGAGAGAGAATCGAAACATATCATGCGTCAGGGACTCCACAACTATGGTTAAGGAAATCACCACACTAAAGCCTAGATAATAGCTAAAAAGTTCCTAAGCCAAGTGTTTTCGAAAACGATGGGGGTTGAGATGATGTGGAGTAGAACACTCGGTGCAAATTCTCGCCTTCCCTTTATTCTCGGTAGATAGGAAAAATATTCACACTTGAAATTTTTGGGTTTTGGGTATTTGTATTTTTTTTTTGGATTTTGGGTTATACAAAATTTTTCTTTTCTTTTCTTTTTGGGTTTTTCTTTTCTTTTCTCTTTTTTGGATTTTTGGGTTTTTGGCTATACACATGTGTACTCTCCCAAGTGGGAGAACGGTACACGACGAGGGGATTTGCACCAAGTAAAACAAAAAAGAAGTCGGAATCTAAACACTTGGGCAAAGGAAACTATTCTCGCTAAATAGAGCATGGGCTAAATGGGTTATCCTAGTCCTTAATTGTGGAATCCCGACACATGCAAAATGAAGTACACGATATATATATAGCATGCAGAAGCAGACAGGGGAAATAAATACCGCATATTCAAATCGAAGCATGATAATCTAGGGGTCATTCCTGGACAGGTATATAAAGTAAAATCACAAAGTAGAAGCACACAAAACAGCTAGGCACGACGCACGACTCACAAAAAGCTAAGTGGACCCGCGATGCATGAAATGCAAGAGGACTCGATATCCTAGGGTTAGTGAATGTGATTATCGAAGCCGTGCAAGGTGTGCGTGTGATTTTCGTGGCAATTCATCATAGGGTTCATCTCTAGGAGAAAGAGAAAAAAAGAAGAAAAGAAAAAGAAAAAAGAAAAACACGGAGAAAAACGACTCAAATAACGAAGAAAAAGAGACAAATGACGCACGAAGTGCGACTCCCCCAAGCTGAAACTTGCATTGTCCTCAATGCAATAGTAGTGAATACGAGAGGGCAATGAAAATGGGGGGGAGCTACGCACCGACACAAAAAATGAAAAACACGAAAAATACATGAGCGAAACTAAAAAATAAAGAAAAAGAAACACTAAAATAAAAGATATAAAACACGACAAAAGAACACATAGACACGGACACAGAACAATGACATGCAAAAACATGCACACAAAAGTCGATTTCCCCCCCAAGCTGAACATGACAATGCTAGCAAAATGATATGATCAATGGAGATGTAGAGAAATGCTAGGGGGAAAATCGGAAAAGAAAGGAAAGAAATCAAAATGCAGGAGAGACGGTGTGCTCATTCTCCTCGGAAGAGGATGTGGGGTGAAATGATAGAAGGGCACGACATGAAGGGTTATTAAGATGCAAAAGCAAATCCTAGATATGCTCCCCTCGCTAATGGGAGGAGACGAGATTATTCAAATCTAAACTAGAAAGCGGTAAATTTTTACACTACTGGATTAGGATACACCTGAGCATAGGCGGATCCAAGATCTGGAGTGGGGCAGGTAGCTGCTCTAACTGCTCCTTCTGTGGCTCCGCCAGAAGTGCTGTGCCACGTGTGCCAATGGACCCAAGCAATGCACCTCCAAGCATCCCTCGTAGGTGTCCACCTGTGACCTGCAAAGGACGAGGTGCATTAGTCCATGGCAAGAAATTATTTCCTGAAATAAATGTATCCCAGAGATAGTCGCCGACAAATGATGATAAAATATATGAAATGTGGCGAACACTCCCTGAAAATGGTATGCTATCCTCTGTGCTAGCGACGATCAAATCCCCGCTCTCCATGTGAAGTTGCTCTCCAGGTGGTGACACACCGCAGCATACCTCAAGGGAAGTCGATCCTGTGTCCTGCGAGAGATATGGTGTGTCAAAAATATATAAGTCTAAAGGAATAGGACGTGAAAAGCGAGACTTAAATGTGGAGTGAGAGTGAGTATGAAAATCTCCCTGAATAGGGACAATATGCTCCAGTAGATGCTCAGCCGTAGAAGAAGTGGAGAGCGACGGTAAAGGTAGATGTGACTCGGGCTCTATAGAGTGGACCATCGTATCCAAGCCCTCATGCACATCCTCCTCGACGATATGCTCATGCTCCACCATCTGCCCGATGTCGTGAATGACATCCTCATGGTTGACCACCGACCAAGGAGGAAGCTGTGACAGAGATGGCTCTGGAGGTGGATGTGGAGCGGACCCCTCGTATGTGGTCGTGGTGTCCTCGTCCTCACGCACATCCTCCTCACCAATATGCATAATCTCTGTAAACTCCTCAGTGCTCTCATAGGACTCATGTGGGGTATCCAAATCAAGACAAGAAATCTCTCCCACAGATCCTAGATAAATCTCCCCATCCTCACTATCATCATCAAAAAATGCTTCGTCATCCAAGTGGTAGTGATGGAAAAATGGGGTATCGGCTTGAGATGTGTCTATGGTGGCCGATGGCATGGTGGTCTCAACCATGAAAGTGGGTGTATCATCTCCTTCATCCCCTCTCCTCGATGTCGGCTCGGTGATTGGTACCATTAAGTTTTGTAATATTTGGCTTTGGTTAAACATGGCACTTTCAAGGAGAGACACAAGGCTTGATTCTTCTTGTGTTTGTGGAGGGGTATAAGGTTGAGGAAATGGATGGGAGGTGTTTGGGCTAAGGTTGTGGGAAAATGTTTGGCCTTGGAGTGGGGGGAGGCTCTCAAGCGTAAATGGGCAATCATAATACTCGTGCCCCGCCATCCCACAAGTCTCACAAATCACAACTGGATAAGGATCGTATCCTCCCATCTCAGCATCGAAATTCGATATCCACATGGTAATATCAAAGATACCTGGACAACAAAAATAAGAAAACTAGAGAGGAGCGTCAATAGTACAAGAGAATAACAAAAAGATAATATAATGGTGGGGGAAAAATTTCTTGGTTATTGAATATTTTTTTAAAAAAATAAAAAAATTAAAAAATAAAATAAAAAAAATAAAAAGAATTTTTTTGTGTTTTTATGCGTAGTCTAACGAACCCAAGCTAAGCTAATATCAAACCGAAAGCCTCCCCGGCAACGGCGCCAAAAACTTGACCGGCGCCCCGTTTACGGTTTGGGCGCGGTGTCGTTTTATCGCAAGTGCACGGTTAGTGTAGGGTGTGGGTATATCGAACACAGGGAGGTGGATGGCTTGAGTGGCTACTAGCCTCGCCTAGGTTGTGTGCTAGCTACGCGGATGATATGGGTGAAGTGTAGAACTATAGAGAAGAAATAAAAAGACACGAAATGAATCCCCGCTAACACGGGCTAGAGCACTCATGACACTTGGCATTTGACTTGACCCAGGGTGAGACATTGCCCCAAAAGGTGGTACCTAGCGTCCATGGCCCGATATTCCGGTCGGTGCCAAGCACTGTCACGCCCCGCTTCCCAAAATGGACAGAAGCGAAACGTGACGAGGCCCGCTTAGGCCAGAGCTTTAGAAACTCGGACCCAATAAGCGTCTGTAGAGGTACCATTTTTAAAGATTTTCAGGTTCTTGCATTTATTATAGTTCGAAACAACAAAAGTACGGAAAAGATATTGCATTCATTAAGTTAGAGATATGATATCCAACAAGTACAAAGTCTAAAAAGAAGCCTAAGCGTGGCAACAAACTATCTAAAGAAAACTGAAAGTAGTAACCTCTGAAAGTGGCGACTAAAAGAACTCAAGGCATGGTCCTCGTCAGGCACGTGCTCTGGGTCGACGTCCTCGGCTCCTCGTGCTCCAGTGAGTCTGCCTCGTCCACGAACTCTGGCTGGCACCTGACGTACAGCACCCAAGAAAAAGGAACTGTACGTCAGGTAAAGTCTACAAGAGGGGTTAGACTTTACTGCAAGTGCACCGAACTTTAAACAACGGTTTACTGGTTGATTAACATGCTGAGGTTCTTTTACACAACATTTTACTGGTTGATTAGCATGCTGTGGTTATAACAGGGTAACACAACAGGAAGTAACGTAGCAGGAAAGTAAAACGGGACAAGTAGTAGTCGTAGCGTGTGCTACCAACTACGGGACTAACCTACAGGTGTCAAGAAAAGTCGGGACGTGACGGGACAAGACAGGACAAACAGGACGGACAAGACAAGACAAGTGTGACACGAAGGGTTCACGCCTTACGGTTCGAGGGGGATCAGACCCTCTTGCCGTGCGCACGCTCAACCCTACCCCAACCCAGGAACTCAGGACAAGAAGTACAGGGATCATTTCCGCTAGGGAAACATCCGAAACGCCCGAAGGCTTTTTGTGTAACAGGGATCACTTCCGCTAGGAAAGCATCCGAAACGCCCGCAGGCTTTTTGTATAACAGGGATCACTTCCGCTAGGAAAGCATCCGAAACGCCCGCAGGCTTTTTGTATCACGGGGATCACTCTCGCATGGAGAGCATCCGAAACGCCCGAAGGCTTTTTGTATCACGGGGATCACTCTCGCATGGAGAGCATCCGAAACGCCCGAAGGCTTTTTGTATCACGGGGATCACTCTCGCATGGAGAGCATCCGAAACGCCCGCAGGCTTTTTGTATAACAGGGATCACTTCCGCTAGGAAAGCATCCGAAACGCCCGCAGGCTTTTTGTATCACGGGGATCACTCTCGCATGGAGAGCATCCGAAACGCCCGAAGGCTTTTTGTATCACGGGGATCACTCTCGCATGGAGAGCATCCGAAACGCCCGAAGGCTTTTTGTATCACGGGGATCACTCTCGCATGGAGAGCATCCGAAACGCCCGAAGGCTTTTTGTGTAACAGGGACATGACATGACAAGTGTAAGGAATTGTTATTCTAGGGTGTCCACACGCACGCACACACAAGATAGTCCTATGATGTCAGCAGTTTATTGTTGTCAGGCTCAGACTTCGTCGTCAAGTCTGAGTCGGCACGGGTCGTCCCGAACGCTATCATTTCACGTCCGGTTCTCATCACACACAATCTAACAGTTCTACAAACTAGAACTAAGGTACGGTAAAAACGCAAGTGGGTACACTTGCCTGCGGTGGCGAGTGTGTCGTCCGTCTGGGGCGTCTCGTCCAGTCGTCGCGTCCGCGGTAGTCCGTCTGAAAAGGGGTCACGGCGACGGTGTCAGGTCGTGATTTTCAATAAACCTATTTAGGTTTTGTTTCTAGGTTACCGGGACTACCCTAATCGTCAAAGTCACAATTTTGATGTTTTATCAACCTAAATCGACCACTACCCTATGTGCACAGAAAATTGTCAGATGGTCGATTTCTACATTGAGCAGCGTTTTACTGGTGCGGAAAAGTAAACTTAGTTATCGTTGTCCGATTTTAGTTAGGGTTTGGTTTTGCTACGGTGTGGGTTTGCTACGAGTTCGGGGGACCAACCTGGTTCGACAATCACGTGTAGGCTTGACGTTGTATCTGAAATAACGGATCGCGTCGCCCTGACTCTGGTTCCTTGACTGCGAGTAGCGCAACCAAGAGGGGATCGTCGGGGCCCAGACAGCAGCAATGATGCGTACTCAATTATCTGCTTCATCAAGTTTATGGTATTAAGTTAACATCTCTAATCAGTTTATTAGGTCTAACATATATACATTTACTGTTCTTATATATACATTATCAGAATATATGTATTACTGTTGTTTTAACGCCGGACAACTTTATTCTAATAGTTAACAGGGTACTACGTATTAATATAGGTTAAAATCGATGTGCTGTAAGTTTTTGATTGCATTAAGCATTTATCAAATTACAAACCCATTACTAACTCAGGTTTAGTAACACTCAAATACATATTTAACTAACATGCCATATGAACTAACTTATACTGTGGCATAATATGTTTATAATTAAAACATTCTAAGATAAACTGTCACCAATAATGAAGTATCCTATATAATAATAATTCTAACTATTGCATTCATATAAATATTACATCAAAACAACTCACCAACGTACTCTGTTTATTCATTCTCCTACTCCCTCTCCGTTGTTGCGTGGCTTGGAGGCAAGGCGTAGGCGGTCGACGGCGACTGAACGGGCTCCGGGGTGTCGTCGGCGGTGGACGCGGCAACGCAGGCGGCGTGGGCAGTTCAGGGGAGCGTCGGAGTGTCGCCGTCACCGGATGGAAGCTGCTGGGGCTGTGCGACGTGGGGCGACGCCTGGGCACGCCGGAGGAGGTGCCGAACGGTCGGCGTTGCTGCGGGAAGGCTACTGCGAAGAGCAGCCGTCGCTGCCGCTGATGTACGTCGCTGCACGACGCTCGAAAGTGCTGCAGGGCGCTGTACGGCGGGCAGCGGGGTCTTGCAGCACCGACGGGGCAGCTGCTCCGGTGCGGCGGCGGCTGAGGAGGGTGTGCGGCGATCGGAGGAAGTTAGGCACGGCGATTCGGGGCGAAGTCGGAGTGACGGGGTCATGGTTCTCGGAGCTGTGGGTTAGGCTCCCGGAGGTTACAGCTGGGGCGAGGGTGGCGGCGAGTTTGGGGGAGAGGATGGCCGGCAAGTTGGTCTACAGGCGGGGCGGCGTCCGCGTGTGGAGGCGTGAGGAACTGGGGTCGGGGTTTGATGCGCGTTGGGGAGAAGAGGATAGTAGGTTAAAAGAATAGGCTTCTTGAGCTGCGGCTAAAAAAATTAAAACCCTAGTGCTAGGTAATGTTATATAGGGAGGGGGAGAGATTGGAGAGACGTGGGTTGAGGGTGCAGCACGTGGGTGACTGTGCAGTTGAAAAGATATGCTTAACAGAAGGGATCTCAACAATAGATTTGTTTAAGATTTTACTGGATTAGCAATCAATCCGTTAGATACTTTGATTTAAAGCATTAGACTTATTAAACTAATAATTTAGTTCAACATCTTAATCAGGTTATGAATTTAGCCTCAAAATAATAAATGCTAGGGTGGGTTATTTATATAATATAAGATTAGTAACCTAACTATCAGCACTAGCTTTTGTGCTAGGCTTAAAAACGCACAGCACCACCAAATTTTCATACCGAAATTTAAATAAAAGAAAAAAAAGTTTTAATAATTGATAGTGAAAATAATGGTAGGTTGGTCCCCAGGTGTCCGAAAATTTCAAAGAAGATACCGGGGTGATCGCGCCTCCGTGATGATCGAGATCAAGGGGTTCGGTCGCGCGTCGGAACTATGGACAACAGTAATAAAAATCAAATACACAAAACTCACACGAAACATAGCTACGCACTAAAACACGCACGGTCGGAAAGTGACCGTTACATTCTACACACCTTAAAAATGATTCCGCCCTCGGAATCACTTTTACTAATAATAATAATATCTATATACACTTATGCCTACAACTCCCATATCTACACATACTGATCGCTAATTCTATAACTTCAACAACGTTCCTCAAATAATCCATCGTAACCCGTCTCTCCGCTGGCTAATGCTACAATTAGAATCACACCCTAGCACTTAACTATAGATCCACATCATCGCCTACCAGTCTTCAATCACCTCGCCCCCAATACATTCTCCTTCATATCGATTCAGAAGTTTATTCTCCGAATTCAATGAACCATCAAACTACATCTATCCTTACCCCTATCGTCTATCTCCGAACCACACCAAATCCGTCTACCTAACCATCCATTCATCTCAACACGTCGTGTTACTTCCAACGTCTTCTCACGTCAACTCATATTATACTCCGTAGTCACTCCTATCTATCACTTGTCCAAGTTTCATGTCTAGAAAGTTCTCATCTTCATGTATATAATTTTATCCAATCAGAGTTTCCCATTGAGTCCGTCTCACATCGGTATTACCAATAAGTATTGGAAAGCTCATTCTTTTCTTCCGAACGAAATCTATTCCAATATCCTATTGTTCCAAAATCGGTTAATCTTTGCTATAACAAATCTCACCTCTCCCAGAGCCTACCCGCAACAAGGTCCTACAACAATAATAGCTAGTCCCAAAACTGTAATAACCATAACATAACATTTCTAAATGGAGAGAGAGAGAAAAGAAAGGGAAACTTAAAACCAGTGACACATTTTTTTAAAACATTTGGAAAAACGTGTGGAGTCGTGGTAATGGATGAGGAAGGATAATTGATTTGTGATCTTGTGAGCTAATTTCAAAAACTTTAAAGGGTTGGTTTAAATGAAAAACAAAGTTTTGATACAATCACATGCAGTCAAGATAAGCTATTCTATAATCTCGAAAAACTACGTCTAAGAAAATTGCCTGCTATGACCCTATTCATATACGTATGAATACCGTCATTCAGACAACTTCATTCATATCATGGTTAACACTGAGTATACATACAAGACACAAGAGACAATCATCAAGATCCTAAAGGTAACCCACTCCTACAGGTCTACACACTCTACCTATACTCATGCACCACGACGACATCACAAACCAAAGGGCCCACTACTAACTAGAGATGACATAGGCAACTACAGGCACTGATGCCTACATAAAAGAAGGAGACCGAAACCAAAAGCGACATGAAACAAGATCGAAAGAACGAAGTCAGATAAGGCGAGGATAAGAAGATAGCCGGATGGACGGGACAAAAATATTGCTTAAAAATGATTGAACGATGAAAGAAGGATTTTGTACAAAATATGGTATCATATACTTTTATACTAAAAAAAATTTATATATATACTTAAAAAGTGAGCAGATGCAGAAAATTAAAATTTTTGGAAAAAGTAAGACGAAGGAAGGATGGGTAGGGTGAGAAACGATTGTTTCGCAAATGAAAATAAGTTCAAACAAAGTTTTCATGAAGTACGAGCACGATGAACATAGGGCTGTTATATATATATATACAAAAGAGATTTAGAGTTCTCTTTGGTTTAGAAACTATTCTAAAAGTACGTGCGGTAAGTGATTAGCAATAAAATTTTGTAGTTTAGAAAAGTAATATATATGTATTGGATTATAGAATTGATAACAAGGTTTAAAACTGAAACACGAAAGATGCCGATTTGAAAATAGGTACGAGATAGTAAAATAATTTTACGACCAGGGCGGTTTCAAGATCGGTGAAAGAATTTTAACTCAACTGAAAAAAAACAAGAAATTTTGAAATATAATATAGTGGTTTTCAAAGAAATTTAGTTAAGCGAAAAACTTAATAATAAATTTCGAAAATACTTTTAGAGGAAGCAGAATTGGTCAAGGAAGGGATTCGAAGGGTCGATGATAATCGTCAGGAAACGATCACGTGAATCGGGAGTCAGGAAAATGATCGCTTGAAGAATATGTGTAGGATACGAATCGTGAAGAGATATGATGGAACATTACGGTCGATAACACAAAAATGGTAATGATCAGGAAGACGCTAGAAGTTAGGGATTCTATTTACCCGGTCGCCTAAAATCAGGAGAGCTCGGCACTAAGATTTCTTAATGAGCTAGACTGTAACCAGGATCTAATGGGAAGGTTCCTAAGAGAATCCAGGTTAGTTCTGCTGGGCCCGAGGTCGATGAACCCGAGTGAATGACTAAACTAAAAGAAGGACTCTAGAAATCTAACACGGTCAGAGTCAAGTGGGCCGCTAAGGTATTCTAGGACGAGGGCGACTAATTCCTAACCAAGGCGTCAGACTGTCAAATTGGGACGTCTACCTAAGTCTTCCTACTATCTAGTTCAGACTTGTACGTGGATATTAAATGAATGCGGTACTTTTATTGTTCCGAACTCTTGCAGGACCTGCATGGGCCACCACTAAAACCTGTCACGCCCCGCTTCCCAAAATGGACAGAAGCGAAACGTGACGAGGCCCGCTTAGGCCAGAGCTTTAGAAGCTCGGACCCAATAAGCGTCTGTAGAGCTACCATTTTTAAAGATTTTCAGGTTCTTGCATTTATTATAGTTCGAAACAACAAAAGTACGGAAAAGATATTGCATTCATTAAGTTAGAGATATGATATCCAACAAGTACAAAGTCTAAAAAGAAGCCTAAGCGTGGCAACAAACTATCTAAAGAAAACTGAAAGTAGTAACCTCTGAAAGTGGCGACTAAAAGAACTCAAGGCATGGTCCTCGTCAGGCACGTGCTCTGGGTCGACGTCCTCGGCTCCTCGTGCTCCAGTGAGTCTGCCTCGTCCACGAACTCTGGCTGGCACCTGACGTACAGCACCCAAGAAAAAGGAACTGTACGTCAGGTAAAGTCTACAAGAGGGGTTAGACTTTACTGCAAGTGCACCGAACTTTAAACAACGGTTTACTGGTTGATTAACATGCTGAGGTTCTTTTACACAACATTTTACTGGTTAATTAGCATGCTGTGGTTATAACAGGGTAACACAACAGGAAGTAACGTAGCAGGAAAGTAAAACGGGACAAGTAGTAGTCGTAGCGTGTGCTACCAACTACGGGACTAACCTACAGGTGTCAAGACAAGTCGGGACGTGACGGGACAAGACAGGACAAACAGGACGGGACAAGACAAGACAAGTGTGACACGAAGGGTTCACGCCTTACGGTTCGAGGGGGATCAGACCCTCTTGCCGTGCGCACGCTCAACCCTACCCCAACCCAGGAACTCAGGACAAGAAGTACAGGGATCATTTCCGCTAGGGAAACATCCGAAACGCCCGAAGGCTTTTTGTGTAACAGGGATCACTTCCGCTAGGAAAGCATCCGAAACGCCCGCAGGCTTTTTGTATAACAGGGATCACTTCCGCTAGGAAAGCATCCGAAACGCCCGCAGGCTTTTTGTATCACGGGGATCACTCTCGCATGGAGAGCATCCGAAACGCCCGAAGGCTTTTTGTATCACGGGGATCACTCTCGCATGGAGAGCATCCGAAACGCCCGAAGGCTTTTTGTATCACGGGGATCACTCTCGCATGGAGGAAAGCATCCGAAACGCCCGCAGGCTTTTTGTATCACGGGGATCACTCTCGCATGGAGAGCATCCGAAACGCCCGAAGGCTTTTTGTATCACGGGGATCACTCTCGCATGGAGAGCATCCGAAACGCCCGAAGGCTTTTTGTATCACGGGGATCACTCTCGCATGGAGAGCATCCGAAACGCCCGAAGGCTTTTTGTGTAACAGGGACATGACATGAAAAGTGTAAGGAATTGTTATTCTAGGGTGTCCACACGCACGCACACACAAGATAGTCCTATGATGTCAGCAGTTTATTGTTGTCAGGCTCAGACTTCGTCGTCAAGTCTGAGTCGGCACGGGTCGTCCCGAACGCTATCATTTCACGTCCGGTTCTCATCACACACAATCTAACAGTTCTACAAACTAGAACTAAGGTACGGTAAAAACGCAAGTGGGTACACTTGCCTGCGGTGGCGAGTGTGTCGTCCGTCTGGGGCGTCTCGTCCAGTCGTCGCGTCCGCGGTAGTCCGTCTGAAAAGGGGTCACGGCGACGGTGTCAGGTCGTGATTTTCAATAAACCTATTTAGGTTTTGTTTCTAGGTTACCGGGACTACCCTAATCGTCAAAGTCACAATTTTGATGTTTTATCAACCTAAATCGACCACTACCCTATGTGCACAGAAAATTGTCAGATGGTCGATTTCTACATTGAGCAGCGTTTTACTGGTGCGGAAAAGTAAACTTAGTTATCGTTGTCCGATTTTAGTTAGGGTTTGGTTTTGCTACGGTGTGGGTTTGCTACGAGTTCGGGGGACCAACCTGGTTCGACAATCACGTGTAGGCTTGACGTTGTATCTGAAATAACGGATCGCGTCGCCCTGACTCTGGTTCCTTGACTGCGAGTAGCGCAACCAAGAGGGGATCGTCGGGGCCCAGACAGCAGCAATGATGCGTACTCAATTATCTGCTTCATCAAGTTTATGGTATTAAGTTAACATCTCTAATCAGTTTATTAGGTCTAACATATATACATTTACTGTTCTTATATATACATTATCAGATTATATGTACTAGTCATAACCTGTGCCCGCGGGCACGGTTCATTTAACATTTCCCCCGCGAAATTTTTGTTCCCCGCGAAATTATTTACATATCTAAAATTTAACAGAATAAATTAGCGTAAAAATATGTAGCGGCACGAGCACCTTTGGCGTGGAACAACAAATTCGGCGCCCGCGCCTTTGGCGCAGAACAACAAATCTTTGTAAAAAAATTTAGCGGGGCGCCTTTGGCGTGGGCACCACCGAAGGCGCCCGGGCGTCGAACTTATTTCCCCTGCGAAATCTTTGTTCCCCGAAAATTATTTTCACAACCAAAATTTAACAAAACAATAAATTAGCGTAAAAATATTTAGCGGCACGGGCACCTTCGGCGCGGAACAACAAATTCGACGCAGACGCCTTCGACGCGGAACAACAAATTCGACATCGAACAACAAATTTGGCGCCCGCGCCTTCAGCGCGGGACAACAAATTAGCGTAAAAAATTTAGCGGGTCGCCGAATTAGCGTAAATAGATTTAGCGTGGCGTCTTTGGCGCGGGCGTCAGAATAGCAAATAGCAGTGTTTTTACGCTAATTTGTTGTTCCACTAAATTGTTTTACGCTAAATTTTTTATTTTCTTTTAATTTAATGGTCGTGATTCTCCATAATCTTTCCCAAAGCACTTTTAATTTCAAAGTTTAAGTTTCCAAGGCACTTTCCGCCGAAATTTAATCTTCACAATCTTTCCCAATGCACTTTTTCCCCCAAATTTAATTTGCACACTCTTTCCCAAGGCATTTACTGTTCTTATATATACATTATCAGAATTATATGTATTACTGTTGTTTTAACGCCGGACAACTTTATTCTAATAGTTAACAGGGTACTACGTATTAATATAGGTTAAAATCGATGTGCTGTAAGTTTTTGATTGCATTAAGCATTTATCAAATTACAAACCCATTACTAACTCAGGTTTAGTAACACTCAAATACATATTTAACTAACATGCCATATGAACTAACTTATACTGTGGCATAATATGTTTATAATTAAAACATTCTAAGATAAACTGTCACCAATAATGAAGTATCCTATATAATAATAATTCTAACTATTGCATTCATATAAATATTACATCAAAACAACTCACCAACGTACTCTGTTTATTCATTCTCCTACTCCCTCTCCGTTGTTGCGTGGCTTGGAGGCAAGGCGTAGGCGGTCGACGGCGACTGAACGGGCTCCGGGGTGTCGTCGGCGGTGGACGCGGCAACGCAGGCGGCGTGGGCAGTTCAGGGGAGCGTCGGAGTGTCGCCGTCACCGGATGGAAGCTGCTGGGGCTGTGCGACGTGGGGCGACGCCTGGGCACGCCGGAGGAGGTGCCGAACGGTCGGCGTTGCTGCGGGAAGGCTACTGCGAAGAGCAGCCGTCGCTGCCGCTGATGTACGTCGCTGCACGACGCTCGAAAGTGCTGCAGGGCGCTGTACGGCGGGCAGCGGGGTCTTGCAGCACCGGCGGGGCAGCTGCTCCGGTGCGGCGGCGGCTGAGGAGGGTGTGCGGCGATCGGAGGAAGTTAGGCACGGCGATTCGGGGCGAAGTCGGAGTGACGGGGTCATGGTTCTCGGAGCTGTGGGTTAGGCTCCCGGAGGTTACAGTTGGGGCGAGGGTGGCGGCGAGTTTGGGGGAGAGGATGGCCGGCAAGTTGGTCTACAGGCGGGGCGGCGTCCGCGTGTGGAGGCGTGAGGAACTGGGGTCGGGGTTTGATGCGCGTTGGGGAGAAGAGGATAGTAGGTTAAAAGAATAGGCTTCTTGAGCTGCGGCTAAAAAAATTAAAACCCTAGTGCTAGGTAATGTTATATAGGGAGGGGGAGAGATTGGAGAGACGTGGGTTGAGGGTGCAGCACGTGGGTGACTGTGCAGTTGAAAAGATATGCTTAACAGAAGGGATCTCAACAATAGATTTGTTTAAGATTTTACTGGATTAGCAATCAATCCGTTAGATACTTTGATTTAAAGCATTAGACTTATTAAACTAATAATTTAGTTCAACATCTTAATCAGGTTATGAATTTAGCCTCAAAATAATAAATGCTAGGGTGGGTTATTTATATAATATAAGATTAGTAACCTAACTATCAGCACTAGCTTTTGTGCTAGGCTTAAAAACGCACAGCACCACCAAATTTTCATACCGAAATTTAAATAAAAGAAAAAAAAGTTTTAATAATTGATAGTGAAAATAATGGTAGGTTGGTCCCCAGGTGTCCGAAAATTTCAAAGAAGATACCGGGGTGATCGCGCCTCCGTGATGATCGAGATCAAGGGGTTCGGTCGCGCGTCGGAACTATGGACAACAGTAATAAAAATCAAATACACAAAACTCACACGAAACATAGCTACGCACTAAAACACGCACGGTCGGAAAGTGACCGTTACAAGCACGCTAGGCCTACCCTGTTCCGGACGGTGGGCATTCCCATGTCCATTAACACCTTCCGCAACCGGGAGCATTAAGGCCACAATGATAACTCCCAACACTTCGTCCAAGCCGCTCCCGCGCGCGAGGACTCGATGTCAACGCTCGGGGCGTGAGCTATGGCTAGGGAGTCAACCGCCAAGTTTATTCCCCCTTGGCCCGACGGTCAGAGGCGGTCTTTCTCCCGCCAATGACAATGAAACACCCCCGCGTAACCCTAATGGCCAAATAGGTCAAATGTGATTTCTAGCAATACATCGAAGCGGATCTTGACAGGACAAGCACCGGACCCCAATCCCCAACACATCTAGTGTGTTGCCGTACGAATTGGACTCAGATTGCTAGAAATCCCCATTGACACATTTCATCGAACACATGCCATGCAACCAAGCCAAATGAAACAACCCAAGCATCAATCCTACCCTAACCCGTATTAGGGTTCATCGACACTACTCAATGGTGAATAACATAAAAACAAGCAATAGAAATGACATACAAACGTTCACCATCAAGCAACAATGAAAACAACACAAAACAATGGAAAATGAGAGAAGAAAAATACTTATCTTGAGTTTGAATCTTCAATCCAATACAAGATTTATTACAATAGAAAAGCTAATCTAACCTAATCTAAACTTACAAGAGAAAGGGGCAAAGAGCCCTAGAAAAACTGAAGAACAACTCCCCCAAGTCGTGCCCCAACTTCTATTTATAAACCCCCCAAAAAACCTTAACAGTTCGGGTCCAGAACTGTCAAAAAAGGCCCACCCGATCGGGTGGAAACTCACCCGATCGGGTGGAATAAACAGAGAGCTCAGATACGCAGAAACAGACCTCACCCGGTCGATTGACAAGTCAACCGATCGGTTGAAGTGAAATTCCAGACAGCAGCATGTTTCAGCACATAGCTGCGCTCAAAAAATTCCAGAAAAATCTAGAAAAATCGGATTTGGGCATGCGACCTATCGTTGGAAATTTAACGACGATGCCGACGCTAGAAAAATAAGAGATCACCCAAAATCCTTCTGGAATGATAGCATATCTTCAATGAATGAGCAGTGGTGCGCGAAAGCAGAAGAAAAGGCCACCCGATCGGTTGAAACATCAACCGATCGGGTGAGCCGCTTGTTGCTTTGGCCGTCGGGCTTCGGCGAGCTTTCACCCGATCACATGAACCGGTCGGGTGAGTTCTTATGTGACCGGTTGGATCTTGGAGCAGTCGGGTGAATCGATCGGTTCGGCGTCCGTGTCTTCAGCTCTTCATCTTCAGCTACAGATGAACCGATCGGGTGAGAGTCACCCGATCGGTTGGCATTTTGCTTGAGAAAACAGAGAATAGGCCCCCGCTGAACCGGTCGGCGAACCGGTCGGGTGACTTCCATATGAGCTGCGGCAGAGACCGGGTGGTGCACGCGTGCATCACCCGATCGGTTGGAGATGACCAACCGACCGGGTGAGGGGCTGAAAGATGAATTCTTCGACGTTTGACCCACTGGATCACGCGTGACTTCTCCCGTTGCTCCGGGGACTTGGGATATCATCGTTAAACGTCCCCTATATGGTCAATCCCCTGCAATCATGGATAAACAAAGAAAAGTGAAAGAAAACGAGAAAATACAAGAAAATGAATAAAAGACGGCGGTAAAATACGGAAAAACACGGAAGAAAACGTGCGTAACTATATGAAATATAAACGCACGTCAGTCTTGTTGCATCAAAACCACCAATCCAGTCTTTAGCTCGAAGTTCTTGTCAGCCGCCAACTACGGCACGGCAATGGACGAGGTAGTAGAAGAGGTCTTAGGCCGAAGCCTATCACGAATAGAAATTATCCTCGCCATCCTTGCCGCCAATTCTTCAGGAGTTTCCGGGTTGGTCATATACCTCCCTTCCGGATCTTGTCTTCTTTCCGCTCTAAGTCTCCGCGCGGTACGTTCGATCTCGGGATCAAATAATAAAGCTTCAGGGTCCGCCGTAGATCTCGTGTACATGCACAGGGGAAACAGAGTTTCAAAGAAATGATTAGCACCGTGGAAGGGTTGGGTAAGAAATAAGAAATAAAAATAATGATAATAATAATAAAAAAAGAATAGCTAGGGTGAGAAAGAATCAAACGCAATCGCCTCCCCGGCAACGGCGCCAAAAACTTGATCGGTCCCGAGTATACACTCCAGAGAACGGTTGTAGTATTACCGCAAGTGCACGGTGTAGCAGCGAGCGGGATATCGAACACAGGGAGGACGAATGACTGTGCTTGCTCAAATCAACCTGGCTATTTAAGAAGAGAAATTTGCCTTCGGCGATCCTGTCACAATCGTCAGACAAATATGCGAAATATCAAATCAAATAAAGAACGTCTAGGGAATGGGGAATCCCCGCTACACACCATACTTCATAAATGTGGTTCATCGGTATCAAAATTGCTAGAATGAGAATTCGGATGAACTAGTTGCAACTGAATGTAGAACCAATCTCACGCTCTCGCGCTGTTGCCGGTCTATAGCTATCCTAGGGTCGGGTCCAATCTCTTGCAAACCCTACCCTAGGGAAGCTAGCATTAGGATCAACATCATCGTCCAATCGCGCACCGAGCCCAATCTCTTGCAAACTCGGTCCACGATCTAGATTAGGATAGTTCCTACCCGTCCAATCTCTTGCAAACGGGTATCGGTATAGAATTGCAACCGGGAATCCTAGTATCGGTCCAATCTCTTGCAAACCGATACTTCGAAAAATCCGACTCCAACCCAATTCGGATTTCTAGGGCTTCCTATCAAATTGGGATCCAATCTTTTGCAAATCCCAATTGATATGAATACCTAGCAATCCGTAGTAAATTGATCCCAATCTAATCTCTAATAGCAATTCTAGCTCAATTTCTACCAATTCATCACAAATATGAAAGTGGGCTTGTAGGGTTCATCCCCACGCCCTAAGACGCGGAGACTACTCGCAAATCATAGCAAGATCACAAAAATAATCGTTGAGATAAGCAATAGAATTCATCACAACAATGATATAAACAATAAAAATAGAATTTTTAGGGAAAAAAGATGCAAACCAATGTAGTTCTTCAATTAATCCAACAAAAATCCAAGTTTTGCTCCTTCTCCAATCACAAGAATAAAGCTAAAAAAACTAATCTAAAAAGCTGCAAAAAGTCTAAGAGAGAGCTCCCTAAACTAGGGTAAAAACAGGGCTTAAATAGCCCCAAAAATCGTCCAAAAATCGTGACCAAAATACCCCTGCACAGCCTGTTTTCCGCAGTTTTCGCTACAGGCAGCGCATCGCACTCGGCCGAGTGACAAAAGTCGCTCGGCCGAGTGAAAACCCTGCAATTTTCCAGTAAGTCGGGTCTTTCAGGGGTCTTCAGTTCGGGGGCGGCTCGGCCGAGTGAGTTGTCGTCACTCGGCCGGTGACTTCACTGCACTCGGGCGGACGGGATTTACCACTCGGCCGAGTGGGTCTTCTGAAGTTCAGGCAGCCGAAAAACAGTAACTTCGATGTTTTGGAAGGGCTTTGTCTGGGCGCCACTCGGGCGGACGTGGTATCGTCACTCGGCCGAGTGGGTCTTCTGTGCTCGGCCGAGTGCACATAGAAATCGTGTCTGAACTGGTCGGCCGAGCAGTGTCTCGCTGGTCGGCCGAGTGGCTCCTCCACTCGGCCGAGTGGGACACAAAAAATGCCCAATCTGCTTGTTTTGGCCTCCTCGTCGCTCCTGCGACGTCCATTCTTCTTCCGCTCCTCTCCAATAGCAAAATACCCCTCGGGGAGGTCGTTGGTGACCGTCTAGAGTAAGCGCATCTCGGGATCACTCCAAATCGTGCCAAATCACCTGAAATGCGACAAAAACAACAAATCGTGAAAAGCATCGTAATATCGTCGATATATCGTGAAAAACATGATTTGGGCGATCTAAATGGCATGCAAACATGCGGAAAAAAGGTGTAAAATAAGGAGTGATCAGTTACACACCCCCATCTCCAGTCCAGCCTTATTAATGAAAATGGAAGTTATATGTTGCGAGGAGATCGAGATGGTAGAGCAGCTCCAACTAGAGGAGTTATAAAAAATCAAAATACGCCCATCTTTATGCTGGTTCTTGTTGTCAATTCTTGACCAGGAGTTTGGGAAGATCTTGGAGATCCTGTCATCTTTGCAAGACTCCACCTAGGTTTCCAACAGGCAGGCAATGGACGGTTTATGAATTCGCATCCTATATTTGTGATCTGCACGACGCGATACATTATTGAGGCCCCGGGTATTCCAGAAGAATACAGTCATTTCAACGATTGAGAGGGAGGAATAGCACTGGTAGAAGCTAAAATCCGAGTGCTATGTCTTAGAGCAGTAGGCGAAATTGTTGCAGATTTAATATTCGGCTTGACCACCGATTCCCTCAAAATCCTGTGTTCTTCATCCGAATCATGGTTGTGAATGGTTGTGCTTGAGGGTGGTTCAGTGTCATTAATAGTAGGTATGTGTATCATAGGCTCAGGGTCGTCATTATGATGGAGCAGTGATGGGATATGTCTTCTTACTTCAGCGAGAGAGCAAATAGTAGCCTTCGTAGGTCCCATTTCATGGATCATAGAGCCCTTACCATTGCCCGAAGAGGTTGGCCCCAATTCTGGCAGTTCCAAGCAAGTAGCGTGGCTGCATTCCCCTTCCTCTAGTTAATGCCTGTGAGCAGCAAGACCATCCTTGTGGTTGGAAATTGGCCTGATTTGAATATGTGTAGGACTTTGCAATGCTACCTGAGGCGTAGCTTGAATAGGCGAGGGACTTTGCTGCAACACATCACTTGTCTGTTAGGCATGTTGCCCATTGGATTTCTCCTCATTATTCATATCAGTTGTTGCTGTATTAATCGTTACAGCCACCGCAGGTTCAGTATTGTCAACTTGGATCGAAGGGGGCTCTAGCTTTGTTAGTGGGCATTGGTTATCAAGATGGCCAAAACTAGCACATCCGTTGCATCTTGGAGGTTCTCCTTCATATTTGACATCAATTGAGATCGTTGATAGATCATCACGTTCAATCAGCACACTTCTCCGAAGCTCATGCTTGGCATCTACCTCCACCAAGCATCTAGCATATGATATTCTGTCTAAAATCGCAGTAGATTTATCAAGGCAAATTGGGTTGCCTACTGCACTAGCAATGATATTAAAAATTTCCATAGTCCACATCGAGAGTGGCAAATTATGTAGCTGAATCCATACCGGAATAGCTGTGAGTATATCACGATCATGTTGGGAGGATGACGTCTAGTGTTGCAGAACAACAAGCAGACCATCAAAAAGCCAAGGCCCTCCGTGAATAATTGCATCACGATCACCTTCATTGTTAAATCTGAAATAAAAGAAACCATTTTCCCGAGAGAAAATTCGAAGACCTCCTTAAATACGCCATAGTCTTTCTGTCCAGGCTTTAATCTGCCCGTAATATGGGATATCGCCTAAGACATAACCCACAAGAGTGTTTTGCCACCGAGAAGCACCCACTTCTATCATGTAGTCTGCCACCTTCACCTTCACAACACCATCTTCGATATAAGGGGGGGATATGAGTCATTATGAGGGGATCAGCATATTTCCTTCGAGTGGCACAGATGTCAACCCACGATTTCTTGACTACTGAAGGGTTAATTCGGATGGTTGAAGGGGGTCTCACATGCATTCTCTCATTCATCTTGTGTCCCTCGGTTTGCAAATTTGATCTGGATCCCCTTTCTTGAATCTGAGTTCTTTCATTCGAATGAAATCTAACACCCCTCTTAAACCCATCCCCTCGATAGGAACCCAAAGATGAAGGGCGCCTATAATGTCGATGCTTATTTCCATCTCCACGGAAAAGAGAACCCTTCTTCTTATGAGTAACTTGCTTCCACATGTCCCTGTCATTATCCAAATGTTGTTTGTTGCCTAAGCCGCCTGGAGATTTCCCACCATTTCCGGTTGCTCCCCCACCAGATGCATCCAAGCCGTCGCCTGCGGAGAGATCCCCAGTTGACTGGGAACCGAGAATTTCGCTCATGACCTAGATATATATATATATACATATATATGTATATACATATATACATATATATGTATATACATATATACATATATATGTATATAGATACATATGTATACATATGTATATATATACATATATATGTATACATATGTATATATATACATATATATGTATACATATGTATATACATATATATGTATACATAGATATATATATATATATATATAGATACATATGTATACATATGTATATACATATATATGTATACATATGTATATATATACATATATATGTATACATATGTATATATATACATATATATGTATACATATGTATATATATACATATATATGTATACATATGTATATATATACATATATATGTATACATATATATATATATATACATATATATATATATATATGGATGGCTCTGTGCTCCGACGACTCACTTGCGATTCTGGGGTGATCTTAATGCCTTCCTCTTGACGGGTGCTACGGTGACTTGCCAGAGCTCTCCCTTCCCCTCCTCCCAACCAGTCTCCCACCCCTCTCCCCCCTCCCATTACATGGCCTCATCGAGCTTGGGGCCCCCTTTCCCTTCCTCTCCCCCTAAATCGGGCGATGATGAATGTGCTTCGCAGGCAGCAAATGGCGAGGCTGGTAGCTCCTCTGCTGGTGGCAACGTTGTGGTGAATCAATGGATTCCGGTGACAAGCTGTAGGTGTCGCGATCCCAGTGCACGCAGTGGCACTGGGTTGATTCTAGGCCTCTTTGCTAGGGCTGGGGCTCGCCGTCCGTCGGTGGCTTCGGAGGGTGAAATGCATCCCTTTTGGGGCACTCTGATGCATCCAATTCGACGTCGAGTGGTGGCTCTTTCCCTCTGCTTTCCCCTTCTTCCCGGAGACCCCTTTCATAGAAGGTTCTTGGTAAAATGCCTATGAGGCCCCCTCCCTCTACTCTGCTTCTTCTTACCAGGAAACTCCTTCGTACAGTGAGATTTGTGTTCCTCGATAGCCAGCTGCTCCCACTCTCGGCCTTGACTACTCCCATCTGATCTCCGTTGATGGAGGCTTTGTCATCGACATACTCACTTCCGAGATGGATGAGGCCTCGGTGCGTTGATCGCATATGTTGAGTATTGGACTTCTCCCTACTTGGTGTTGATGATGAGCAAACATAAATACTTGTGACTAATCCCCTATTTGCAGTTAATCCATTGCCTAAGCATATCATGAAGATCAATTAGCAATGGATGTTACTCAAGGATCAATTAAATCATGAAAAGTGGATTGGATGATCAAAGATGATGATTACAGCTCCTAGAAGACTTCAAGATCATACTTTGTATAGAAGAGATGCTTTTACCAAATGTTATATTTTTATTCTCTTTTAGTATATAGCTTAGAAGTAGAACTATGTTGTAGAACAAACATACTTATTTCTGACCTAAGAAATCATTAGATCTCATTTTCTTGGCCTCCAATTCACATTTCTCAAGCATGTGTATTTTAGGATTTCAACATGTAACTGTTGAACGTTTTACAGGCACCTGTCTCCAAACAGTCGGCTGTGATTTGCTCTACAATCACCTGTTATGCACATACGTTTTCAATTGGTTTTTGGGCTTTTAGCTTTAACCCTAAACCAGGCGACTGATGTACAAAAGACAGGCACATGTCCAAGCTACAGGCGCCTATGATTTGTTAGTCAGTCGCATGTCGCTCTCCTCCCCAAAGATCATTTTAGTCTTCATTTGGCCAGACGATTGATGTTGGATTGACAGTCACATGTCCAAGGCACTGTCGACTGTTAATGCTGCAACAGTCGCCTGTCGATTCTTTCCCTGCATCTTTGCTCTCTGGAAAGTTTCACGTATTATTGACAGAAGACTGATGTTGGTTTCACAGTCTCCTGCCTATGGCACAAGCGCATGTGTATTCCACATCAGTTGCATGTCTTTTCTTCTCAAAACTTTCTGAGTATTGTCAACTTATTCATGCTACGACCAGTCGCCAGTAGAAGGGTTTTCAGTTGCCTGTTAGATTGTGCATGTCATTCATTCATCAGTCGACGGTCCTACGTGGTAAGTTACCGTTTGAATTCTCACCTACCTTCTGACACAGTGCAGCAGTCGACTATGATTCCTTCATCAGTTGACTGTCGCGTCTGTAAATTCTATTTGTTGGCTGTTTCTCCACAGATTTAAAAGGGGGTTTTGGGGATTCTGTTTGAGGTTTTGGGTGAACCTATAAAGAGAGCTTCTACAGTTCCATTGAGGGGTTACTCGTCTTCTTGAACATCTCTTGAAACCCCCTAGCTTTCATATTCAATTTTTTCAAAGCTCTCCAATTTAAAAGACCTAGAATTCCAATTTCATTCTCTCTTGCTCTCCAACCTAGAATCCAAATGATATCCTCTAGGCAATTGGTGTAGCAAGAGAAATGACTTTTCTCTCTTCTTGGAAGAGACTTCAGCACACAACACACTTGCTCCTTCAAGCTCTACTTCAAGGCATAGGTTATTATAAGTGTTGCCATTTTATTATTTCATATCTTTCGATATTGGTTTAACTCTCGATTTGTGAGAGTGGTTTACTTGATCTCAAGTTGTGGGAATCAAGGACATCGATTGTGTTTCGATTTCACTTGTATGGTTGTTACAAATGTGTTTAAAGAAAATCTCAAGTTAGGGTTCTAACTTGAGTATCCAGAGGTATCCGGGTAGAAGGGACGTGGATTGCCGGAAACAAGTCAGGAGTTGACTTGGGTAATCCGAACCCTTGAAACATACATTGTGTTATCAGTGTTTCAATTTGGGTTTATTTATAATTCTGCATTTATTGTTGGTTAGGAATTTAAATTAGTATAACTATCATTTAAATTTTATAAACACTATTCCACCACCCTTCTAGTGTTTTCCTCTTAGCCAGGGTCTAAATTATATGTTGCAAAACAAAATTTCGATATGTTTCATATGGATGATAATGAGAACATTGCAACGATGTACAGAGGCTTCACCGACATCACCAATGAACTCGAAGCTCTTGGTCAAGTTTACACCAAACAAGAAAAGGTGAGAAAGATAATCATGGGGATGACCTCAAATGGGAAAGAAGAGCAATCTCCATTGAGGCGGCAATGACACGAAGAATTAAACCGTAGTGAATCTCATCGGTATTCTCATGTCTTACGAAGTAAGAAAGGAGAATCGAATGAAGATTAGAGCAATGATGAACCCAACGGAGGCCAAGAAGAAAGCGTTAGCATTCAAGGCTACTTCTTCATCCTCCCATAGTGAAGAATCCGAGAACAAAATGGACTTGGAAGAAATGACACAAATGGCGAAGAAGTTCCAATGCTTCATTCGCAAAGGTAAATTTCCTTCCAAAAATAAATTTGTTTCCAAACAATACCTCATCTCTTTGTTTTAAGTGTAATAAGCCAGGGCACATCAAGAAGGATTAGCTTAGAAACAAAGAAAAGTGGAAATCTCCAAAATTCCACAAGTCCGACAAATTCAAGAAGGTTAAGAAGAAAAGACTTGTTGGGACGTTCGAAGATTCTAGCGGAGATTCATCAAGTGAATTCAAGGATGAAAAGGGTGAGAGTACACATATGTGCTTCATGGCTCGAGAAGATCCACTCTCCGATGAGAGTGATAGTGACAACGATGAACCCGAGGTAACTATAGATGAACTTCATATTGCTAACGAATAATTATTTTCTAAGTATCAATCTCTTATGCATAGATATACTATATTAAAGAAATCTAATGTTAGCAGATCATCCATGCAATGCATCATCAACAATGACACCATTGTTGATACACTTACACTTGAGAAAGCCACCTTGGTTTCTCAAAATGACATCTTGAGAAATGAGGTGAATTCCCTCAAATCTCAACTAGATAAAACTTATCCTAAAGATAATATTGATCTAGCTTCACATAACACACAATTGGATATTGAGAATGATTCTCTTAAAACCCAAGTGCACGAGCTCAAAACACGAGTGTCCACTTTGGGTACCAATATTTCTTCTCTTAAGGAGAAATATGAGCTCATGGCCTACCAAGTTAAGAGATTTAACAAAGTAAAAGGACAATTGGATGAATTGCTCCTAAACCAATTTCCGCCCACATATTGTGTTGGACTTAGTTATGTGAAAGCAAATTCATCCAAATCTCGCACCTCCTACAGTGGTGTAACTATAGATTTTGTGAGGCCATCCTCCAGTGCATCCACTACTGATTATAAAAACACTATCGGTAGCCAACCTACCAAGAAAGCCACCACTTCACAATCTCTTCCTTTTGGCAAGAAACCCATTAAGGGTGGAAACCAAAAGAAAGGTCATGCATATATATACACCAACTCTCATACACGTAGGAAATCTCATATTTCACATGTGGACACGAATGACATATTTTATGCTACATACCCACAGACACGTGCAAACCCACACATGAGAAATACTCATACCCGTGCTCCTACACTCATATGTTCATGCACATCATCCTCCCATGTATGCACATCCACCTCATCTTATGCATGCTCCATATGTTGCATATAACATGCATGCTCCTAACTTTGCATATAACCCATATAGGTCGCATGCTTATCCACCTCCATCTTCATATGCTAGATCTCATGCTCCTAGGAAGCACGCACCAAATAGAACTCAACCAAATGTGCGTGCAATTAGGAAAAGGACACCTAAAACATACACAATTTGGGGCCCTAAGAACACTAGCATAATTGATAGGAATGCATATGTTAACTCCTATTTTAGTGATGTAATAAATAGTGTTAATTATGTAGGGAAGCGAAAGTCCACTTGGACTTGGCTTCCAAAGGGCTAATCCCCTTGGACCCAACAAAGCTTGGGAACCATGGGCTTATGGTATATTGTATAGGTACCCAAGAAAAAGAAAGGGAGCAATAAAAGACATATTGGATCTAAAAAGAAAGGATGGATACTCGATAGCGGATGCTCCAAACACATGACGGGAGATCCTACATTGCTCTCCGAAGTGATTAGCATTAAGGATGGTGCAATGGTCACTTTTAGAGGTAATCAAAAGGGAACCATCATTGGAGTAGGCAAAGTCGGTAATCCTTCCAAACCACTTATTTCATATGTCTATTTAGTTAGTGGTTTATGTCATAATCTTATCTCCATTAGTCAACTTTGTGACAAAGGTTACAAGGTTTTGGGGAGGATATGTGTAATATTGTAGATATTAATTCACATGTTTTATTTATCGTTATTAGGCATAAAAATATTTATTATTTGAGCTTGCCTAAAACCATAGAACATTTATTAGTTGCTAACTCAAATGAACAACTACTATGGCATCGTTGTTTTGGTCATGTTCATTTTAAGCACCTATATAAGTTAGCTAAGCATGATCTTGTTAAAGGTTTTCCGAAAATTGTTATTAGTAAGAAAAACTTTTGTGATTCGTGCCAAAGAGGTAAACTAAGTAAATCATTTTTCAAACTTAAAGAAGGCATAACTTCTAAGAGGCCCCTAGAATTACTTCATCTAGATTTATTTGGGCCAACTAGAACCGCCTCTTTAGATAATGCTCATTACAGATCAGTTGTAATTGATGACTTCTCTAGATTTACTTAGGTTTCATTTTTAACCAATAAAAATGAAGCTTTTGAAGAGTTTACTATATTTGCAAAGAAAATTCAAAATTTCTTAGGATCCACCATTATCACTATTCGTAATGATCATGGAGGTGAATTTGAGAATGAATCTTTCACTAAGTTTTGTGATGATAACGGGATTACTCACAATTTTCTTTTCCTCACACATCACCACAAAATGGTGTTGTTGAGATAAAGAATAGGACCCTAATAGAGTATGCTCGCACCATGCTCCATGATAGTCATCTTGGACTACAATTTTGGACGGAGGTGGTGCACACGGCATGTTATGTGCTTAATAAGATCCTAGTGAGGTCCCGAACGAACAAAACTTGTTTTGAATTATTTTATGATAAGAAGCAACAAGTTAAATATTTTCGTGTTTTTGGTTCAAAATGTTTTATAAAGAACACCTTTGGAAACTTAGAAAAATTTGAGCCAAGATCTGATTAAGGAATTTTTGTTGGATATTCCACAAGTAGCAAAGCCTACCGGATATACAACAAAACCTCTTCAACGATCGAGGAATCACTACACATATCATTTTATAAAGATTTTGATTTTCCTCAGGTTATTGATGATAGTGTAGATGAATTATGTGATTCCATTAGTAATGTTAAAATTAATGATTCTATTATTGAGACTTACAATACTAATGAAATTGTTGAGGATGTTCCAAGTGATCCAGGTATTCCCAAAGCTTATCTAACCGTTCGTAATCACCCTCATGACCAAATCATTGGAGATATTGGTGTGGGTGTACGAACAAGGTCAAGGATTGATGAATGCTCCCATTGTGCATTTGTCTCTACCATTGAGCCAATGAACATTCAAGAAGCAAGTGAAGATAGATCTTGGATAGTTGCAATGGAAGAAGAGCTCATGCAATTTGAGAGAAATGAAGTTTGGGAGCTCATTCCTCTTCCAAATGGTCACCAAGTGATTGGGACCAAGTGGATTTTTAAGAACTAGACCAATGAGAACAAGGTCATCACAAGGAATAAAGCAAGGTTAGTAGCTCAAGGCTATCGGCCAGAGGAAGGAATTGATTTCGAAGACTCCTTTGCCCCCGTATCTAGATTAGAAGCTATTAGATTGCTTTTATCTTTTGCATCCCATAAAATTTGTAAATTATTACAAATGGATGTTAAAAGTGCATTTTAAATGGTTTTGTTAATGAAGAAGTTTAAGTTTCTCAACCACCCGATTTCATTCAGGAAAAATTTCCAAACCTTGTTTTCAAACATAAGAAAGAGTTATATGGGTTGAGACAAGCTCTTAAAGCTTGGTATGATAGACTCAAAAAATTTCTTTTGGATTTGGGTTTTAAAATGTTTGAAGTTGATTCAACTCTTTTCATTAAAGATTATGAAAATGATATCCTGTTAATTCAAGTTTATGTAGACGATATAATATTTGGTTCTACTAACTTTAATCTTTGCCAAGAATTTTCTAAGTCTATGAAGGATGAATTTGAAATGAGCCATATGGGTGAGCTCAACTATTTCCTTGGACTACAAATTCGGCAAATGAAGGATGGAACTTTCCTACATCAAACAAAGTAAATCGGGGAGCTTATCAAGCGATTCGGAATGGAATCGTCTTCAAGCAAATGGACTCCCATGAGTACGACAACCCATCTACACAAGGATGAAAATAGGAAATATGTTTACATTCGTCTATATCGAGGTATGATCAGTAGCTTACTTTACTTAACCGCTAGTATGCCCGATATTATGTTCTCTGTATGTCTTTGTACTAGATATCAAGCTAGACATAAGAATTCACACTTGATTGCGGTTAAACGAATCTTTCGTTACATCAATCAATCACTAGATTATGGGTTACTTTACCCTAAGTCTAGCACATATAAGTTAATCGCATATAGTGATGCCGACTTTGCCGGATGCAAATGTAATGCCCTACCAGCTACTGCACAAGTACTAGAAGGGGGGGGGGGGGGTTGAATAGTACTTTAAAATAATCAGGAGTATAATTCCAAATTAAATTACAAACAACTACCAAATCAATTTGCGGAAGCTTAAATTGAATGACAACAACGAAATTAACAATGCAAACAAACGATGTTAATGGGTTCGGATCCACCCAAGTCTCCCCGACTTGTTCCCGGTGATCCTACGTCCCAACCACCCGGATCCCCTCCGGATACTTGAGTTAGAGACCCTAACTCAAGATTTCCACTATGAATATCTTGTGAAAAACCTTCACAAGATCAAATCATACATGCAATAGCAAACGTGAATCCCACAACTCGGGATCACAACCTTCTCTCACAACCGAGAGAATCACAAAGCAATATTAAAGAGTTTAATATGAAATAAACAATCTTACCACAAAATCCTATACCTTGAGTTTTTCTTACCCAAATGGTGAAATGAAGGATTTGAGGAAGATGAAGTCACCAAGACCTAGCACCAAGGAAATGACCAGCAATGGGTGCCTAGGGATGATTTGGAGACTTGAATCAAGCAATAGCTTGAAGAGCTCACCAAGAACAAGCTTCTCTCTAGATGGATTCTAGATCTAGAAATGAGAGAGAATGGGTTTCTTGTGAGGAAGAGAGCTTTAGATTTGAGTGAGAATAGCTATCTCTTTTGATCTCAATGAATCTCTGAATGGAAGCTCTAACCTAGATAGAAATGACCTAGGTTCGTATTTATAGGGTCCCATAAAAACAACTTAGGTCATTCTCCAACGGATAGAAATCTGTGAGAATTAGTCGGTCAAAGAACAATCACTGACCGACTAGTTCATCAACTAGTCGGTCAGTCAAACAGCATGGACCGACTAAGAGAGGAACTGAGAAGAAAGAGAATTTCAGACCTAGAAATCTAGTCGGTCCAAGAAGACATTCTGACCGACTAGTTTCACAACTAGTCGGTCAGTCAATGACCGTAGACCGACTAAGAGGCAAAATGAAATAGTCTGAACACAAGTTGACTTAGTCGGTCCAAGAACAAAAGTTGACCGACTAGATTGTCAACTAGTCGGTCACCAAACGTTCTTAGACCGACTAACGATAAACAGTAGCTTAGGAGAAATTTAGCATGAATAGTAAGTCACAACTAGTCGGTCAAAGAAGCATCACTGACCGACTAGTTCACAAACTAGTCGGTCGGTGAGTCAACGTAGACCGACTAACTGTAAACAGTAAAGTCCAAGAAATTAAGGAATCAAACTAGTCGGTCCAAGAAGAGTTGCTGACCGACTAGATCACCATCTAGTCGGTCAGTACTTGTTCTTGTACCAACTAACATGCACATACAAGTCCGAATCGAGGCGCGACGCTTCGAGGAAGTTAGAATGAACTTGTACTAAGATCCTAGAGCTACGATATGAGCGTTATGAAGTTAGAATGGTAAGATATACTCAAGGCTTAACATTTTATATATCGAAGCTAAAAAGACTATAAATAAAACCTTAATAAACGGTCTTCGAGAGCTTCGATTGAATCTTCATAACTTCCAAAACGGCGCAAGAGCTTCAACGAAGCTTTAGGCATGAATACGAGCTTTGGGAAGTGTTGAGATGTCGCTTTGAATGTTCTTGTGAATTTGGCGACGATCTCCAATACTGCGCTCACAAATTGTTAGTTCATGGATTATTTATGTTTGCTCATCATCAAAACCAAATCCGGGGAGTCTAATATTCAACATTCTCCCCCTTTTTGGTGATGACAAACCAACATAAATAATAATCAAAAATAATGATTCAAATGTAAAATACTTACTCCCCCTGCATTGATGACACGTTAATTCCAAAATGAATATATATGAATTGCATCAATCAGATGAGTAAGATAAATAAAGAGAATCGATTTTCGAAATATCGGATTTTGAAAATCCTTATATATATCTTAACTCCCCCTGAATCTAACATATCAAACTAGATTCTTGGAAATTGAGTTAAATTTTCATTTGCGCTATTTATTATCATTATCTCTCCCCCTTGGCATTATCCCAAAAACGGGGGGCATACAACGACAACAACTAGGAAATGGAAAATCCAACATCGGGAGTCGTAGACAATGACGATGGAACAAATTGACACCAAGGGAAAAAAAATGATAAAATCAAATCAAGGGGTGCCAAATTGTCCATTATCAAAAAGCGATAATCAAAATCATCAAAAATAATATTTGGTAATAATAAATTTTTTTATTTATTGAATAATGAAACATACTCTCCAATATTCAATATTCTTGGTTAAATTTGTGCATGAAAAACAATTCTATACAATTATAGAATATCAATCTATTTAACTAAGTTTTTCAATCGTTGAGCGACGATTTTACATAGCATGGACATCGAATGAGAATTAATGTGCACGACGAAGTAAATATCACAACGTGAATATCGATGAATATATATAAATGATAACATCATGAGTACATTCAAAAAGATATCAAATATAAAAATGTACATCACATCCAATGCAACACATCATCTATATAAGCATCAAAAAGTTCAACATCATCGATATCCAAAGTACATCAAAATACCCAACACCGACATCCAGAAAACTCAAAAATACATCAAAATCAACCATCAATCTCCATCCTAACCCAAAATAAAACACTCTCAAAAAGGTAAATCATCCAATGAGCAGTGGAGAGTCCTCAGAACAAACGATCACGAGGAAGTGGCTGGATCTGCAGTCTCCGTGGGTCCAGTCGACGGAGTGGACTCAGGCTCTGCAGGGAGAAGAGGCGTCTCAACAGACGGGATCGTCGGGGTAGGTGTGGAAACGACGTGCTCAACAGCAGGGGTCTCAACAGCAGGGGTCTCAACAGCAGCAGGAGATAGATGTGCAGGCTCGACACCAGGGTCAGCAGCAGGCTCAGAAGTCTGAAGTGCTGAAGCAGAAGTATCTGGAGCACCGAAAGTGGTGCCATCTCCAGGAGCTGAAGTGGCAGCAGCAGCAGCAGCAGTGGCCTCATCGCCACGGGCTAAGGAAGTGACAAGCTCGTCAAGCTCCTCATTGTCCATCTCCTCGGCCTCAGAAACTGAAGGAGGAAGATCAATCCCCATCATACGAGCCATACGACAGACGACCTCCTCAGTACGAGCCAAACGAGAGTCGTGCTGACGAAGAAGGCGTACGACATCGTCTAATGTGGCAGGAGGAGCGGGGGCTGCAGCAGCTGACGGAGTAGACTGGGAAGCAGATGCGGTAGACCTCTGCACGTGACAAAGCGCCGCTAGAGATTTCTTAACGGCCGTCGCGTTTAGAGGAATACCTAAGGGACGCTCATCGTCAGGAGGGAGAGGGACTCGGAAATGACGAAACACGAGGGTCAACAGACAAGGGTATGTAATATGCGCAGATTTATTGGTCTTGCGTATACACTCGAAAGAGTCCATCTTATAGAGTATTACGCGAGCCCAATTAATCTCGCAACCCAAGAATAGAATGTAGATAAGCTTCAGGAATGGCTGGGATGGAAGTGAAGATGAGCCATACTTGGGAAGCAAGCACGACTTCAGAATAAGATTCAGAACCCAGGCATTTGGCTTGAACGATTTTGAAGGAACTCCAATGAAGGCAGGAGGGATCACATGGAAGATGTCAGAAAGAACGTACTGATCCAAAAAAGATATATCATCAACGGAAATGTCTGAAGGCAGGAGACCAGACGACGAGCAGCCAAGAATCTCCCCCAAGATTTCTGCCGTGAGAACTATAGGAGTTCCCAAGACAGTAGTCTCGATGGAGTGACTAGCATCGTACTGGCCTCGAACACGATTGGCATAGAACAATTTCACAAGGCGAGGATATGGTTTAGGATTGGCCTTAAGATCGTAGCGGAGATAATCAAGGAGACCACTATAGGAGAGGAGATCTGCTAGGCCAAGGAAATCCGAAAACTGAACGTAGTGCTCCAATAGCATCGGGCAGTGTTCAATACGGTTGTAGGCCGCGAGACACATAGGGTCATCGCGACACAACGATATGTCAACACCCCCCGCTGGCATTGGGCCCTTTCCCTTTGGCTGGCGAGTCCTAGGACGAAGTGGAGGAGTGGGTTCCCTAGGGCTAGGCTCATCCTCAGGGATAAATTCAGTGTCGGAATCGGGAGGAGTAGAGGGTGAGTGGAGTATGGCCTTCTTGGTCTTAGATTTACGGGGTTTGACGGTCGCCGTCCTCTGCTTCTTCAGAGGAGGCGAAGACGGAGAAGCTTGGGTTGATTTGGCACGACGCTTAGGCTTAGGTGGATTCCTAGGGTCGGAAGGCCCTACGGACATAGGAGAAGCCCCAGAAGAGGCGATAGGAATCCTCGTCTTTGCCATGGTCGTGGCACGACGAGTACAACCAAACGATCACGGAGGATCAAAAACCCTAAGCACACAACCCTAGAAAAGAAAATCCGAAAACACAAGCCCTAGATGAGATTCGAAACCCTAGGAGCTAGATGAGATATAAAACAAACCCTAGAGTAGGAATCGATCTAGGAGGAGGAGGGAGATACCTAGGAGGAGGAGGCGACGGCGGCGGACGACGGGGATGGCCGGAGAGATGGCCGGAGTCGACGGTAATACGAAGGGGCTCGAGAGGGTGTTTGGGTTTTTCGGGCTGGAGATGAGGTGAAGACCGACTAAAATGAATTTTAGTCGGAAGAGAATAGAGTTAAGTCGGTCTGGAAATCGAAAAGACACAAATGCCCTAACCCACTTAGTCGGTCACAGTTCAAGCACTGACCGACTAGATTACGATCTAGTCGGTCGGTCAATGAGCTTGAACCGACTAAGTCGAAACAGAGGCAAACAGGGATTTTTAGGGCTAGAATTAGTCGGTCGCGGTATATTCACTGACCGACTAGTTTTCAATCTAGTCGGTCGGTAAATGTACTGTGACCGACTAAAGAAAGAAAATGAAAAGAGTTAGAGAAAAGCTTGATCTAGTCGGTCTGAGTTCATTTGCTGACCGACTAGATGAGCATCTAGTCGGTTGACAAATGAACTGAAACCGACTAGAAGAGTCTAAAAATTGATAATTGATTTTTCTTCACAACCCACTTGGATGAAACATCTTAACACTCTCATTAGTCATCTAAATTACCCCATAAAACGTCGAAATCTTAAATACGTCATTGAAATACGAATTCGATCATAAATTCAAACATATCACTTAAAATTCCCAAAAATTCAATAAATCTAGCATGAATGAAATATCGCAAAATATAATAGCATGCAAGATAATTGATTGAAATATGAATCCTATATCTCGGATTCACCCATAATCCCCAATTCTCGACGCAACCGCACAAAGGAGTCCTCCTTTAGGGGTTTCGTGAAAATATCGGCGATTTGCTTTTGGGTTTCAACGTACACTAAAATGATGTCCTTTTTAGCAACATGATCATCTAAGAAATGGTGTCGGACATCTATGTGTTTTGATCGGGAATGGTGCACCGGATTCTTTGAAAGACAGATAGCACTTTGGTTATCCACCATGATAGGGCTAGTATCACAGTGAATACCAAAATCCTTCAAAGTGTGTCTCATCCAAAGAACCTGGGCACAAGCGGCACCGACGGCAATATATTCCGCCTCGGTGGTTGAAAGTGATACGTAATTTTGCTTCTTGGAAAACCAAGAGACAAGAGAATTTCCTAGAAAATGGAAAGTGCCACTAGTACTTTTCCTGTCGGATTTGCATCCCGCATAATCGGCATCACTGTATGAGACTAAATCATACGTGCTAGATTTCGGATAAAGTAATCCAAAATCTAAAGTGTAACTTAGATAACGGAAAATACGCTTTACCGCTACTAAGTGAGACTCCTTAGGTTGAGACTGATAACGAGCACATACGCATACGACAAACATAATATCGGGCCTACTTACGGTAAGATAAAGTAAACTACCTATCATACCTCGATATAGACGAATGTCTACATTCTTACCGCCCGTATCCTTTTCAAGATGCGTAATCGTGCTCATTGGAGTCTTTTTCCCGGAAGCACTTTCCATTCCAAATCGCTTAAGCAACTCCACCGTATACTTCGTTTGGTGGATGAAGATTGCATCGTTCAATTGGCGAATTTGGAGACCTAAGAAATATTTGAGTTCGCCCATGTGGCTCATCTCAAATTGGTCCTTCATAACATTAGAGAACTCTTCGCAAAGAGTGAAGTTAGTAGCACCGAAAATGATATCATCAACATAAATTTGAACTAATAAAATATCATTATTCGCATGCTTAACAAAAAGTGTAGAATCGGCTTCGCCCATTTTAAAATTCAAATCCAAAAGAAAATTCTTTAGGCGATCATTCCAAGCTCGAGGAGCTTGTCTCAAACCATAAAGAGCTTTCTTTAGTTTATAAACATGATTTGGAAATTTTTCATTTATGAAGCCCGGAGGTTGAGAAACATAAACTTCCTCAACAACATCTCCGTTTAAAAATGCACTTTTAACATCCATTTGAAATAACTTAAAATTTTTATGGCATGCATAAGACAATAAAAGTCTAATTGATTCTAATCTAGCTACCGGAGCGAAGGATTCTTCGAAATCGATACCTTCCTCTTGGCGATAGCCTTGAGCAACTAACCTAGCTTTGTTCCGGACGACGACTTGATTTTCGTCGGTTTTGTTCTTGAAGATCCACTTTGTCCCTATGACGGTGTGGTTCTTCGATGGCAAAGGAACAAGCTCCCATACCTCATTCCTCTCGAATTGAATGAGTTCCTCCTCCATGGCAAGGATCCAAGCACTATCTTCGCACGCTTCAACGATATTCTTTGGCTCTATCGATGAGGCAAAGGCACAATTGGCGAAGTGGTGGACTTGAGATCTCGTCTTGACACTATCATTAATATTGCCAATGACTTGCTCATGGGGATGGTTGCGAACGGTATGAAGCCGCTTGGGAATACCTTGATCACTAGGCACATTCTCAACAACTTCATTAGTCGGGTTAGTCTCAATAGAATCAATTGAATCAATAGACTTAGAATTTTCAAACGAATCACATAAAACATCCATAGAATCATTATCATTTGAAATTCTAGAAGTAGTAAAATTCTCATTAAAAGAGACATGAAGTGATTCCTCGATCGTAGAGGATCTTTTGTTGTATATCCGGTAGGCTTTGCTACGTGAGGAATACCCAACAAATATCCCCTCATCCGATCTCGGATCAAACTTGTCCAAATTATCATATGTGTTTTTAATAAAACATTTTGCGCCGAAAACACGAAAATGTTTAACTTGAGGCAATCTACCAAACAACAATTCATAGCAAGTTTGTTTGGTGCCGGGCCTAAAAAGTATTCTATTAAACACATGACAAGCGGTGTGTACCGCTTCCGCCCAAAATTGATAACCAAGTTGACTATCTTCGAGCATAGTGCGAGCACACTCCACAAGCGTTCTATTCTTCCTATCAACAACACCATTTTAAGGAGGTGCGCGAGGGAAAGAAAACGTGTGAGTAATTCCAAGATCATCACAAAAATTTGAGAAAGACTCATTCTCAAATTCACCCCCATGATCACTACGAATAGTGACAATGGTGGTTCTGATGAGATTTTGTACTTTCTTCACAAATATTGTGAAGTTTTCAAAAGCTTCATTTTTATTACATAAGAAAAATACCCATGTAAATCTTGAATAATCATCAACGATGACTAGTCCATATCTTGCATTTCCTAAGGAAGCAACTCTAGTTGGCCCAAATAAATCTAGATGTAATAGCTCTAGTGGCCGTTTCGTAGAAATGCTTTTCTTAGGTTTAAATGAAGATTTAGGAAGTTTGCCACGTTGACAAGAATCACAAAAACTTTTCTTTTCGAAAACGAGCTTCGGAAAACCTTTAATGGAATTTAATTTCGAAAGCTTATAAAGTGTTCCAAAGTTCACATGTCCAAAGCGTCGATGCCATAAGTGTTGTTCACTTGTGTTGGCAATGAGACATTGTTTATATGACTTAGGAAGATCCAAAATATAAATATCTTTATGGCGTGTGCCGGAAAATAATAATTTATTATTATCATTTGAAATATGACACAATCCTTTCGCAAAGCTAACTTTGTAACCTTTGTCACAAAGTTGGCTTATTGAAATGAGATTATGATTTAAACTATTAACTAGATAGACATCACTAATTAGGGGTTTAGAAGGGTTACCCACTTTACCAACACCGACGATGGTTCCGCTCTCGTTGCCTCCAAATACGACGCGATTTCCATTTGCAATGGGAACCACTCCGGAGAGCAATTGAGCGTCACCCGTCATATGTTTTGAACACCCGCTATCGAGTATCCAATTCCCTTTGGAGCTAAATTTAAATTTGTTGCTCCTCTTCTTTTTCTTTTCCTTGAGTACCTAAAGATAGAAACTTTCATATCATGGTACCCAAGGTCATTGGGTCCTCAAAAGTTAGACCTTTGGAAGCCAAGTCCAATTGGACTTTGACTTCCCCACATAATTTCTACTATGCACAACATCTGAAAAATAAGCATTCATATATACTTGTTTTTCATCCATGCTTGTGTCCTTTGGGCTCCAAATAGTGAAAATTTTGGGAGCCATCATCCTATTGGGTGCATGCATGCGTTGTTGGTTTCTACGTGATGCATGACGTGGATAGGCATACGGAACATGATGGAATGGTGCATGACGAGAATTATTCATATGATGAGGTGGGTGAACATATGCATGTGTGGGAACACGTGCGTGAGGGTGTCTCACATGGTGTGCACGTGCCCGTGAACGTGTAGCATAGAAATCATCATATGTGTGAGATGGTGGAGTAGGACGTGTGTTCCTACGTGGCATGGTATTTGTGTACATATAAGCATACCCCTTCTTTGGAGGTCCACCCAAAGTGGGTTTCTTTCCAAAAGAGGGTGTGGACGAGGTGGAAGCACCAGTGGTAGATGAACTACCAATAGAGTGTTTGCTACCACTCGTAGAGTCACCGGAAGTTGGCCTAACAAAAGTAGTGGCCGCTTTGGATGGACATCCCATCGTATACCCCAAACCAATGTGGTGATTGGCCGGAAGTAAGTCACTTAGGATTTTATCCAAATGGTCCTTACACTTATTGAATCTATTGATTCGGCCTAATGTGTTCTCATATTTCTCTTTGAGAGAACGTATAGAAGTATCTAATGTGGATACTTGCGATGTGAGCACATAAACACGAGATTTAAGATTCTCGTTCTCAATACTCAAAGTCGAGTTTTGAGAAGTTAAATCCGCTATCCTATGTTCTTCCGGATCATCAATGCTAACATGTTCAAGTTTAGATTTGAGATTAACAATCTCATTTCTTAACTCTTCAACAACGGTGTCGTTGTTGGTGATGATAGTCTTAGGCGAGGTTTGAATGCTAGCTAGGTCATCTTTTACTTTAGTATATCGATTTACTAATTTTGTGTATTTAGAGTCTCTTTGTTTACGAAACATTTCGTAATCTTTGTTTACGACTACGAGTTTAGAGTCTCTTACCCTACTCGTCCCTTCATGAAGAATGAGGAGGGAGTTCCAAATTTGATATGCACTCTTACATGTGCATATCTTATTGAAGTCCTCGGGCTCCAATGCGCATTGCAAGGCGTTCATTGCCTTGGCATTGCTTACCTCCGCGGCGATCTCCGCGGTAGTCCATTTCTCAAAGTCTTCTTCTTCGGGTTCAATGTATTCCTTCATTGTGGTTCTCCATAAGGATGCACTCCGGAGGAAGGTTTCCATCCGGCATTTCCAGTACCCGTAGTTGGTACCGTTGAAGAATGGAGGCCTCGTAGAGGAATATCCTTCCATCACCGAAGATGCTCCTTCACGGTTCCTGAAGGTGTCATAGTTGGAAGGTGGACGCACGGTCTTGTTGTCGTTGGCAGACATAGCTAAGTATCTGGCTCTGATACCAAATGTAATGCCCTACCAGCTACTGCACAAGTACTAGAGGGGGGGTGAATAGTACTTTAAAATAATCAGGAGTATAATTCCAAATTAAATTGCAAACAACTACCAAATCAATTTGCGGAAGCTTAAATTGAATGACAACAACAAAATTAACAATGCAAACAAACGATGTTAATGGGTTCAGATCCACCCAAGTCTCCCCGACTTGTTCCCGGTGATCCTACGTCCCAACCACCCTGATCCCCTCCGGATACTTGAGTTAGAGACCCTAACTCAAGATTTCCACTATGAATATCTTGTGAAAAACCTTCACAAGATCAAATCATACATGCAATAGCAAACGTGAATCCCACAACTCGGGATCACAACCTTCTCTCACAACCGAGAGAATCACAAAGCAATATTAAAGAGTTTAATATGAAATAAACAATCTTACCACAAAATCCTATACCTTGAGTTTTTCTTACCCAAATGGTGAAATGAAGGATTTGAGGAAGATGAAGTCACCAAGACCTAGCACCAAGGAAATGACCAGCAATGGGTGCCTAGGGATGATTTGGAGACTTGAATCAAGCAATAGCTTGAAGAGCTCACCAAGAACAAGCTTCTCTCTAGATGGATTCTAGATCTAGAAATGAGAGAGAATGGGTTTCTTGTGAGGAAGAGAGCTTTAGATTTGAGTGAGAATAGCTATCTCTTTTGATCTCAATGAATCTCTGAATGGAAGCTCTAACCTAGATAGAAATGACCTAGGTTCGTATTTATAGGGTCCCATAAAAACAACTTAGGTCATTCTCCAACGGATAGAAATCTGTGAGAATTAGTCGGTCAAAGAACAATCACTGACCGACTAGTTCATCAACTAGTCGGTCAGTCAAACAGCATGGACCGACTAAGAGAGGAACTGAGAAGAAAGAGAATTTCAGACCTAGAAATCTAGTCGGTCCAAGAAGACATTCTGACCGACTAGTTTCACAACTAGTCGGTCAGTCAATGACCGTAGACCGACTAAGAGGCAAAATGAAATAGTCTGAACACAAGTTGACTTAGTCGGTCCAAGAACAAAAGTTGACCGACTAGATTGTCAACTAGTCGGTCACCAAACGTTCTTAGACCGACTAACGATAAACAGTAGCTTAGGAGAAATTTAGCATGAACAGTAAGTCACAACTAGTCGGTCAAAGAAGCATCACTGACCGACTAGTTCACAAACTAGTCGGTCGGTGAGTCAACATAGACCGACTAACTGTAAACAGTAAAGTCCAAGAAATTAAGGAATCAAACTAGTCGGTCCAAGAAGAGTTGCTGACCGACTAGATCACCATCTAGTCGGTCAGTACTTGTTCTTGTACCAACTAACATGCACATACAAGTCCGAATCGAGGCGCGACGCTTCGAGGAAGTTAGAATGAACTTGTACTAAGATCCTAGAGCTACGATATGAGCGTTATGAAGTTAGAATGGTAAGATATACTCAAGGCTTAACATTCTATATATCGAAGCTAAAAAGACTATAAATAAAATCTTAATAAACGGTCTTCGAGAGCTTCGATTGAATCTTCATAACTTCCAAAACGGCGCAAGAGCTTCAACGAAGCTTTAGGCATGAATACGAGCTTTGGGAAGTGTTGAGATGTCGTTTTGAATGTTCTCGTGAATTTGGCGACGATCTCCAATACTGCGCTCACAAATTGTTAGTTCATGGATTATTTATGTTTGCTCATCATCAAAACCAAATCCGGGGAGTCCAATATTCAACAGCAAATCTGATAGGAAGAGTACTATTGGCACTTGCCATTTTCTAGGAAATTCTCTAGTTTCCTAGTTTTCCAATAAACAGAACTCGGTATCATTGTCCACGACTAAAGCGGAATATATTTCCACGGGTCTTGCATGTGCAGAAGTTCTTTGGATGAGACACACGCTTAAAGACTATGGTGTCAATTGTGATTCCTACCATGGTTGATAACCAAAGTGCAATTTGTCTTTCCAAGAATCTGGTACATCTCTCCCATACCAAACACATAGATGTGAGACACCATTTCATTAATGATCATGTAGCTAAAAATGACATCATCTTAGAGTACATTGAAACCCAAAAACAAATCACCGACATCTTCACTAAACCTCTTAAAGAAGATTCATTTGTGAGGTTGCGAGGAGAATTAGGGATTATTAGTGAATCTGAATTATAGGAGTTCATACTTTTATCATGCCTTGAACTCATGTCATCATTTTACTTCTCTAGTTTTGATATGCTATATGTTGTTCATATATTCTTCAAGAGATGCATTTGAGATTTTGATGATTTCGATTGTTTGGATTAATATACGTGATTTGTATGTTAATCTATAATATTTTGATAATGATTTCATGATTAGAGTAATGCTAGAGTATAGGTCTTTGGGTGTGTTGTCTCATTCCTCAGGAGTTAAGCATCTCTGTACATTTTTGGACCAGGACAGACGACTGTCATTCCTTCGATTGTCGTCTACCCATCTCTAACATTTCTTATCTGTTGTCTGAATTTTTTCGCACAGGCGACTGATGTCTATTTTCCAGGCACTTGTCCCTCCGACAGGCGACTAAAATTTGTTCATCAGGCACCTGTCCTAATCTTAAGATGTCTATGTTTATTCAATCATATTTTTTAACCCACTGTTAGGCGACTATTGTGTGATTTACAGTCGACTGTTATATCGCCAGGCGACTGTGAGTTACTCAATAGGCGCTTGTCTGTCTACCCAAGTCAAATGTCTATCTTTTCGACCAGTCGACTGACGATTGTTTATCAGTCGACTGTTCACTTCTGTGGTGGTTCGTTAACTCAATCTGAGCCGTCGATCTAACGATCCAACAGCCCAGATTCTTTTGACCCTTCCTTATATTCACGAGACCGTCGAATTTTCCTCTCTCATCCGTTCGACTTCCCTTGTCTTCCACTTCGAACTCCAACCATTTCTTTGTCTCCAACATCGATTGGATGATCCAACCCATCGATCTATCTTCCCGTTCACTCGATTGAGAGTGTGGGTCTCTCCTTCTCCTTCGATCGTCACAGATTAGGTATGTCCATATGTTTTTCGTTCAATTGTGATCTTGCTTCTTCTAGCTCTATCATTTCACTTGATGGCTCCTCCCAAGCCTCCATCATCTGCCAAAGGGAAAGCTATTGCGGTCAGGAAGCCTAAAGCTAAGGCTCCCCCTAACAATCAGGTTCCCTATCGAGCTCGAACCAAATTTGCTCAACCTATCTCTCATGTCTCAGATGCTTCAAATTCTACTGACTCTTCCTCCGAAGAAGAAGAGTTCGTTAAGCCTCTTTAAAAGCATCAGCATAGACCCATTGGTGTTCGCATCAACGAGCCTACCGATTAGGCTGATTCCACTCGTGTGGCTGCTAACACCCGCACCAAGTCTATCCCCTCTGAACCCCAAGGCCAAAAAGCTCCCAGGCCCCAACCTGCTGCTCCCATTGTACCAATTTGCAGCGATGATTCTTGTTTGGCCAAGTTTCATGCTATGATTGTAATCAAGCTCCTTCGTGAGCAATTCATTGTATATTAAGCCTTCACAGCAGAGAGACTTTCGAAGATCCTCACATCGACCCATTTGGTCGATTTGTTCTGATACTCTCATGTGGACTCCCATCATGCCTATCCCTTTCTGGTCAAGCTATTCTATGCTAACCACATTTGCGGTGAATATACTGACACGGGTGTTATTGACACCATTGTTCAGGGGGCTCACATTAGGCTTGATCCTACTCTTTTTGGATCCATTCTTAGGATTCGTTCCTCTGGATCCTTACCCACTATTATTTCACTCTCAGATGTTGCAGATCTTGCTCAGACTGTCCTTCTGGACATGTTCTCTATTGTCCCGAACTTTCTCTCCTCTGGCGTCAGGGCCTCCATGTTCTAGGCTCGAGGTTGGGCTGTTCACCTGGTGGTGAAGTCCAACATCCTGCCGAAATATGGCTCCTCTAATCAGCCATCCTTGGATATCCTCTGTTGCATGTATGACATCTTTTCCGACATGTCCGCGAACTAGGCCAGAGTCCTCCTAGATACGATGGACAGTGTAGAGTTCACCTCTTCTTCCTCTCATATTCCATATGGAGGAATCCTTACCCTTGTCTTTCTCCATTTTGGCGTCGATCTGTATCCCTATGAGCCCATGCCCCTTGGCCCTCTTCTTGATGCGGCTGTAAAGTCGAAGTCTACTTCGGCTCTGCAGACGGCATCAAAGAAGAGGCCGTCTTCTTCAGCTCCGTCTCCATCCACCGCTCCACCTTCTGATCAGCCCTCTTCATCTGTTGCACCCTCTCATGATCTGTTGGATGAGAAGGTGTCTGGTCTTTATGAGTTGTTCCATCTGATGTTCCAGCATCTGGGCATGCCTTTCCTTGCCCATCTTTAGCCTTTTGTTCCTTCTGCACATCCTGCTCAGCCTCCTCCTCCGATCATCACTGAGCTTTCTGCCTCTGATCCGGTGGCCTCTCAGGCTCCTTAGGATGTCTCCACTGCTGTTGCTGCTTCTCCTCCTCCAGTGGATACTTCTGTTGATCCGGAGGCCCTGAACGGTCGTGTTGAGTTGGCTACTGCCGTGGACTCCTCTGCTGCTGACCTGGATTGGTACATTACTCACCCTAGGTCCTAGATTTTTTTGTTAGGGTTTGAGTGTATGTCTTGATGCTGATGTATGTATAATGATCACATTTTGTATGTACATGGAGTTGATGTTGTATTTTGTACTCCTTGTATCTTTTGAATATATATATATATACATACATACATATATATATACATACTAGTCATTACCCATGCCCATATAGCACGGTTTATTTAATAGCTGAGTTTTTTCCCACCACAAATTTCAAGTTCCCCCAAATTTCAAGTTTTCCAACAAAATTTCAAGTTTCCCCCAGATTTAAGTTTCCCCCAAAATTTTAAGGCCCCCCAAAATTGTCATTACCACCTAGGACAAACTTGCTACGTATGATAAAGCTTTGTCCTAATAGAATAAGATTCAAAAGCTTCAAATGCCTGGAAAAAATGGTCGGAAGGGGGGAGAATAAAAAGTGTAGGTGGGTGTGTGCGGAGGGTCCAGGGGCAAAAATGCAAAAACCGGGGTTGTATGTGCAAAATTCCACACCTCCTCTCTTATCCCTCAAAATCTAATCTCTTATATTTTCTCTTATCCAATAACCCGTGCGCACATGCACGTGGAATGGGTAAAACGGTCGGAAAGGGGGGAAGAATAAATATATGTATATATATATATATGTATGTATGTATGTATGTATGTAGGTATGTATGTATGTATGTATATACTCTTGTCCAAATTCTCTTATCCAATTTCTCTTGTCCAATTTCTCTTATCCAAATTCTCTTAATAACATCCCTATTTTATAGAATAGATATCCAAATTCTCTTATCCAATTTCGCATGTTCAAATTCTATTGTCCAATTTCTCTTGATAACATCCCTCTTTTATAATATATATATATACTAGTCATAACCTGTGCCCATGTGGCACTGTCCATTTAAGATATGCTCCCCTCCAAATCTTAGTTCCACCAAAATTAAAGCCCAATAATTGTAATTTAGTTCACATAAAAATTTTAGTTTCACAAAATTTACTTCCCCTCGGAAAATTTAATTCCCCCCAAAAATAATTTCATGAAAATATATTGAGGCTGATGTCTTCGATACTTTAGCATCATAGAAGAGTCAATTTCCTCCAATAACTCTCGGTTACCAATTTATGCATGAATATAAACCATACATGATCACTCAAAACTGTTTACAGAAAGATCGAAAATGTACATAGTATTAGAAGGAAAACTCTCAAACAATTTCTCAGACAATGAACAGACCACCCCAAAGTATTAATTTTGGGCACAATTTACTTAACCATTGAGAGAGATTGATTGCATTACCATAGAATAGATAACAGTGAAAAAATTTCTTTTTAGGTTGGTAAAATTACGACGGAATGGTATGTATGTATTTTAAAATAATTACAGATTGAGGGAATGCGTGTATACTAAAATAATTACATATGGATGGTATGCATGTATCATTGTATTAGTGTATCATTGTATCAGTGTATTAGCAGAGGGTTTGATGAGATGAACGGAAAGGGACCATGGAGGAGATGAACTCGGATAACATTGTATCAGTGTATCAATTACGTATATGTGTATCAATGTATTAGTTGCTTCTCATACCAAAGCTCCTCCCTTCCAATTGTTTGCCATGAAATCGATGTAGCTCCGAAGCCAAAAAGAATCCCTTGCCAGGGAAAAAGCTGCCAAAAGATGACATCAATAACCATTAATGGATGACAAGATGAGTTAATAATGTTAGCGCTTTCTGATTAGCCTGCCTTGGTTAGGCTACTGAACCCAAAGCTATTAAACAAACTTGAAAACCAATAATTTGTTTAACAACTTCATGTGTACTAAGCAAACTTGCTAATGCTTGCCCCTGAGCTTGACCTCCAACATTGCACTGGCTTCTGGTAATATTTCACAAAATTCTAAATGACACTGCAAGATTTCATAATCCAAATCAATCAAATATTGAAACTTTTGTACTCACCTACTTCATCCTCATGTGCTTCGTCCCCCAACAAAACTCCAAGTACTGAAACCAGATGTCCACATCCCCTTAATATTTAAAGTGCTTCTTCTTGCTGGATTGGATGTGGGCACAACTTTGCCTTTCCCAATGAGAGCAATGCTTCATTACATATGAAACCCAATGATCCAAGCTAGGTCTAACTATGGATTTCTAGATATCTTTAGTGACATAAAATAGAGTTGAAATTAATTTAAATCTTAGATGGTTAAGTTGAGATGATATAGATGTGTGTTTCAAACCTTGAACATCTCCAGTATAAAAAGCAATTAGTGAAGGTTTTCTTTTTTTAGTTTATTATATAAAATAATAACATCGACATTCTGTATTCATATATTATGTTTGCTCAAGTCCTCATGGGAGAAACTGTCCAACTTTCCTTCTTTTAGTTAGCTTTATAAATATGCGATTTTTCAGTTTCTATAGAATCAATGATTTTTTTTTGCCATATATAACGATGTATATTTCATGTCAACAGTGGTGAATGAATCAACAAAACGCTCGCAAGAATGATTAAAGATCAGGTCTATAATCGTTTATAAACAGTTGGTAGGTCATTCTTTCTATTGAACTATAGGAAATAATAAAGTATCTTTCTCGAGGCATTTGTTGTTACAACAAAAATCAACTAAAAGCAATCATCAATTCAAATTAAAGATCAACAAAATCAACTAAAAAGCTCCTACAGTTGAAACCAAAAATTACAAAAGTAACACCTAAATCAAAGCTGACTTTTGCCCTTGAATTGAATGGTGGGAATTAATCTGAAAAGGCAACCACATCTCAACCCAAAGATATTTAGAACGTAACGAATCGTAGAGGCAAGAAATTGTTGTGCGGCAGAAGATATGTGGTCTTTTTTCTCCGTGTAACAGCTCAAAAGTTCTAACCTTCGTGGAATCGTCTTCTTCGCCATGTAACAGCTCAAAATTTCTAACCTTCATGTAATCCTCTTCTTCAGCAGGTTCTCCTTCATGTAATCCTCTTCATCAGCAGGTTCTCCTTCATGTAATCCTCTCCTTCAGCTGGTTCTCTATGCATCGAGTGTGAAAATTCAAGTAGATACTAACACCGGCACGATGTTGGTATATTAAATAATCAAAAAAAGCAGGCGTAAACTCAACTTAAAAAGAACCAAACCCTAACTTTTACCTAAAAATAAGATAATAGACAATAACATCAACATTCAACAACTACCAGATTTAAACCCACGACAATACCATCCACAAAAGCCAAAAAAATTGAAAACTAAACGGACCTTAGAAGGGAGAAATTTCTCTGAAGGAGATACTTTTTTCCTCCTGACTCTTTTTTCTCAGTTTATTAGCAAATTAAGGAAAATAACAGCAACAAACCTACAAATTGGGGTTAAGAAAAACAAATAAATTGCTGTGAAGAAAAAACAAAGAAATTGTCGAGAAGCAAAAACTGAACGAAACTACGAAAATAACAGCGCCAAAACTACGCATGGAACAAAAATAAAACCAAAATCAGACCCGACCTTTGCCGGGTTTTTGCCATTGAATGGTGGGAGATGAAACCTGAAAAACCAACCACCATAAGCCAAAAAACATAAGATACAAAAATAACACCAAATAAGCTTAAAGATTTAAGACTGAACGAAATAAGGGTAGAGAAATTGTTGTGTAGCAGAGGGCTTGTTGGGATAGATAAGGAGAGATTTCCATCACCGCGGGAATGCCGAGAGAGAATTCCATTATAAAAAATTTCAATGGCAGAGGGAATGCTGAGAGAGAGAGTGTGTTCACTATGAGCGTGTTTGCTTTGCTTCCTTGCGCGCGCATTTGGCAGAGGTAATGATGGGATTGGTTTTTTTTTCAAATTAATTTCAATGGCAGAGGGGAGGGAGGGTTTTTAATTTGGGGGATAGATGGAATGCTGGGATTGGATTTTAAAAAAAATTAATTTCAAACGGCAGAGGGAGGGGAACTGATGGGGGGAGAAAGTGACTTATGGGCGGCAGGGAATTGCTAGCAAGAGCACCCCTCCTTGTTTAAACGCAAGAGGCCATTGAATGCGGTCAGAAGTTTTTCTGCCTTAAATGCATCATTGGGATAATGACATCATTTTCTAATTGATTTTGAGGTCATTAAATGCTTCCGGACATTTTTTTGCTTGCAAACCCCCGAGTCAAATCTGTAAAAGTTTCTGCTATCAAGTGGCATCATTAATGGGAGCCCCCCTCTGTTGTCAAACGTCAAACACTGCTGCTGTCCCACGCAAACTGTCACTCAGCAAATGGTTTTGTCCTTATCAAATGCGGTTTTGCAGCACAATAGGAACGGTTCAGTATAAAAAATTCAGCGTCGTTCCTCTTACATGCGAGATGAAATGATGTTTGCTCTATTTTGGGGAAGAGCAAGAGCTGATGTTTGGGAAGCTCTCCCCAAAAAAGTCTCTTGCTCTTCCCCAAAAAGTCTTGTCTTGTGCTTTCTTCAAAAAAAAAAGCTTTGTTTACTTTTTCAAAACGTGTTGATATCTTTATCCAAAAAAGTCCAACAAATATTAAAAGTATGTTTAAATTTTAATCCCAACCGTTCATTCCCCAACAATTAATCCTGGCCCTCTTTATATCAACCCCTTTGTCCTAGTCAGCTTGTCCTAGTCAGCCCTAGGATTCAAAAATCGCTGTCAAATGTATAATATATACATATACATATATATATATATGATTTTTCTCTTTGTGTCTCTATATTATATTTTATGATCCATTGTGTTTATTGTGAAATTGTCTCTCTTTGTTTGCTCTTTTATACACATGATGTGATGTGAGACGTTTTCTAGTTTTTGTTTCCAAATGTTGATATTGGATTCTCGTTCCTTTAGTCAACTAAGATTTCTTGTGTTGATGAGTTTTTGGGTACATATCATTATGATGCCCCTTTGTGTTTCCAAATTCTATTTTGGTATCACATTAAATATATGTCTCATCTTTAGATTCTCATGATTGTTTTAGTACTTATTTAGCACTGTTGTTGTTGTTTTTCTACTCCCACTTTTTGGATAATGCCATAGGGGGAGAGAAATAAACATATTATAATTATGTGCTAAGTAAATTCTAAACTTAAATCTAAGATTGAAGTTACCTTAGATTCGGGGGGAGTAAGATATAATGAACTTGGATTATAAAATCCAAGTTTTCAAGAATTAAAATCATTTCATACATGCATATCTTACATGCTCGCTTCAATTGATCTATAGATGCCCTTATAAATATTGACTAACTTGATTGGCATCTATGTAGGGGAGTAAGTATTCATTAAGCACAATTATTTATCTTTTTGTTTTTGTTTGTTTGTCATCATCAAAAAGGAGGAGAATGTTGAGTATTGGACTTTTCCCTACTTGGTGTTGATGATGAGCACACATAAATACTTGTGACTAACCCCCTATTTGCAGTTAATCCATTGACTAAGCATATCATAAAGATCAATTAGCAATGGATGTCACTCAAGGATCAATCAAAGTATGAAAAGTGGATTAGATGATCAAAGATGGTGATTGAAGCTCCTAGAAGACTTCAAGCTCATACTTTGGATAGAAGAGAGGCTTCTACAAAATGTAATATTTTTATTCTCTTCTACTATGTAGATTAGAAGTAGAACTATGTTGGAGTACACACACATCCTTATTTCTGACCTAGGAAATCATTAGATCACATTTCCCTGGCCTCCAATTCACATTTCTCAAGCATGTGCATTTTGGGATTTTAACAGGCGAATGTTGAACGTTTTACAGGTGTCTGTCTCCAAACAGTCGACTGTGATTTGTTCTATAGTCGCCTGTTATGCACATACATTTTTAATTGGTTTTTGAGATTTTAGCTTTAACACTAAACCAGACGACTGATTTACAAAAGACAGGAGCATGTACAAGCTACAGGCGCCTATGATTTGTTAGTCAGTCACCTGTCGCTCTCCTCCCCAAAGATCATTTTAGTCTTCATTTGGCCGGAATATTGATGTTGGATTGACAGTCTCCCGTCCAAGGCACAGTCAACTGTTAATGCTTCAACAGTCGCATGTCGATTCTTTCCCTGCATCTTTGCCCTCTGGAAAGTTTCACTTATTAGTGACAGACGATTGATGTTGGTTTCACAATCGCCTGCCCATGGCACAGGCGCCTGTGTGTTCCAAATCAGTCGCATGTCCTGTCTTCCCAAAACTATCTGAGTTTTGTCAACTTATTCATGATGCGACCAGTCGCCCGTAGAAGGGTTTTTAGTCGCCTGTTAGATTTAAAGGCGCATGTCATTCCTTCATCAGTCGACTGTCCTATGTGCGAAGTTACCGTTTGGATTCTCACCTACCATCTGACACAGTTGTAACGACCACTTTTCGTTGTACGTTGTTCGTGCACGTGCTTTTGACCGTGCACGTGTTTATTTTAGACTTTGAATGTTTACGAACACTTTGTTGTGATATGCCGTTGTGAACGTCTCTGAGAATATTAAATAGTGGCACTAATTTGGAACGACATTTCTCGAGTCGTTTTCCCACAATTTAATCTTATTCGAAGAGACGTTGTGATTTTCACTTTTGACGGGAGACGTTTCTATTTTTAGTTTCGTCGTCCGACGTCGAAATTGTGATCCGTCTTCTCTGTCTTCTTTCTCTCGTCGTCCCGGTCACCCCGGCTTTTATTTCATAATTTTAGAGCTCCGTTTGATCCACTTTCACTTTTCCCCAGTTTAAATATCGGTTTAACCCTAGGTTGCATTTGGTTCCTTTCCCAATAATTTATTAATAACGGTATACATCCAAAATTATTTGACCAAGCCCCTTTGTTTGCCTTGGCTGCTCACGCAAGAGAGAGAGAGAGAGAGAGAGAGAGAGAGAGAGAGAGAGAGAGAGAGAGAGCTAAGTTTCTAATAATCTATAATTGCAATCTTTTTAAACCCAAACTACTCATGGGCCTTTATCACCCACAACACATTGTTGGGCTATCTTTTGAATCAATAATAATAATAGGGAATAGTTTTAACCCTAACTAACCTAGCCTAGACCCCATCCCACGTGCTGCCTGTTCCCCCTTTCTAATAGGATTTTAGGGTTATGTTTTTACAAAAAACCCCTAGTTTTAACTCTCCCCCCTACAAAGCATCGCGCAGCCGCCCTTAATTCTTTTCCGCACGAAACAACTCCCAGCGCCGCTAATCCTCTCGTGCTCCCCTATGCTTCTTCGACTCCTCCTACCCTCTCCCCGACGTAGCCTTCCCGTCGATCCCCTCCGGCCAAGGTCGAGGGCCACCGTCCCTTCTCCATCGGCGCACGGCGGCAACCCCGTGCACCCTCGCAGCAGCACGCGACGGCGTTGCCCCGCACGCCCACTCCGGCGTTGCAACACCGCCCCAGTGCTCCCTGCGGTATCCTCCGCCCTCCCACAGCGTCTCTTCCGTTCTTGACACCGAAAACGAAGCCGGGTCTGCCGCTCACCAGCCCTAGGCGTTGCCTGCAGCGACACTGCTCCGACCCCGCCGTTACCGCGCCGGAGAATGCCTCCCTGGGCACTGTCGAGAGCAGCGGCTGATGTTCCTCGCTGCAACAACGTTTCATCTCGTCGCAGTGGGTCTCGGTATTCTCTCGCGCCTCTTCGACCATCGCTCCTCCCCTTCGACCTCTTCCTCGCCAAGAACCCGACCCGAACACCGTCTGCCGCTCCCTCTTTCCCTCACCGGCGTCACGACTCCGGCACCCCATCGCCAATTGAGCCTCTCCGCTGTTCAAGTACAGAACTTTAACTAGGTGATGTTATTAATTTTTTGTAAGTTGATTTATTATTGTTAGCTATATTAAATGCCGATTTGTAACACCACATCTTTTGGAGGAACCTTACATGTCTAATAAATGTTACATCCCATCCAACAGGGAGGGTACATTACCTTAGAGCTATAATCCAATCCCAGGGTATTAAGGGGTTAAGTTTGATAGTAGATGTATGCCGTTATAATAAGTGCCTTAGTCTATACGTTTTGTACGGTTGTATTATGTGCAAGCTAGCGGTACATATACACAGTATAATAGTATAGATTATAAGTTGGGCTATATGATTATTGGTTGGTGTTATTTTCCGCTGATAGCTTAATATTGATATCCATGTCGTAGTTATAATACGTTTTCTTCGCGACACTGTTACCTTTCTCGAGCCGACACCGTTACCGTACACGATACTGGGATCCAACCCCTGGCGCCGCTACCCGACGCCAGTGTAGCTTTCGCGTCGTGTTGAGGTAACGTTTTGCACTCTTAGGACCCCAACCCAACCCTGCTAAATAAGATAAAAATCGGTATTTTGGTTGTCTGATAATTCACTAATGAAGATAATTTAATATGGGACTGTAGGCTGGTGGACTTGTGCACGTAGGATATTTGTGACTTGGACTCTCTTGGACGGTGTTTCTCAGACGTTGTACATGCAGGCAAGTGAAACTTGCCAACTCTTGTGTAGGGCCATGTTTTTAGGCCACTTCCTTGTCTTTAGCGTAAAAGAGACTAGTCAGTGAAATGATAGCTGACTAGACGCCTACTTGATCTAGTTTGACAACGAAACTAGATCCGTCACCTAAATTGATCTAGCTTGACAACGAAGCTAGATCCAACTCTTTAAACTTGTTAATCATGCATACTAAACTGTCACGTTTACTTTCCTTATCTGTACGCACTTTTAACTGCCATGCATTGCATCTTACATGTCATCCAAATTGATTGTTGCATCGTAGCACACGCTACAAAATACCTGTACAATCCGTGTTTCCGTGTTTTCGGCTAGGTGCACCCTTATGCTATTCTTGTTAAAAACACTTCCTGCCTCGTGATCCAGAAGCGGGCCTCATGTGTTGGTCAAAAGCCAATGCCCGATACACGTGGAGGGGTAGGGATAAACGGTGACCTGAGCTTAGGAGTGGCCCGATCAGCCACACTAGCCAGAAGGCGGAATCTCTGTGCACGAGGTGCTTACTTTACTTGTCTTGTACTAGTGAGTATTACTTGTATAACTTGTCATCCATGCCATGTTTAAATGCCATGCTCGTACCTTGATTTACTTTACTTTACTTGTTGCACTCATACTTTAACTGCCATGTCATTGCATTCATGCTAGAACTACTAGGTTGCTTTACTTTTGCCTACTTTCAGTTTCCTTGCACAAGTCTCTTGTAGACTTGCTGACATGTGCCCCTTGCTCTTTTGGGTGTCACATGTTAGACCCTGAGCCGGAGACCGTTGCTGTGTACGTGATGCTTTGCTGACGCTGAGTCTGAGTCCATGTGTGCCCAGGAGGAGTTTTGTGGACACCGGAGACCTTTCTTGGTGACTTTGCTGAGTTCCTTTTGTTTTAGGCTTTGTTGTTAGTTGTCGGTGCGTGGAACCTTGGTTTTGTACGCTGTACTTTTGTTGGCCATGTTTGGGCCTTTAGACTCTTTTCTTTTAGCATGGTGGCTTTTTCTGTGATGTTGAAACTTATTTTATGGATATTCTGAGATATCTCTTTGTCTCATTTCATTATTATTATCTTTGTTTCGTTCGCGTTGCAAGGACCTGCAGTTTTAAATTTGATTGACGCTTATCGGACTTGCAGCTTTGTAGCTTCAAGTCTGAGCGGACCTTCTCACGCTTCGCCTCCATATTTTTGGGAAGCGGGGCGTGACAGGTTTTGTTGGTGGCCCATGCAGGTCCCGTCTTGCAATTGAAAATTAACGGAACAATGATAATAACGGAAGGTCCATTAAATAAATTGCAACATCCGAGTCATAAGCCCTGAGTCTAGTCGTTTTCTTATGACACTAGGTGGTAAGAGGACTTAGTTAGACGTCCGTGCTTGCTAGTTAGAGGCCTCTGAGTGTTAGTTAGACTCCCTTCTAGCAATTGACTAAATCGTCGTAGGAGTACCTTAGTGGTTCTTGCCTAACCCTAACCATATTAGACTTCCAAAAAGTCGTTCGCTTGGGTTCATCGATTTCGGACTAAGCTAAACGCATTGCATTACCGTCTAGCACTTAGAAAGTCTTAGCGCTTAGTTTCTTAAATATTTAGTTGGTCGACCGTAGGAGTCTCCCCGTAGACTTTCCTGATTCATATCCTAGGCGTATGTATGTGTGGCCATCCGACCATTTCCTCGCCTCGATTCACGAGATCGCCTCTTGACGATCGTCATCAATTTTCGAACCTCTCCGTTACAAATCTTAAATCTCCTGAAAGTATTTTTTGACTTCCTCCTTTCCAAAGTTTAACCTTGTTCCAAATTTTAATGTATATATACTTACACTTCATCCTCCTTCGTTGATTTAAAACTTTTAAAACTTTTGTCGAAATTTCGAATACTAGCTTATGGTATTTTCCCAGCCTATATTTTTCGTACTTATGTAAATGCGTTGTCCCTTCAAATATTAATTTTATTCTGAACCGTACTTTTGCTTTGCCTAATTCGATTTATAATTTTCCTTCTTATTTGTGTTATACGAATGATACGTTGTGTTTACTTTAATATACTTTCAAGACACATGGAATTTCAGCTTTCAGCAAGTTGGTTTTTGCTCGTCGTTTTCGCTACTTCAGATTTTTGCAAAATTACTATTTTCATAACCACTTCCTGCTTTAGACCCTCCATGATTTGATTTTAAAGATTTGTTATTTGATCTTGATAATTCTTATACAAGTCATTATTATTTTCTTTCCGCTCACCACACATACTTTTAGAAAATTTCTAAACCAAATTGAATTTCAATTATTTTTATACCCGTACCAGGCTCGCTGTGCTCGTACGCTAAGGGCTTAGTGTAACCAGTTTTATTTTTGACAAATCCTGATTTCTCTAAAGGAAGTTTCAATATTGATTTTCCATAGCCTAAAGATTTGAAAGTATTTAACACGAGTTTAAATTCTTCAGCTCACTTAATTTCATTCTTTGATTTCCAAAATTTTTGCCCAACTTATATTAAATTACTGCTGTATAATATTTTCTAAAAAAAACTCGTCCTTAATATTCGTGTAAATGATTTACTTCCTTTTGATTTTATATAAACCAATAGACCATTTTCTCTTGTTATGAATATTCGACTCAAACTTATTTTGAACAACTCGTTTTATCGATCTCCAAATATTTCCTTTCAGACGATGACTTCAACTTTTCAAGTACAACAATTTTCAATATCACGTATTTTGGCTTATGCTATTTACCCTATTTCCTTTTCTGTATCCTATATAAGTATCACTACATCTCCCTCTCCTCTACCTAAACATTCACCAGTGAATCACCGTCTCACCTAACCAAGCTGTCTCCTTGTAGTCATCCTATCTGAACTCGTGCTTATCGATCCTTCCCTCGTCATGCTCTCGACCTCGACCTCTCTTTATTGCTTAGGCTTTAGTGCCCGTCAATGTCTGTGTCAACTCTAAGTTGTTAGTAGGGCCTTGAACCTCGTGAGGTAGTCGTAGTGCACGTACGTGTGCTTGAATGAGTATACCCCCATAGTATATTGACGCTTGCATACTGTGTGATATATATATATGTATACTCGGAGTTATTCGTGATATTATGACGTGGATTGTGTGTTAGTATTTATAGATTTGTGTATGGTTAGCTTTACCATACTAGGGATGCCTGTGTATATAAGAATAAGTGTGTGAATATCTAATGTGGTGTATGTAGTTAGAGATACTTGTAATGGTTGAAATAAAATGATTGGTAAAGCTATGTGTATGCTAGGTGTGATAATAATAGGTGTACGTATAGTTAAGTGAGTAGGCCTATTATATGACCTATATGTTAGTACGTGTGAGCATGTGCTCGTGCGTAGTTATGTGTTGTGCCTAAATGTAAGTAGTTATGTTTTGTTGCATGAGTATAAAGGTGATATACATATGGTAGTAGGATTATAATTTTGATTGGTATTGCTTGCTTTTACGGATGTTGTATGCGTGTATACCAGAAGGTATACACTACTATTGCACATCTTAATTATGTATGTATAGATGTGTTAATATACTAATTATAGGTAGTAGGCTATGGTGTGAATATATATATGTTACATGTGTGTGACTATACGATGAATGCGTATGCATGTATTAGGGAGTGTATTATAATTATACGTGTGCTGATGTCTGTATTATTATTATTATGGTAAATAGAGTGATTGAAATATGTGGGTATTACCTGAATAAATATTAAGTGTGATTGACTTACGGTATGTATATGGTTGTATTAGTAGACATATATATAATGGAGTGGTATTGGTATATGTATAAATGTCGTGTTACATATGTAGAGTATTCTGATATGTGTGTTGAGTCTCACTCAAGCTTGAGTGGGTATGCTCTAATTATATCGTTATGTATGTCTGTAGTTTGCATATAGCGATGTTTGATGTATGTATAGTAATAGGAGTGTTTGTGTCTGGTTGTGTTACGCACATGATTGTGGGTCGATATACCAGTATATAGTTATAGGTGTTGGTCTTGTGGTATAGTTATTTACTAAGGACTTGCTTGTGTGAACATATGTGTGCTAGCTAAACTAAGTGCGTAGATGTGCTAAGTATATAGTGGTGTGATTGGTAGGAATGAAATGTTAGCGTGTATGGGTGTGCACCATGCACGGGTAAGTATGTGCTTAGTTATAGGTATTGGTGACTATGGTATATGTGGCGTGTCGTAAATACAGTTATAGGACCGTACGTACTGAGAATGTATAGTGAAATATTTGAATGCATTTGAATGACTATATATATTGAGAAATTATAGCAGAGGTGAATGTGTATTAGATATATTGAAGCTTGATTAATAATGGTGTGGTGTGACCACATGAGTTGATGTGTTCGGTGTTGGATGTATACTAGGAAATATTAGGGAGTTGTATACCCATGTTTGTTTTGCGCATAGGTAGTTATCTATACGTAGAACAACGGTCATATTTGCTAGTGTAAGATTATACTTATACGAGCATCTGAAATATTGTTTTGTGTTGGGTAAGTAGTAGTTATATAAGGGATGTACGTATATGTATATGATTGAAATACATGTATGAAATTGACTGACTATAATAGGTATAAGTATATGACATACGTGAATATATATATATATATATATATATATATATATATATATATATATATATATATATATATATATATATAGAGGTTAATGGGCCAATGCTGACAGCGCTGGAAATTTTTCCAGCTCTGTCCGCATTTTGGACGAGATTAAAATATTTATTTGGAAATATTTTTTTGCAGTAGTTAGATATACATGTTAGGAAGCTCCTCACAAAGTTTCAGGTCAATCCGACACCGTTTGAGCCTCCGTTCATCGATTTCAAAAACGTTACGCAAATCTGTCCACAGTTTTGCGTAACGTTTTTGAAATCGATGAACGGAGGCTTAAACGGTGTCAGATCGAGCTGAAATTTTGTGGGGAGCTTCCTAACACGTATATCTAACTACTGCAAAAAAAATTTTCAAAAAAAAATACTTTTATCTCGCCCAAAATGCGGACAGTGCTGGAAAAATTTCCAGCGCTGTCAGCTCTTCTCCATTTTTCACACACACACACACACACACACACACACACACACACACACACACACACACACACACACACAGAGATATATATATATATATATATATATATATATATATATATATATATATATATATATATATATATATATATACTGGTTGGTAGTATAAATGTTGACTATCTAGTGCATATATAAGCACTTGTAATGACTATACCTGGTTTGAATTATAATGGGACATGATTGGGGTAGTTACTAGAGCGACTAGATATAATAGAAAGTCCGAGGACGGACTTTATTCTAAGGTGGGGAGGATGTAACGACCACTTTTCGTTGTACGTTGTTCGTGCACGTGCTTTTGACCGTGCACGTGTTTATTTTAGACTTTGGTTGTTTACGAACACTTTGTTGTGATATGCCGTTGTGAACGTCTCTGAGAGTATTAAATAGTGGCACTAATTTGGAACGACATTTCTCGAGTCGTTTTCCCACAATTTAATCTTATTCGAAGAGACGTTGTGATTTTCACTTTTGACAGGAGACGTTTCTATTTTTAGTTTCGTCGTCCGACGTCGAAATTGTGATCCGTCTTCTCTGTCTTCTTTCTCTCGTCGTCCCGGTCACCCCGGCTTTTATTCCATAATTTTAGAGCTCCGATTGATCCACTTTCACTTTTTCCCCAGTTTAAATATCGGTTTAACCCTAGGTTGCATTTGGTTCCTTTCCCAATAATTAATTAATAACGGTATACATCCAAAATTATTTGACCAAGCCCCTTTGTTTGCCTTGGCTGCTCACGAGAGAGAGAGAGAGAGAGAGAGAGAGAGATAAGTTTCTAATAATCTATAATTGCAATCTTTTTAAACCCAAACTACTCATGGGCCTTTATCACCCACAACACATTGTTGGGCTATCTTTTGAATCAATAATAATATTAGGGAATAGTTTTAACCCTAACTAACCTAGCCTAGACCCCATCCCACGTGCTGCCTGTTCCCCCTTTCTAATAGGATTTTAGGGTTATGTTTTTACAAAAAACCCTAGTTTTAACTCTCCCCCCTATAAAGCATCGCGCAGCCGCCATCAATTCTTTTCCGCACGAAACAACTCCCAGCGTCGCTAATCCTCTCGCGCTCCCCTATGCTTCTTCGACTCCTCCTATCCTCTCCCCGACGTAGCCTTCCCGTCGATCCCCTCCGGCCAAGGTCGAGGCCCACCGTCCCTTCTCCATCGGCGCGCGGCGGCAACCCCGGGCACCCTCGCAGCAGCACGCGACGGCGTCGCCCCGCACGCCCACTCCGGCATTGCAACACCGCCCCAGTGCTCCCTGCGGCATCCTCCGCCCTCCCACGGCGTCTCCGCTGTTCTTGACGCCGGAAACGAAGCCGGGTCTGCCGCTCACCAGCCCTAGGCGTTGCCTGCAGCGACACTGCTCTGACACCTGCCGTTACCGCACCGGAGAACGCCTCTCTGGGCACTGTCGAGAGTAGCCTCTTCGACCATCGCTCCTCCCCTTCGACCTCTGTTCCTCACCAAGAACCAGAACCCGAACGCCGTCTGCCGCTCCCTCTTTCCCTCACCGGCGTCACGACTCCGGCACCCCATCGCCAATTGAGCCTCTCCGCTGTTCAAGTACAGAACTTTAACTAGGTGATGTTATTAATTTTTTGTAAGTTGATTTATTATTGTTAGCTATATTAAATGCCGATTTGTAACACCACATCTTTTGGAGGAACCTTACATGTCTAATAAATGTTACATCCCATCCAACAGGGAGGGTACATTACCTTAGAGCTATAATCCAATCCCAGGGTATTAAGGGGTTAAGTTTGATAGTAGATGTATGTCGTTATAATAAGTGCCTTAGTCTATACGTTTTGTACGGTTGTATTATGTGCAAGCTAGCGGTACATATACACAGTATAATAGTATAAATTATAAGTTTGGCTATATGATTATTGGTTGGTGTTATTTTCAGCTGATAGCTTAATATTGATATCCATGTCGCATTTATAATACGTTTTCTTCGCGACACCGTTACCTTTCTCGAGCCGACACCGTTACCGTACACGATACTGGGATCCAACCCCTGGCGCCGCTACCCGACGCCAGTGTAGCTTTCGCGTCGTGTTGAGGTAACGTTCTGCACTCTTAGGACCCCAACCCAACCCTGTTAAACAAGATAAAAATCGGTATTTTGGTTGTCTGATAATTCACTAATGAAGATAATTTAATATGGGACTGTAGGCTGGTGGACTTGTGCACGTAGGATATTTGTTACTTGGACTCTCTTGGACGGTGTTTCTCAGACGTTGTACTTGTAGGCAAGTGAAACATGCCAACTCTTGTGTAGGGCCATGTTTTTAGGCCACTGCCTTGCTTTTAGCGTAAAAGAGACTAGTCAGTGAAATGATAGCTGGCTAGACGCCTACTTGATCTAGTTTGACAACGAAACTAGATCTGTCACCTAAATTGATCTAGCTTGACAACGAAGCTAGATCCAACTCTTTAAACTTGTTAATCGTGCATACTAAACTGTCATGTTTACTTTCCTTATCTGTACGCACTTTTAACTTCCATGCATTGCATCTTACATGTCATCCAAATTGATTGTTGCATCGTAGCACACGCTACAAAATACTTGTACAATCCGGGTTTTCGTGTTTCCGGCTAGGTGCACCCCTATGCCATACTTGTTAAAAACACTTCCTGCCTCGTGATCCAGAAGCGGGCCTCATGTGTTGGTCAAAAGCCAATGCCCGATACACGTGGAGGGGTAGGGATAAACGGTCACCTGAGCTTAGGAGTGGCCTGATCAGCTACTCTAGCCAGAAGGCGGAATCTCTGTGCACGAGGTGCTTACTTTACTTGTCTTGTACTAGTGAGTGTTACTTGTATAACTTGTCATCCATGCCATGTTTAAATGCCATGCTCGTACCTTGCTTTACTTTACTTTACTTGTTGCACTCATACTTTAACTGCCATGTCATTACATTCATGCTAGAACTGCTAGGTTGCTTTACTTTTGCTTACTTTCAGTTTCCTTGCACAAGTCTCTTGTAGACTTGCTGACATGTGCCCCTTGCTCTTTTGGGTGTCACATGTTAGACCCTGAGCCAGAGATCGTTGCTGTGTACGTGATGCTTTGCTGACACTGAGTCTGAGTCCATGTGTGCCTAGGAGGAGTTTTGTGGACACTGGAGACCTTTCTTGGTGACTTTTCTGAGTTCCTTTTTTTTAGGCTTTGTTGTTAGTTGTCGGTGCGTGACACCTTGGTTTTGTACGCTGTACTTTTGTTGGCCATGTTTGGGCCTTTAGACTCTTTTCTTTTAGCCTGGTGGCTTTTTCTGTGATGTTGAAACTTATTTTATGGATATTCTGAGATATCTCTTTTGTCTCATTTCAGTATTATTATCTTTGTTTCGTTCGCGTTGCAAGGACCTGCAGTTTTAAATTGGATTGACGCTTATCGGACTTGCAGCTTTGTAGCTTCAAGTCTGAGCGGACCTTCCCACGCTTCGCCTCCATATTTTTGGGAAGCGGGGCGTGATAACAGTGCAGCAGTCAACTGTCCTACGTGATAAGTTACCGTTTGAATTCTCACCTACTCTCAGACACAGTGCACACAGTGCAGCAGTCGACTGTGATTCCTTCATCAGTCTACTGTCGTGTGTGCAAATTCTATCCATTGGCTGTTTCTCCACGGATTTCAAAGGGGTTTTTGGGGATTCTGTTTGAGGGTTTTCTAGAACCTATAAAGAGAGCTTCTACTGTTCCATTGAGGGGTTACTCATCTTCTTGATCATCTCTTGAAAACCCCTAGCTTTCATATTCAAGTTTTTCAAAGCTCTCAAATTCAAAAGCCTTAGAATTCCAATTTCATTCTCTCTCGCTCTCCAACCTAGAATCGAAGTGATATCCTCTAGGAAATTGGTGGTAGCAAGAGAAAGGGCTTTTCTCTCTTCTTGGATCAGACTTCAACACACAACACACTTGCTCCTTCAAATTCTACTTCAAGGCATAGGTGATTGTAAATGTTGCTACTTCATTATTTCATATCTTTCGATATTGGTTTAACTATCGGTTAGTGAGAGTGGTTTGCTTGATCCCAAGTTGTGACAATCAAGGGCATCGAGTGTGTTTCGATTTCACTTGTAGGGTTGCTACAAGTGGGGTTAAAGGAAACCTCAAGTTAGGGTTCTAACTTGAGTATCCGGAGGTATCCTGGTGGAAGGCAAGTAGGATTACTAGGAACAAGCCGGGAGTTGACTTGGGTAATCTGAACCCTTGAAACATACTTTGTGTTAGCATTGTTTCAATTTGGGTTTATTTATAATTCTGCATTTATTATTGGTTAGGAATTTAAATTAGTAAAACTATCGTTTAAATTTTATAAACACTATTAAACCCCCTTCTTGTGTTTTCCTCATAGCCAGGGTCCTTACTGTTAGGGTGGAAACCAAAACGCATTGGGATCAATGCAGAAACCAACCCTAATAAACTGATCAGGAATATAGAGCTAGCAAAAATCTAATCCCAATGACCCAAAAAATTCCCAAATGACCTTGCAATAGAAAGTAGCAAACGAATCACAGCAACAAATAAATCAATCGCAGATACAAGAGAATTTACCCTGGTTCGCTTGTAAACAACCTACATCCAGCAATCCATTCCGAGGCGATTCAACTAGTAGAGAGATCTAAACAATTAGGGTTATAAAACGCTCCCTCACGCGTGAGTAGTAACTTGTCAACGGAACAAGCCCTCACGAAGCCACTCAAGAGGAAGAAATCAATGGAAGAAGAAGAGAAGGAAAAACCAAACCTTTCCCTCAAGAGTATAAACCCTAAAACTCTCTCCAATATCTAATGGGGTAGCAAGAGGCTCTCCAAAACTCTCTCAATCTGAAAGGAGGCTTAACCCAATCTAAAACAATAGATAGGTTTAAATACAAACCCAAAAAAATGGGAAAACGCATCCAACCCGTCCTTTTCGCGCATGGGCCCACGCCGACTCGGCCTGAGTCAGCTGTCAGCTCGATCGAGCTGACATGCCCTAGGTTGAGTCAAGTCGACTCGGTCGAGTAGCCTAGCTACTCGACCCGAGTGTCGGTATCCCTCTTCAAGCCAAAAGCCCTCGGGCTGCTCAGGCAAACAAAGCCTTCATGATGCTCGGTTGAGTAGCTTCCTGATCAACTGAGTAGCCTCCTACTCGACCGAGTAGGAGTCACCTGAGTCGGAGGCCCCAATCTCTCTTCCTGCTTAGTCTGTTAGAGACTTCATGCTGCTCGACCGAGAAGCCTCCTACTCGACCGAACAGCCTCCTACTCGACCGAGTCACCTGGGAAAAACACTCCACGGGATTTGAATCACAAAAAAACACTCTACCATGATTCAAATCTCATCACCAATGACTCCAGCACCTCCACGCTGCGTGCCATGACCATCTCTCTAGAATAATCATCATCTCGGAAAACGCGCCCTCTGGCGCAATCTAAGCCAACAAAGAAATCAGCTCCATGCAAACCTGGAGCTTGACTGTGGGAACTGGATTGGTAAACATGTCTGTGGGGTTCAAAAACAGTTGGGATCTTCTGAAGCTCTATCTCATTCTTCTCCAACTCAAGGAAGAAATCACACACCTCAATATGCTTCGTCCTCGAACTGTATGCCTAGCGCTTCACCAGATGAATGGCACTCTAGCTGTCACAATGCACTATGACGAACTCTGCGGCACCCCCAAATCCTTCATGTCGAATTCTTGTCCTAGCTTCTCCTTCAGCTTCTTCACCTCCGACATGCTATTAGAATCAATTAGAATGTCATCCACATAGAGCAACAAATAAATCTTCAAGCCATTCTCAAGTGTGCGAACATACACACATTGATCCTTGATGCTCCTCTCGAATCCTACTCCCATCATGAAGTTATCGAATCATTTTTACCATTGCCTGAGTGATTGCTTCAACCCATACAACGATTTCTTCAACCTACACACCAAAGTATGTTTCCCTTCAACTCTGAACCCTTCAGGATACTGCAAATAGATTTTCTCATCAAGATCTCCATGCAGAAAGGTAGTCTTCACATCGAGTTGTTCCAACTCCATGTATATGCTAGCAACCAGCGCTAATAACACACGAATGGATGTGTGACGCACAACCTGTGAGAATATCTCATTGTAGTCTTCACCCTTCTGTTGTGCAAATCCCTTGGCAACCAACCTTGCCTTATGCCTGACATTATTCACATCTTGAGTTGAACTTTGACTTTGTATATACACCGACAACCAATGGCATGCTTCTCGCTAGGTAATGGCACCAAATCCCAAGTGTCGTTCCTGTGAAGAGACTCCATCTCCTCCCCCATAGCTCCTTGCCATTGTGTCGCATCTTCAGAGACTACGGCTCCACCATATGTCTCTGGCTCCTCGGTGCTCTAGGTTGAGTGCATAAGATGCTATATCCTCGAAAGAATAACCCGAATAATCCCATGCTCCTAATTTTTCTGGCGCTTTCTTCACCCTTTTTGATCTTCGCGTTCCATCATCACCTGCATAAGTGTCAATGCGTATTTGAGATGTACATGGTATCTGCACATGTTCCTCAGCATGGACCTCATCATCTCCCTCAACATGAGCATCGACCATCAACTCTTTGCCTGGTGGCTGAGTGGGCTGGACCGAAAGACTAACCCTCTCCAGTGCAATCTCCTCTGCGAACGTGTCATCTTTTGAGTGAGAATGCTCTGCCCTGAGCATTGCATCCTCATCAAAAGTGACATGTCAGCTTACTATCGCTTTCTGACCCTCTGGATCCCACAAACGATATCCCTTGACGCCGTTGTAGGATCCTGTCAAAACAACGACATTAGGATCGAATAACATAGACTTACGTTTGCGTATGCGGCACCGTAGTCTCTGAACATCACCCTTGGATTCGCCACAACGGTCGGTACTTCGTCACGCATGATCGGAGCAGTGTTTCACCGCCTAAATCTCTATTTAGAAGAGGATTTTAATGGAAGGGAGAAGAAGAACATAAGATGCCTTATGCAAACTTATGGCATGGAAAGTATTGTATGAATGCCTTAACCTTGGGTCCTATTTATAGGCTTTAGGGATAGTTATTGTAGGAAATAACTAAATATAAGCTTATTAGCATATATTAGCGCATTAATTAATCCTCTTCTTCATTCACTTATCAAGTGCCTTTATGCACTTATAAAGTGACTTTTTCCCCTTATCGAGGGGCTTTTTCCACTTATCGAGTGGTCCTTTTCACACGAGAAAAGGTTCCCTCCACGCACGCTTTCGTGCACGCAACATCTGAGGTCCGTATACCCTCATACATCCCCTCATGGGTGTATTCATGTTGTCCATATCCAATATCTCCCACTCACAGTTGAGGGGATTGTAAGGAAACATCTTTTCCGTTAACTCTTTTGTTTATCATACCGAGAAATAGACCGTGTGACCGTCATGCGCATAGAGTCTGTTGTTGTGCACTTGTTAGAGATACACAACACCCCTCGAGGTGCAAAGTTGAGTAGATCAACGCATGCTTTACCCTAGATTATTTCTTCACATTTCTTATACTTTATATTCAACAATTGAATCCCATCTGGATTACAATTGGCTGGCCAGCTTTGAATCTCTAAAGTCCAAATGTGAATATGAAATTAATCTTCCTCTTCTTGCGATCCTTTTGATCTTGACTTGACTTGCTTTTCTAACATGCCTCGCCGGACCGAATTGACCATAGTCCATAAGCAACATGCTAAGATAGCAATCACCCAGTCAAATCTAAAGGAACCAGTTAGAGTACATAAGGGTAACGAGTTAAGACCCATGTGGTCTTTGGGTCTCACATAATAGTAAACACAATTACTATTCTAACCCAATGGTCAAAATGCATACGTAGTATGAATACGTATTACCACATCACTCCTTTCCCAGGGAGCGTATGTCTTAATGATGTTGTAAGGATGATAACCAGACACCACAATGTCTGACTTTGAGTCCCTTTTACTACTCAAATAATCTTCTAGACCCACATCCCGCATAAGACAGATAGGATTTCTAAATCCTCTTAGATCTTTTGAAAGCATCCATATGATGCAGATCTTTCATACGACCATTTTGTTTAAGTCATAACTCTAAATCGTCCGTCTGACGATTTTGACTTTAAACATGTCTCATCTTTATTTTATCCATCTGATAGAATAAAGGCGGTTGCTCATATGAGAGAGCCAACCTTAATCTGTCCGACATACTAGAAAGTATAGCTGAGATTTTAAAAATGTACGCAAACATTTTAGAGAAAGTCATATGCAATGTTGAAAAGAACTTATTCTTTTATTAAATTTGATCTTTTACAGACATGGGAATTTACATTGGTACAACTCAGCTCTTACGTAATCCTTGAGATGATAAGTGTTTGTAAAACACATCTCTGGGGATCGCCTTCGTAAGCGGATCCACTATCTTCTCATGCGTACATATGTACCTTATGTCTACCTTCTTGGTCTTGTCATAGTCTTTTGCAAATTTGTAGCGGATATCTATGTGTTTGGTCTTACAATGGAATTTTAGATCTTTAACATAGGCTATAGATGCTTGACTGTCACTGTGTATTGGTACAGCACCTGAGTCACTTGCAGCAATTAGCCTATCTAAGAACTTCCTAAGCCAAACAGCCTCTTGGACTGCAATGCTAAATGCTACAAACTCGGCTTCCATAGTTGAAAGTGCGATGCAGGATTGTTTCTTGCTACTCCAGGATATTGCACCAGATCCGAGTAGAAAAACATATCCTCAGGTCGATCGTCGCTCATCGAGATCACCCGCCCAATCAGCATCAGTGTAGCCTTCGAGCCTCAAGGCATATCCTTGATAGCATAAAGCATAGTCCGCGGTTCCTTTAAGATACCGCATTATCCTCTTAACCGCTTTCCAGTGTACTTGCCCTGGGTTGGATTGGTAACGACTTACCATTCCAACGGCAAAACAGATGTCCGGTCTTGTATACATCATAGCGTACATAAGACTACCAACTGCACTGGAATATGGAACTTTTTCCATAATTTCCTTTTCCTTTTGGTTCTTTGGACACGATTTCAGACATAAATTATCGCATTTGCTTATAGGATTATCAATGGACTTGCAGTCCTGCATATTAAAACGTTCTAAAACCTTCTTTATATAAGTCTCTTGTGAAAGAGAAAGAAGTTTCTTCGAATGATTCCTTGAAATCTTAACTCCAAGGATATATTGTTGAATATTGGACTCCCCGGATTTGGTTTTGGATGATGAGCAAACATAAATACTTCATGAACTAACAATTTGTGAGCGCAGTATTGGAGATCGTCGCCAATTTCACGAGAATATTCAAAGCGACATCTCAACACTTCCAAAAGCTCGTATTCAAGCCTAAAGCTTCGTTGAAGCTCTTGCGACGCTTTGGAAGTAATGAAGATTCAGTCGAAGATCTCAAAGACCGTTTATTAAGGTTTTATTTATAGTCTTTTAGTTTCGATTGATAGAATGTTAAGCCTTGAGTATATCTTACGTTTCTATCTTCATTACGCTCATTTCGTAGCTCTAGGATTCTTGCACAAGTTCACTCTAACTTCCTCGAAGCGTCGCGCTTCGATTCGGACTTTGTTGTGCATGTTAGTTGGTACAAGAACATGTACTGACCGACTAGATGGTGATCTAGTCGGTCGGCCACTGTTCTTGGACCGACTAGTTTCAGTCAGTTAATTCTTAGCTCTTTACTGTTTACAGTTAGTCGGTCTATGTTGACTCACCGACCGACTAGTTTGTGAACTAGTCGGTCAGTGATGCTTCTTTGACCGACTAGTTGAGACTGACTGTTCACTCTAAAATTCTCCTAAGCTACTGTTTACCGTTAGTCGGTCTAAGAACGTTTGATGACCGACTAGTTGACAATCTAGTCGGTCAACTTTTGTTCTTGGACCGACTAAGTCAACTTGCCTTCAGACTATGTTGTTTTGCCTCTTAGTCGGTCTACGTTCATTGGATGACCGACTAGTTGTGAAACTAGTCGGTCAGACAGTGTTCTTGGACCGACTAGTTTTCTAGGTCTGAAATTCTATCTCTTCTCAGATCTGCTCTTAGTCGGTCCATGCTTTGTGACTGACCGACTAGTTGATGAACTAGTCGGTCAGTGAGTGTTCTTTGACCGACTAGATCTCACAGATTTCTTTCCGTTGGAGATTGACCTAACTTGTTTTTATGGGACCCTATAAATACGAACCTAGGTCATTTCTATCTTCAATAGAGCTGCCATTAAGAGATTCATTGAGTTCTAAAGAGATAGCTATTCTCCCTCAAATCTAAAGCTCTCTTCCTCACAAGAAACCTATTCTCTCTCATTTCTAGATCTAGAGAGAAGCTTGTTCTTGGTGAGCTCTTCAAGCTATTGCTTGATTCAAGTTTCCAAATCTTCCCTAGGCACCCATTGCTGCTCATTTCCTTGTTGCTAGGGTTTGGTAACTTCATCTTCCTCAAATCCTTCATTCCACCTTTTGGGTAAGAAAAACTCAAGGTATATGATTTTGTGGTAAGAGTACTTATTTCATATTAAACTCTTTTATATTGCTTATTGGCTCTCTCGGTTGTGAGAGAAGTTTGTGATCCCGGGTTGTGGGATTCACTTTGCCATTGCATGTATGATTTGATCTTGTGAAGGTTTTTCACAAGATATTCATAGTGGGAATCTTGAGTTAGGGTTTCTAACTCAAGTATCCGGAAGGGATCCGGGTGGTTGGGACGTAGGATCACCGGAAACAAGTCGGGGAGATTTGGGTGGATCCGAACCCATTAACTTCATTTGTTAGCATTGTTAATTTCATTGTTGTCATTCAATTTAAGCTTCCGCGAATTGACTTGGTAGTTGTGTGCAATTTAATTTGGAATAATACGCCTTATTATTTTAAAGTACTATTCACCCCCCCTCTAGTACTTGTGCAGTAGCTGGTAGGGCATTACATTTGGTATCAGAGCCAGATACTCAGCTATGTCTGCCAACGACAACAAGACCGTGCATCCACCTTCCAACTACGACACCTTCAGGAACCGTGAAGGAGCGTCATCGGTGATGGAAGGACATTCCTCTACAAGGCCTCCATTTTTCAACGGTACCAACTACGGGTACTGGAAATGTCGGATGGAAACCTTCCTCCGAAGTGCATCTTTATGGAGGACTACAATGAAGGAGTACAACGAGCCCGAAGAAGAAGATTTTGAGAAATGGACTACCGCGGAGGTCGCTGCGGAGGTAAGCAATGCCAAGGCAATGAACGCCTTGCAATGCGCATTGGAGCCCGAGGATTTCAATAAGATATGCACATGTAAGAGTGCATATCAAATTTGGAACTCTCTCCTCATACTACATGAAGGGACGAGTCGGGTAAGAGACTCTAAACTCGTTGTCGTAACCAAAGATTACGAAATGTTTCACATGCAACAGGGCGAGAAGATGAAAGAATATTACGCTCGCTTCGTTGACATAATAAACGAGTTAGAGGCCCTCGGCAAGATCTACACTCAAAAGGAGAAGTGCTTAAAGCTTATTGAAGGACTTCCCTCTTCTTGGGAAAAACGTACCTTTGCCATCGAGGAAGGTAATGACATGAACAAATATACCGTAGTTCAACTAATGGGTACTTTGATGTCATACGAGGTACGCAAAGATAGCAAGGTGAAGCTACAAGAAAAGATGAAGTCATATTTGAACCTAGATGCGCCTAAGAAAAAGGCGATTGCATTCAAGGCGGCTTCATCCACATCTTCCGATGATGAAGACTCGGAAAACGAGTTGGACTTGGAGTCCATGGCACTCATGGCCAAGAAGTTCAACCGTTTCTTTCGGAAAGGTAACTTCAAGACCAAAGGTAAATTTGGTTCTTCTAACGCCTCTTCCTCTCCTTTGTGTTTCAAGTGCAATAAGCCAGGACACATGAAAGCGGAGTGTCCTCTCAACAAACAAAAGGAGAAGTGGAAGGCGCCAAAATTCGATAAGTCCAAGAAATACAAGAAGGGGTACAAGAAAGGACTTGTCGGAGCAACATTCACCGACTCCGAGGATTCCTCAAGCGGAGAGTCGGATGATGAGAAAGTGGAGCAAGCACATATGTGCTTCATGGCAAGAGAGGAGAACGATCAAGGATCCTCCTCTTCCGATGATAGTAATGACGAAAGCGATGAGGTAACGATGGATGATCTTAGAAATGCTAACTCTCAACTTTGGTCAAAATACACTAAGTTAGTAAATAGATATACTAAGGTAAAAGATGACCTAGCTAGCATTCAAACATCGCCTAAGAATATCATCACCAACAACGACACCGTTGTTGAAGAGTTAAGAAATGAGATTGTGAATCTCAAATCTAAACTTGAACATGTTAGCATTGAGGATGCAGAAGAACATGAGATAGCGGATTTAACTTCTCAAAACTCGACTTTGAGTATTGAGAACGAGAATCTTAAATCTCGTGTTTATGTGCTCACATCGCAAATATCCGCTTTGGATACTTCTTTGCGTTCTCTCAAAGAGAAATATGAGGACACATTGGGCCGAATCAACAAATTCAACAAGGGTAAGGGCCATTTGGATAATATCCTAAAAGATTTACTTCCAGCCAAACACCACATTGGCTTGGGGTATATGATGGGAAATTCATCCAAGTCAGTCACTACTTTTGTTAGGCCAACTTCCGAAGCCTCAACGAGTGGGAGCAAACACTCTATTGGTAGTTCATCTACCAATGGTGCTTCCACCTCGTCCACACCCTCTTTCGGAAAGAAACCCACTTTGGGTGGACCTCCAAAGAAGGGGCATGCCTACATGTACACTAATAACATGCCACGTAGGAACACACGTCCTACTCCACCGTCTCACACTTATGATGATTTTTATGCAACACATTCCTGGGCACATGCACACCAAGTGAGACACCCTCACGCACGTGTTTCCACACATGCATATGTACACCCACATCATCATATGAATAATTCTCTTCGTGCACCATTCCATCATGTCCCGTATGCCTATCCACAACATGCATCACGTAGAAATCAACGTAGCATGCATGCACCCAATAGGATGATGGCTCCCAAAATTTTCACTATTTGGAGCCCAAAGGACACAAGCATGGACGAAAAACAAATGTACATGAATGCTTATTTTTCGGATGTTGTGCATAGTAAGAATTATGTGGGGAAGTCTAAGTCCACTTGGACTTGGCTTCCAAATGTCTAATCCCTTGGACCCAATGACCTTGGGTACCATGATATGAAAGTGTCTATCTTTAGGTACTCAAGGAAAAGAAAAAGAAAAGGAGCATCAAATTTAAATTTAGCTCCAAAGGGAATTGGATACTCGATAGCGGGTGCTCCAAACACATGACGGGTGACGCTCGTTTGCTCTCCGGAGTGGTTCCAATTGCGAATGGAAACCGCGTCGTATTTGGAGGCAACGAGAGCGGAACCATCATAGGTGTTGGTAAAGTCGGTAACCCTTCTAAACCATTAATTAGTGACGTTTATCTTGTTAGTGGTTTAAATCATAATCTTATTTCAATAAGTCAACTTTGTGACAAAGGTTACAAAGTTAGCTTTGCGAAAGGATTGTGTCATATTTTAAGAAAGGATAATGAAAAATTATTATTTTCCGGAACTCGTCGTAAAGACATCTATATTTTGGATCTTCCTAAGTCATATGAACAATGTCTCGTTGCCAACACAAGTGAACAACACTTATGGCATCGACGCTTTGGACATGTGAACTTTGGAACACTATATAAGCTTTCAAAATTGAATTCTATTAAAGGTTTTCCGAAGCTTGTTTTTGAAAAGAAAAGTTTTTGTGATTGTTGTCAACGCGGCAAGCTTCCTAAATCTTCATTTAAACCTAAGAAAAGCATCTCTACTAAACGGCCACTAGAGCTATTACATCTAGATTTATTTGGGCCAACTAGAGTAGCTTCCTTAGGAAATGCAAGGTATGGACTTGTCATCGTAGATGACTATTCAAGATTTACTTGGGTATTTTCATTGTGTAATAAAAATGAAGCTTTTGAAAACTTCACAATTTTTGTTAAGAAAGTACAAAATCTCTTAGGAACCACCATTGTCACTATTCGTAGTGATCATGGAGGTGAATTTGAGAATGAGTCTTTTGAGACATTTTGTGATGAAGTTGGTATTACTCACACCTTCTCTTTCCCTCGTGCACCTCCTCAAAATGGTGTAGTTGAGAGAAAGAATAGGACGCTAGTGGAGTGTGCTCGCACTATGCTTGATGATAGCCAACTTGGCCATCAATTTTGGGCGGAAGCGGTACACACCGCTTGCTATGTGTTTAATAGAATACTTTTGAGGCCCGGCACTAAACAAACTTGTTATGAATTGTTGTTTGGTAGGTTGCCTCAAGTTAAACATTTTCGTGTTTTTGGTTCGAAATGTTTTATTAAGAACACATATGGTAGTTTAGACAAATTCGATCCGAGATCCGATGAGGGGATTTTTGTTGGATATTCTACGCGTAGCAAAGCCTACCGGATATTCAACAAACGAACCTCAACGATCGAGGAATCGCTTCATGTCTCATTTAATGAAGGATTTGTTCCAACTAGAATTTCAAATGATAATGATTCTATGGATGTTTTATGTGATTCGTTTGAAAATTCTAAGTCTAATGATTCTATTGATTCTATTGAGACTAACCCAACTAATGAAGTTGTTGAGAATGTTCCAAGTGATCAAGGTATTCCCAAACGGCTTCATTCGGTTCGTGACCATCCCCATGAGCAAGTCATTGGCAATATCTATGATAGTGTCAAGACGAGATCCCAAGTTCACCGCTTCGCAAATTGTGCCTTTGCCTCATCGATAGAGCCAAAGAATATTAATGAAGCATGCGAAGATAGCGCTTGGATCTTAGCCATGGAGGAGGAGCTCATTCAATTCGAGAGGAATGAAGTTTGGGAGCTTGTTCCATTGCCATCGAAGAACCACACCGTCATAGGGACAAAGTGGATCTTCAAGAACAAAACCGACGGAAACCAAGTCGTCGTCCGGAACAAAGCTCGGTTAGTAGCTCAAGGCTATCGTCAAGAGGAAGGTATCGATTTCGAAGAATCTTTCGCTCCAGTAGCTAGATTAGAATCAATTAGATTACTTTTGTCTTTTGCATGCCATAAGAATTTTAAATTATTTCAAATGGATGTTAAAAGTGCATTTTTAAACGGAGATGTCGTTGAGGAAGTTTACGTTTCTCAACCTCCGGGCTTCGTAAATAAAAAATTTCCAAATCACGTTTTTAAACTAAAGAAAGCTCTTTATGGTTTGAGACAAGCTCCTCGAGCTTGGTATGATCGCCTAAAGAATTTTCTTTTGGATTTGAATTTTAAAATGGGCGAAGCCGATTCAACACTTTTTATTAAGCATGCGAATAATGATATTTTATTAGTTCAAATTTATGTTGATGATATCATTTTCGGTGCTACTAACTTCGCTCTTTGCGAAGAGTTTTCTAACGTGATGAAGGAACAATTTGAGATGAGCCACATGGGCGAACTCAAATATTTCTTAGGTCTCCAAATTCGCCAAATGAACGATGCAATCTTCATCCACCAAACGAAGTACACGGTGGAGTTGCTAAAGCGATTTGGAATGGAGAATGCCTCCGGGAAAAAGACTCCAATGAGCACGACTACGCATCTTGACAAGGATACGGGCGGTAAGGATGTAGACATTCGTCTATATCGAGGTATGATAGGTAGTTTGCTTTATCTTACCGCAAGTAGGCCCGATATTATGTTTGCCGTATGTATATGTGCTCGTTATCAGTCTCAACCTAAGGAGTCTCACTTAGTAGCGGTAAAGCGTATTTTTCGCTATCTAAGTTACACATTAGATTTTGGATTACTTTATCCGAGATCTAGCACATATGAGTTAGTCTCATATAGTGACGCTGATTATGCGGGATGCAAATCCGACAGGAAAAGTACTAGTGGCACTTGCCATTTTATAGGAAATTCTCTTGTCTCTTGGTTTTCCAAGAAGAAAAATTCCGTATCACTTTCAACCACCGAGGCGGAATATATTGCCGCCGGTGCCGCGTGTGCTCAAGTTCTTTGGATGAGACACACACTTAAAGACTTTGGTATAAATTGTGATACTTGCCATATCATGGTTGACAACCAAAGTGCAATATGTCTTTCCAAGAACCCGGTACATCATTCCCGTTCGAAACACATAGATGACCGACACCACTTTTTAGATGATCATGTTGCTAAAAAGGACATCATTCTAGTGTACATTGAAACCCAAAAGCAAATCGCCGATATTTTCACGAAACCCCTAAAGGAGGACTCCTTTGTGCGGTTGCGTCGAGAATTGGGGATTATGGGTGAATCCGAGATATAGGATTCATGTTTCATTCAATAATTTTGCATGCTATTATTTTTGGCAATATCTCATTCATGCTAGAATTATTGGATTTTTCGGGAATTTTATGTGATATCTTGGTTTTTCGTTCGATTTGTGCGTAATCGTCAAATTTCTGTTTTTCGATGATTAATGGGGTAGTTTAGATGTTTATTGGGAGTTTTGAGATTTATCGTCCAAGCATATTTTGGAGAGAACTTGATTTTCAAGTTTTTGTCTCTTTAGTCGGTTCATGTTCTGTGACCGACCGACTAGATTGAGATCTAGTCGGTCAGTACTTGAACGCAGACCGACTAAATCTTGTCAGTAATTCTTGGATTCAGCCACTGTTTGCAACTAGTCGGTTCAAGCTCATTGACCGACCGACTAGATCGTGATCTAGTCGGTCAGTGCTTGAACTGTGACCGACTAGTTGTGCCAGGGACTGTTTGGTAATTTGCGATCTCGACCGACTTAAACTCATTTTAATCGGTCTGTTCTCATTCTAATCGGTCTATTCTCTTTCTCCTCCAGCTCAAAATCCCGATTCCCCTCAAAACCCTTCCACTTCCGATCGATCTCCGGCCATTTTTCCGGCCATCTCCGTCGATCTCCTCCGTCGGCCCCTCGTTCTAGGTGATCTCCTCTCCTCCTAGGGTTAGATTTCCTTTCCTAGAGCTAGGGCTTGCTCGGTTTCTAGGGTTCTTAGGGTTTATCTATTTTTTTCAGCTAGGGCTTCTTCGTTTGATCTCCTTGTCCCGTGTCTTGCTTCGACTATGGCAAGAACACGCATTCCGATCACTCCCTCTAGCCCCTCTCCGATGACCGTTGATCCAATCTCTTCGGATCCCGAGCATCCAACCCCTCCGAAGCGTAGAGCCAAGACCACCCATCCTTCGTCGTCTTCGCCTCCTCTCAAGAAGAAGAGGACGACGACCGCTCAACCTAGAGGTCAACCGAAACCCAAACCCAAGCCTAAGCCAAAGGCCAAAATTCTTGCTTCTCAATCTTCGTTCCATACTCCTACCGATTCCGATACGGAGTATAACCCCGAGACCGAGACTCATAGGGAACCCACTCCTCCTATTCATCCCGAGTCTAGCACCCACCCTCGTACGTCTACCCGTAAGCCTAAGGGAAAGGGTCCGATGCCGGTGGGCGGTGTCGATATTTCCTTATGTCGCGATGACCCTTTGTGTCTCGCGGCGTATAACCGTATCGAACATTGCCCGCTGCTTCTGGAGCATTTCGTCCAGTTTAACGACTTCATAGGGTTAGCTGATCTTCTGTCGTAGTCGGGTCTTCTCGATTACCTTCGATATGACCCGAAGGCGAATCCTCACCCCTACCCTAGATTAGTGAAGCTTTTCTATGCTAATAGGATCCGGGGTCAGTACGATCAGACCCACTCTGTTGAGACGACCGTTTTGGGGACTCCTATAGTCCTCACTGCGGAAATCTTAGGAGAGATTTTGGGTATCTCTTCGTCTGGCCTTCTTCCTTCTGATATCTCGGTAGATGATATTTCTTCTCTTGATCAGACCATCCTTTCAGAGATTTTCCATCAGATTCCTCCTGCCATAATTGGCGTGCCATCTAAATCATTCAAGCCAAATGCATGGGTCCTAAATCTGATTCTGAAGTCGTGCTTGCTTCCCAAGTACGGCTCCTCATCTTTACCATCCCAGCCATTTTTGAAGCTTATCTATGCGATCTTCATGGGGAGCTCGATTAATTGTGCTCGAATTATACTCGATAAGATTGACTCTTTCGAGTGTATTCGAAAGTCCAATAAATCGGCTCATATCCCATTTCCTTGCATGTTGACCCTCGTGTTTCGTCATTTTCGTGTCACATTGCCTCGTGACGATGAGTGTCCCCTTGGTCCTCCCCTGAATGCGACGGCCGTCAAGAAATCTCTTGCGGCGCTTCGTCACGTTCAGAGGACGACACCTTCAGCATCTGTCCCTGCCTCTGCCAGTGCCTCTGCTACTCCCGTTGCCACCCTTGATGATGTCGTCCGGATACTTCTTCGTCACGAGTCCCGCTTGGCTCGTACCGAGGAGGTAGTTTGACGTATGGCTCGTCAGATGGGTGTTGAGCTTCCTCCTTCCGTGTCTGAGGCCGAGGAGATGGACGATGAGGAGCTTGACGAGCTTGCTACTTCTTTTGCCCGTGGCGATGAGGCCACTGCTGCTGCTGCTGCTGGTACTTCCACTTCTGCTCCTGGAGTTGCCACCTCTTCCGGTGTTCCAGAGCCATCTGTTGCAGCTCTTCAGCCTTCTGAGCCTGCTGCTGACCCAGTTTCCGAGCCTGCTCATGTATCTGATGCTGCTGTTTCTGTCGAGACTCATGCTGCTGTTGAGCCTGTTGCTGAGATCTCGACTCCTGCCCCGACGATTCCATCTGTTGAGACACCTCTTCTCCCTGCAGAGCCTGAGTCCACTCCGTCGACTGGACCCACGGACACTGCAGATCCAGCCTCCTCCTCGTGATCGTTGTTCCGAGGACTCTCCATATACGTTTTGGATGTATATTCTAGTGAGAGTGTCTTGGGTTAGGATGGGGTTGAGAGATGCTTTGATGTATTTTTTTTTGTGCTTTCTGGTTGTCGGTGTTGGATTTTATGATATGTTGATGATGATGTACTTTTTGTTGTAGTATTTATTTTGATGAGGAGGATGATGATGATGTATTTCTTTTTGATGATATGTAGCGCTTGATATGATGTATCTCATATATTCGATGTGATATTTTTTGGATGTACTCATGTTGTCTATATATATATATATATGTTCATCATCGTTCACTTTATCTTTTATTCGTCGTGCAAATTTTAATATTCGTTGAATATATTTGAAATGTGATATCGAATCGACGCATAAAAAGTTGGTTAAATGGATTTAAATTCTGTAATTTTATAGAATTGTTTTCCATGCACAAAATTAACCAAAAATATTGAATATTGAAGAGTATGTTTCTTTATTCAAGAAATGAATAATGATTTGGTGTTTTTGATGATTTTGATTTTTTTTTTGATAATGGAAAATTTGGCACACCTTGTTTTGATTTCCACAATTTTTCCCTTGGTGTCAAGTTGGTCCATTGCCTTTGTTTACGACTCCCGATGTTGGATTTTACATTTCCTAATTGTTGTCGTTGTATGCCCCCCATTTTTGGGATAATGCCAAAGGGGGAGAGATAATGATAATAAATAGCGCAAATGAAAATTTAACTCAATTTCCAAGAATCTAGTTTGATATGCTAGATTCAGGGGGAGTTAAGATACATATAAGGATTTTCAAAATCCGATATTTCAAAAATCAATTCACTTTATTTATCTTACTCGTCTGCTTGATGCAATTCATTTATATTCATTTTGGAATTAACGTGTCATCAATGCAGGGGGAGTAAGTATTTTACATTTGAATTATTATCTTTGATTATTATTTATGTTGGTTTGTCATCACCAAAAAGGGGGAGAATGTTGAATATTGGACTCCCCGGATTTGGTTTTGGATGATGAGCAAACATAAATACTTCATGAACTAACAATTTGTGAGCGCAGTATTGGAGATCGTCGCCAATTTCACGAGAATATTCAAAGCGATATCTCAACACTTCCAAAAGCTCGTATTCAAGCCTAAAGCTTCGTTGAAGCTCTTGCGACGCTTTGGAAGTAATGAAGATTCAATCGAAGCTCTCAAAGACCGTTTATTAAGGTTTTATTTATAGTCTTTTAGTTTCGATTGATAGAATGTTAAGCCTTGAGTATATCTTACGTTTCTATCTTCATTACGCTCATTTCGTAGCTCTAGGATTCTTGCACAAGTTCACTCTAACTTCCTCGAAGCGTCGCGCTTCGATTCGGACTTTGTTGTGCATGTTAGTTGGTACAAGAACATGTACTGACCGACTAGATGGTGATCTAGTCGGTCGGCCACTGTTCTTGGACCGACTAGTTTCAGTCAGTTAATTCTTAGCTCTTTACTGTTTACAGTTAGTCGGTCTATGTTGACTCACCGACCGACTAGTTTGTGAACTAGTCGGTCAGTGATGCTTCTTTGACCGACTAGTTGAGACTGACTGTTCACTCTAAAATTCTCCTAAGCTACTGTTTACCGTTAGTCGGTCTAAGAACGTTTGATGACCGACTAGTTGACAATCTAGTCGGTCAACTTTTGTTCTTGGACCGACTAAGTCAACTTGCCTTCAGACTATGTTGTTTTGCCTCTTAGTCGGTCTACGTTCATTGGATGACCGACTAGTTGTGAAACTAGTCGGTCAGACAGTGTTCTTGGACCGACTAGTTTTCTAGGTCTGAAATTCTATCTCTTCTCAGATCTGCTCTTAGTCGGTCCATGCTTTGTGACTGACCGACTAGTTGATGAACTAGTCGGTCAGTGAGTGTTCTTTGACCGACTAGATCTCACAGATTTCTTTCCGTTGGAGATTGACCTAACTTGTTTTTATGGGACCCTATAAATACGAACCTAGGTCATTTCTATCTTCAATAGAGCTGCCATTAAGAGATTCATTGAGTTCTAAAGAGATAGCTATTCTCCCTCAAATCTAAAGCTCTCTTCCTCACAAGAAACCTATTCTCTCTCATTTCTAGATCTAGAGAGAAGCTTGTTCTTGGTGAGCTCTTCAAGCTATTGCTTGATTCAAGTTTCCAAATCTTCCCTAGGCACCCATTGCTGCTCATTTCCTTGTTGCTAGGGTTTGGTAACTTCATCTTCCTCAAATCCTTCATTCCACCTTTTGGGTAAGAAAAACTCAAGGTATATGATTTTGTGGTAAGAGTACTTATTTCATATTAAACTCTTTTATATTGCTTATTGGCTCTCTCGGTTGTGAGAGAAGTTTGTGATCCCGGGTTGTGGGATTCACTTTGCCATTGCATGTATGATTTGATCTTGTGAAGGTTTTTCACAAGATATTCATAGTGGAAATCTTGAGTTAGGGTTTCTAACTCAAGTATCCGGAAGGGATCCGGGTGGTTGGGACGTATGATCACCGGGAACAAGTCGGGGAGACTTGGGTGGATCCGAACCCATTAACTTCATTTGTTAGCATTGTTAATTTCATTGTTGTCATTCAATTTAAGCTTCCGCGAATTGACTTGGTAGTTGTGTGCAATTTAATTTGGAATAATACGCCTTATTATTTTAAAGTACTATTCACCCCCCCTCTAGTACTTGTGCAGTAGCTGGTAGGGCATTACATTTGGTATCAGAGCCAGATACTCAGCTATGTCTGCCAACGACAACAAGACCGTGCATCCACCTTCCAACTACGACACCTTCAGGAACCGTGAAGGAGCGTCATCGGTGATGGAAGGACATTCCTCTACAAGGCCTCCATTCTTCAACGGTACCAACTACGGGTACTGGAAATGTCAGATGGAAACCTTCCTCCGAAGTGCATCTTTATGGAGGACTACAATGAAGGAGTACAACGAGCCCGAAGAAGAAGATTTTGAGAAATGGACTACCGCGGAGGTCGCCGCGGAGGTAAGCAATGCCAAGGCAATGAACGCCTTGCAATGCGCATTGGAGCCCGAGGATTTCAATAAGATATGCACATGTAAGAGTGCATATCAAATTTGGAACTCTCTCCTCATACTACATGAAGGGACGAGTCGGGTAAGAGACTCTAAACTCGTTGTCGTAACCAAAGATTACGAAATGTTTCACATGCAACAGGGCGAGAAGATGAAAGAATATTACGCTCGCTTCGTTGACATAATAAACGAGTTAGAGGCCCTCGGCAAGATCTACACTCAAAAGGAGAAGTGCTTAAAGCTTATTGAAGGACTTCCCTCTTCTTGGGAAAAACGTACCTTCGCCATCGAGGAAGGTAATGACATGAACAAATATACCGTAGTTCAACTAATGGGTACTTTGATGTCATACGAGGTACGCAAAGATAGCAAGGTGAAGCTACAAGAAAAGATGAAGTCATATTTGAACCTAGATGCGCCTAAGAAAAAGGCGATTGCATTCAAGGCGGCTTCATCCACATCTTCCGATGATGAAGACTCGGAAAACGAGTTGGACTTGGAGTCCATGGCACTCATGGCCAAGATGTTCAACCGTTTCTTCCGGAAAGGTAACTTCAAGACCAAAGGTAAATTTGGTTCTTCTAACGCCTCTTCCTCTCCTTTGTGTTTCAAGTGCAATAAGCCAGGACACATGAAAGCGGAGTGTCCTCTCAACAAACAAAAGGAGAAGTGGAAGGCGCCAAAATTCGATAAGTCCAAGAAATACAAGAAGGGGTACAAGAAAGGACTTGTCGGAGCAACATTCACCGACTCCGAGGATTCCTCAAGCGGAGAGTCGGATGATGAGAAAGTGGAGCAAGCACATATGTGCTTCATGGCAAGAGAGGAGAACGATCAAGGATCCTCCTCTTCCGATGATAGTAATGACGAAAGTGATGAGGTAACGATGGATGATCTTAGAAATGCTAACTCTCAACTTTGGTCAAAATACACTAAGTTAGTAAATAGATATACTAAGGTAAAAGATGACCTAGCTAGCATTCAAACATCGCCTAAGAATATCATCACCAACAACGACACCGTTGTTGAAGAGTTAAGAAATGAGATTGTGAATCTCAAATCTAAACTTGAACATGTTAGCATTGAGGATGCGGAAGAACATGAGATAGCGGATTTAACTTCTCAAAACTCGACTTTGAGTATTGAGAACGAGAATCTTAAATCTCGTGTTTATGTGCTCACATCGCAAATATCCGCTTTGGATACTTCTTTGCGTTCTCTCAAAGAGAAATATGAGGACACATTGGGCCGAATCAACAAATTCAACAAGGGTAAGGGCCATTTGGATAATATCCTAAAAGATTTACTTCCAGCCAAACACCACATTGGCTTGGGGTATATGATGGGAAATTCATCCAAGTCGGTCACTACTTTTGTTAGGCCAACTTCCGAAGCCTCAACGAGTGGGAGCAAACACTCTATTGGTAGTTCATCTACCAATGGTGCTTCCACCTCGTCCACACCCTCTTTCGGAAAGAAACCCACTTTGGGTGGACCTCCAAAGAAGGGGCATGCCTACATGTACACTAATAACATGCCACGTAGGAACACACGTCCTACTCCACCGTCTCACACTTATGATGATTTTTATGCAACACATTCCCGGGCACGTGCACAACAAGTGAGACACCCTCACGCACGTGTTTCCACACATGCATATGTACACCCACCTCATCATATGAATAATTCTCTTCGTGCACCATTCCATCATGTCCCGTATGCCTATCCACAACATGCATCACGTAGAAATCAACGTAGCATGCATGCACCCAATAGGATGATGGCTCCCAAAATTTTCACTATTTGGAGCCCAAAGGACACAAGCATGGACGAAAGACAAATGTACATGAATGCTTATTTTTCGGATGTTGTGCATAGTAAGAATTATGTGGGGAAGTCTAAGTCCACTTGGACTTGGCTTCCAAATGTCTAATCCCTTGGACCCAATGACCTTGGGTACCATGATATGAAAGTGTCTATCTTTAGGTACTCAAGGAAAAGAAAAAGAAAAGGAGCATCAAATTTAAATTTAGCTCCAAAGGGAATTGGATACTCGATAGCGGGTGCTCCAAACACATGACGGGTGACGCTCGTTTGCTCTCCGGAGTGGTTCCAATTGCGAATGGACACCGCGTCGTATTTGGAGGCAACGAGAGCGGAACCATCATAGGTGTTGGTAAAGTCGGTAACCCTTCTAAACCATTAATTAGTGACGTTTATCTTGTTAGTGGTTTAAATCATAATCTTATTTCAATAAGTCAACTTTGTGACAAAGGTTACAAAGTTAGCTTTGCGAAAGGATTGTGTCATATTTTAAGAAAGGATAATGAAAAATTATTATTTTCCGGAACTCGTCGTAAAGACATCTATATTTTGGATCTTCCTAAGTCATATGAACAATGTCTCGTTGCCAACACAAGTGAACAATACTTATGGCATCGACGCTTTGGACATGTGAACTTTGGAACACTATATAAGCTTTCAAAATTGAATTCTATTAAAGGTTTTCCGAAGCTTGTTTTTGAAAAGAAAAGTTTTTGTGATTGTTGTTAACGCGGCAAGCTTCCTAAATCTTCATTTAAACCTAAGAAAAGCATCTCTACTAAACGGCCACTAGAGCTATTACATCTAGATTTATTTGGGCCAACTAGAGTAGCTTCCTTAGGAAATGCAAGGTATGGACTTGTCATCGTAGATGACTATTCAAGATTTACTTGGGTATTTTCATTGTGTAATAAAAATGAAGCTTTTGAAAACTTCACAATTTTTGTTAAGAAAGTACAAAATCTCTTAGGAACCACCATTGTCACTATTCGTAGTGATCATGGAGGTGAATTTGAGAATGAGTCTTTTGAGACATTTTGTGATGAAGTTGGTATTACTCACACCTTCTCTTTCCCTCGTGCACCTCCTCAAAATGGTGTAGTTGAGAGAAAGAATAGGACGCTAGTGGAGTGTGCTCGCACTATGCTTGATGATAGCCAACTTGGCCATCAATTTTGGGCGGAAGCGGTACACACCGCTTGCTATGTGTTTAATAGAATACTTTTGAGGCCCGGCACTAAACAAACTTGTTATGAATTGTTGTTTGGTAGGTTGCCTCAAGTTAAACATTTTCGTGTTTTTGGTTCGAAATGTTTTATTAAGAACACATATGGTAGTTTAGACAAATTCGATCCGAGATCCGATGAGGGGATTTTTGTTGGATATTCTACGCGTAGCAAAGCCTACCGGATATTCAACAAACGAACCTCAACGATCGAGGAATCGCTTCATGTCTCATTTAATGAAGGATTTGTTCCAACTAGAATTTCAGATGATAATGATTCTATGGATGTTTTATGTGATTCGTTTGAAAATTCTAAGTCTAATGATTCTATTGATTCTATTGAGACTAACCCAACTAATGAAGTTGTTGAGAATGTTCCAAGTGATCAAGGTATTCCCAAACGGCTTCATTCGGTTCGTGACCATCCCCATGAGCAAGTCATTGGCAATATCTATGATAGTGTCAAGACGAGATCCCAAGTTCACCGCTTCGCAAATTGTGCCTTTGCCTCATCGATAGAGCCAAAGAATATTAATGAAGCATGCGAAGATAGCGCTTGGATCTTAGCCATGGAGGAGGAGCTCATTCAATTCGAGAGGAATGAAGTTTGGGAGCTTGTTCCATTGCCATCGAAGAACCACACCGTCATAGGGACAAAGTGGATCTTCAAGAACAAAACCGACGAAAACGAAGTCGTCGTCCGGAACAAAGCTCGGTTAGTAGCTCAAGGCTATCGTCAAGAGGAAGGTATCGATTTCGAAGAATCTTTCGCTCCGGTAGCTAGATTAGAATCAATTAGATTACTTTTGTCTTTTGCATGCCATAAGAATTTTAAATTATTTCAAATGGATGTTAAAAGTGCATTTTTAAACGGAGATGTCGTTGAGGAAGTTTACGTTTCTCAACCTCCGGGCTTCGTAAATAAAAAATTTCCAAATCATGTTTTTAAACTAAAGAAAGCTCTTTATGGTTTGAGACAAGCTCCTCGAGCTTGGTATGATCGCCTAAAGAATTTTCTTTTGGATTTGAATTTTAAAATGGGCGAAGCCGATTCAACACTTTTTATTAAGCATGCGAATAATGATATTTTATTAGTTCAAATTTATGTTGATGATATCATTTTCGGTGCTACTAACTTCGCTCTTTGCGAAGAGTTTTCTAATGTGATGAAGGAACAATTTGAGATGAGCCACATGGGCGAACTCAAATATTTCTTAGGTCTCCAAATTCGCCAAATGAACGATGCAATCTTCATCCACCAAACGAAGTACACGGTGGAGTTGCTAAAGCGATTTGGAATGGAGAATGCCTCCGGGAAAAAGACTCCAATGAGCACGACTACGCATCTTGACAAGGATACGGGCGGTAAGGATGTAGACATTCGTCTATATCGAGGTATGATAGGTAGTTTGCTTTATCTTACCGCAAGTAGGCCCGATATTATGTTTGCCGTATGTATATGTGCTCGTTATCAGTCTCAACCTAAGGAGTCTCACTTAGTAGCGGTAAAGCGTATTTTTCGCTATCTAAGTTACACATTAGATTTTGGATTACTTTATCCGAGATCTAGCACATATGAGTTAGTCTCATATAGTGACGCTGATTATGCGGGATGCAAATCCGACAGGAAAAGTACTAGTGGCACTTGCCATTTTATAGGAAATTCTCTTGTCTCTTGGTTTTCCAAGAAGAAAAATTCCGTATCACTTTCAACCACCGAGGCGGAATATATTGCCGCCGGTGCCGCGTGTGCTCAAGTTCTTTGGATGAGACACACACTTAAAGACTTTGGTATAAATTGTGATACTTGCCATATCATGGTTGACAACCAAAGTGCAATATGTCTTTCCAAGAACCCGGTACATCATTCCCGTTCGAAACACATAGATGACCGACACCACTTTTTAGATGATCATGTTGCTAAAAAGGACATCATTCTAGTGTACATTGAAACCCAAAAGCAAATCGCCGATATTTTCACGAAACCCCTAAAGGAGGACTCCTTTGTGCGGTTGCGTCGAGAATTGGGGATTATGGGTGAATCCGAGATATAGGATTCATGTTTCATTCAATAATTTTGCATGCTATTATTTTTGGCAATATCTCATTCATGCTAGAATTATTGGATTTTTCGGGAATTTTATGTGATATCTTGGTTTTTCGTTCGATTTGTGCGTAATCGTCAAATTTCTGTTTTTCGATGATTAATGAGGTAGTTTAGATGTTTATTGGGAGTTTTGAGATTTATCGTCCAAGCGTATTTTGGAGAGAACTTGATTTTCAAGTTTTTGTCTCTTTAGTCGGTTCATGTTCTGTGACCGACCGACTAGATTGAGATCTAGTCGGTCAGTACTTGAACGCAGACCGACTAAATCTTGTCAGTAATTCTTGGATTCAGCCACTGTTTGCAACTAGTCGGTTCAAGCTCATTGACCGACCGACTAGATCGTGATCTAGTCGGTCAGTGCTTGAACTGTGACCGACTAGTTGTGCCAGGGACTGTTTGGTAATTTGCGATCTCGACCGACTTAAACTCATTTTAATCGGTCTGTTCTCATTCTAATCGGTCTATTCTCTTTCTCCTCCAGCTCGAAATCCCGATTCCCCTCAAAACCCTTCCACTTCCGATCGATCTCCGGCCATTTTTCCGGCCATCTCCGTCGATCTCCTCCGTCGGCCCCTCGTTCTAGGTGATCTCCTCTCCTCCTAGGGTTAGATTTCCTTTCCTAGAGCTAGGGCTTGCTCGGTTTCTAGGGTTCTTAGGGTTTATCTATTTTTTTCAGCTAGGGCTTCTTCGTTTGATCTCCTTGTCCCGTGTCTTGCTTCGACTATGGCAAGAACACGCATTCCGATCACTCCCTCTAGCCCCTCTCCGATGACCGTTGATCCAATCTCTTCGGATCCCGAGCATCCAACCCCTCCGAAGCGTAGAGCCAAGACCACCCATCCTTCGTCGTCTTCGCCTCCTCTCAAGAAGAAGAGGACGACGACCGCTCAACCTAGAGGTCAACCGAAACCCAAACCCAAGCCTAAGCCAAAGGCCAAAATTCTTGCTTCTCAATCTTCGTTCCATACTCCTACCGATTCCGATACGGAGTATAACCCCGAGACCGAGACTCATAGGGAACCCACTCCTCCTATTCATCCCGAGTCTAGCACCCACCCTCGTACGTCTACCCGTAAGCCTAAGGGAAAGGGTCCGATGCCGGTGGGCGGTGTCGATATTTCCTTATGTCGCGATGACCCTTTGTGTCTCGCGGCGTATAACCGTATCGAACATTGCCCGCTGCTTCTGGAGCATTTCGTCCAGTTTAACGACTTCATAGGGTTAGCTGATCTTCTGTCGTCGTCGGGTCTTCTCGATTACCTTCGATATGACCCGAAGGCGAATCCTCACCCCTACCCTAGATTATTGAAGCTTTTCTATGCTAATAGGATCCGGGGTCAGTACGATCAGACCCACTCTGTTGAGACGACCGTTTTGGGGACTCCTATAGTCCTCACTGCGGAAATCTTAGGAGAGATTTTGGGTATCTCTTCGTCTGGCCTTCTTCCTTCTGATATCTCGGTAGATGATATTTCTTCTCTTGATCAGACCATCCTTTCAGAGATTTTCCATCAGATTCCTCCTGCCATAATTGGCGTGCCATCTAAATCATTCAAGCCAAATGCATGGGTCCTAAATCTGATTCTGAAGTCGTGCTTGCTTCCCAAGTACGGCTCCTCATCTTTACCATCCCAGCCATTTTTGAAGCTTATCTATGCGATCTTCATGGGGAGCTCGATTAATTGTGCTCGAATTATACTCGATAAGATTGACTCTTTCGAGTGTATTCGAAAGTCCAATAAATCGGCTCATATCCCATTTCCTTGCATGTTGACCCTCGTGTTTCGTCATTTTCGTGTCACATTGCCTCGTGACGATGAGTGTCCCCTTGGTCCTCCCCTGAATGCGACGGCCGTCAAGAAATCTCTTGCGGCGCTTCGTCACGTTCAGAGGACGACACCTTCAGCATCTGTCCCTGCCTCTGCCAGTGCCTCTGCTACTCCCGTTGCCACCCTTGATGATGTCGTCCGGATACTTCTTCGTCACGAGTCCCGCTTGGCTCGTACCGAGGAGGTAGTTTGCCGTATGGCTCGTCAGATGGGTGTTGAGCTTCCTCCTTCCGTGTCTGAGGCCGAGGAGATGGACGATGAGGAGCTTGACGAGCTTGCTACTTCTTTTGCCCGTGGCGATGAGGCCACTGCTGCTGCTGCTGCTGGTACTTCCACTTCTGCTCCTGGAGTTGCCACCTCTTCCGGTGTTCCAGAGCCATCTGCTGCAGCTCTTCAGCCTTCTGAGCCTGCTGCTGACCCAGTTTCCGAGCCTGCTCATGTATCTGCTGCTGTTGTTTCTGTCGAGACTCATGCTGCTATTGAGCCTGTTGCTGAGATCTCGACTCCTGCCCCGACGATTCCATCTGTTGAGACACCTCTTCTCCCTGCAGAGCCTGAGTCCACTCCGTCGACTGGACCCACGGACGCTGCTGATCCAGCCTCCTCCTCGTGATCGTTGTTCCGAGGACTCTCCATATACGTTTTGGATGATATATTCTAGTGAGAGTGTCTTGGGTTAGGATGGGGTTGAGAGATTCTTTGATGTATTTTTTTTTTGTGCTTTCTGGTTGTCGGTGTTGGATTTTATGATATGTTGATGATGATGTACTTTTTGTTGTAGTATTTATTTTGATGAGGAGGATGATGATGATGTATTTCTTTTTGATGATATGTAGCGCTTGATATGATGTATCTCATATATTCGATGTGATATTTTTTGGATGTACTCATGTTGTCTATATATATATATATGTTCATCATCGTTCACTTTATCTTTTATTCGTCGTGCAAATTTTAATATTCGTTGAATATATTTGAAATGTGATATCGAATCGACGCATAAAAAGTTGGTTAAATGGATTTAAATTCTGTAATTTTATAGAATTGTTTTCCATGCACAAAATTAACCAAAAATATTGAATATTGAAGAGTATGTTTCTTTATTCAAGAAATGAATAATGATTTGGTGTTTTTGATGATTTTGATTTTTTTTTTGATAATGGAAAATTTGGCACACCTTGTTTTGATTTCCACAATTTTTCCCTTGGTGTCAAGTTGGTCCATTGCCTTTGTTTACGACTCCCGATGTTGGATTTTACATTTCCTAATTGTTGTCGTTGTATGCCCCCCATTTTTGGGATAATGCCAAAGGGGGAGAGATAATGATAATAAATAGCGCAAATGAAAATTTAACTCAATTTCCAAGAATCTAGTTTGATATGCTAGATTCAGGGGGAGTTAAGATACATATAAGGATTTTCAAAATCCGATATTTCAAAAATCAATTCACTTTATTTATCTTACTCGTCTGCTTGATGCAATTCATTTATATTCATTTTGGAATTAACGTGTCATCAATGCAGGGGGAGTAAGTATTTTACATTTGAATTATTATCTTTGATTATTATTTATGTTGGTTTGTCATCACCAAAAAGGGGGAGAATGTTGAATATTGGACTCCCCGGATTTGGTTTTGGATGATGAGCAAACATAAATACTTCATGAACTAACAATTTGTGAGCGCAGTATTGGAGATCGTCGCCAATTTCACGAGAATATTCAAAGCGATATCTCAACACTTCCAAAAGCTCGTATTCAAGCCTAAAGCTTCGTTGAAGCTCTTGCGACGCTTTGGAAGTAATGAAGATTCAATCGAAGCTCTCAAAGACCGTTTATTAAGGTTTTATTTATAGTCTTTTAGTTTCGATTGATAGAATGTTAAGCCTTGAGTATATCTTACGTTTCTATCTTCATTACGCTCATTTCGTAGCTCTAGGATTCTTGCACAAGTTCACTCTAACTTCCTCGAAGCGTCGCGCTTCGATTCGGACTTTGTTGTGCATGTTAGTTGGTACAAGAACATGTACTGACCGACTAGATGGTGATCTAGTCGGTCGGCCACTGTTCTTGGACCAACTAGTTTCAGTCAGTTAATTCTTAGCTCTTTACTGTTTACAGTTAGTCGGTCTATGTTGACTCACCGACCGACTAGTTTGTGAACTAGTCGGTCAGTGATGCTTCTTTGACCGACTAGTTGAGACTGACTGTTCACTCTAAAATTCTCCTAAGCTACTGTTTACCGTTAGTCGGTCTAAGAACGTTTGATGACCGACTAGTTGACAATCTAGTCGGTCAACTTTTGTTCTTGGACCGACTAAGTCAACTTGCCTTCAGACTATGTTGTTTTGCCTCTTAGTCGGTCTACGTTCATTGGATGACCGACTAGTTGTGAAACTAGTCGGTCAGACAGTGTTCTTGGACCGACTAGTTTTCTAGGTCTGAAATTCTATCTCTTCTCAGATCTGCTCTTAGTCGGTCCATGCTTTGTGACTGACCGACTAGTTGATGAACTAGTCGGTCAGTGAGTGTTCTTTGACCGACTAGATCTCACAGATTTCTTTCCGTTGGAGATTGACCTAACTTGTTTTTATGGGACCCTATAAATACGAACCTAGGTCATTTCTATCTTCAATAGAGCTGTCATTAAGAGATTCATTGAGTTCTAAAGAGATAGCTATTCTCCCTCAAATCTAAAGCTCTCTTCCTCACAAGAAACCTATTCTCTCTCATTTCTAGATCTAGAGAGAAGCTTGTTCTTGGTGAGCTCTTCAAGCTATTGCTTGATTCAAGTTTCCAAATCTTCCCTAGGCACCCATTGCTGCTCATTTCCTTGGTGCTAGGGTTTGGTAACTTCATCTTCCTCAAATCCTTCATTCCACCTTTTGGGTAAGAAAAACTCAAGGTATAGGATTTTGTGGTAAGAGTACTTATTTCATATTAAACTCTTTTATATTGCTTATTGGCTCTCTCGGTTGTGAGAGAAGTTTGTGATCCCGGGTTGTGGGATTCACTTTGCCATTGCATGTATGATTTGATCTTGTGAAGGTTTTTCACAAGATATTCATAGTGGAAATCTTGAGTTAGGGTTTCTAACTCAAGTATCCGGAAGGGATCCGGGTGGTTGGGACGTAGGATCACCGGGAACAAGTCGGGGAGACTTGGGTGGATCCGAACCCATTAACTTCATTTGTTAGCATTGTTAATTTCATTGTTGTCATTCAATTTAAGCTTCCGCGAATTGACTTGGTAGTTGTGTGCAATTTAATTTGGAATAATACGCCTTATTATTTTAAAGTACTATTCACCCCCCCTCTAGTACTTGTGCAGTAGCTGGTAGGGCATTACATTTGGTATCAGAGCCAGATACTCAGCTATGTCTGCCAACGACAACAAGACCGTGCCTCCACCTTCCAACTACGACACCTTCAGGAACCGTGAAGGAGCGTCATCGGTGATGGAAGGACATTCCTCTACAAGGCCTCCATTCTTCAACGGTACCAACTACGGGTACTGGAAATGTCAGATGGAAACCTTCCTCCGAAGTGCATCTTTATGGAGGACTACAATGAAGGAGTACAACGAGCCCGAAGAAGAAGATTTTGAGAAATGGACTACCGCGGAGGTCGCCGCGGAGGTAAGCAATGCCAAGGCAATGAACGCCTTGCAATGCGCATTGGAGCCCGAGGATTTCAATAAGATATGCACATGTAAGAGTGCATATCAAATTTGGAACTCTCTCCTCATACTACATGAAGGGACGAGTCGGGTAAGAGACTCTAAACTCGTTGTCGTAACCAAAGATTACGAAATGTTTCACATGCAACAGGGCGAGAAGATGAAAGAATATTACGCTCGCTTCGTTGACATAATAAACGAGTTAGAGGCCCTCGGCAAGATCTACACTCAAAAGGAGAAGTGCTTAAAGCTTATTGAAGGACTTCCCTCTTCTTGGGAAAAACGTACCTTCGCCATCGAGGAAGGTAATGACATGAACAAATATACCGTAGTTCAACTAATGGGTACTTTGATGTCATACGAGGTACGCAAAGATAGCAAGGTGAAGCTACAAGAAAAGATGAAGTCATATTTGAACCTAGATGCGCCTAAGAAAAAGGCGATTGCATTCAAGGCGGCTTCATCCACATCTTCCGATGATGAAGACTCGGAAAACGAGTTGGAGTTGGAGTCCATGGCACTCATGGCCAAGATGTTCAACCGTTTCTTCCGGAAAGGTAACTTCAAGACCAAAGGTAAATTTGGTTCTTCTAACGCCTCTTCCTCTCCTTTGTGTTTCAAGTGCAATAAGCCAGGACACATGAAAGCGGAGTGTCCTCTCAACAAACAAAAGGAGAAGTGGAAGGCGCCAAAATTCGATAAGTCCAAGAAATACAAGAAGGGGTACAAGAAAGGACTTGTCGGAGCAACATTCACCGACTCCGAGGATTCCTCAAGTGGAGAGTCGGATGATGAGAAAGTGGAGCAAGCACATATGTGCTTCATGGCAAGAGAGGAGAACGATCAAGGATCCTCCTCTTCCGATGATAGTAATGACGAAAGCGATGAGGTAACGATGGATGATCTTAGAAATGCTAACTCTCAACTTTGGTCAAAATACACTAAGTTAGTAAATAGATATACTAAGGTAAAAGATGACCTAGCTAGCATTCAAACATCGCCTAAGAATATCATCACCAACAACGACACCGTTGTTGAAGAGTTAAGAAATGAGATTGTGAATCTCAAATCTAAACTTGAACATGTTAGCATTGAGGATGCGGAAGAACATGAGATAGCGGATTTAACTTCTCAAAACTCGACTTTGAGTATTGAGAACGAGAATCTTAAATCTCGTGTTTATGTGCTCACATCGCAAATATCCGCTTTGGATACTTCTTTGCGTTCTCTCAAAGAGAAATATGAGGACACATTGGGCCGAATCAACAAATTCAACAAGGGTAAGGGCCATTTGGATAATATCCTAAAAGATTTACTTCCAGCCAAACACCACATTGGCTTGGGGTATATGATGGGAAATTCATCCAAGTCGGTCACTACTTTTGTTAGGCCAACTTCCGAAGCCTCAACGAGTGGGAGCAAACACTCTATTGGTAGTTCATCTACCAATGGTGCTTCCACCTCGTCCACACCCTCTTTCGGAAAGAAACCCACTTTGGGTGGACCTCCAAAGAAGGGGCATGCCTACATGTACACTAATAACATGCCACGTAGGAACACACGTCCTACTCCACCGTCTCACACTTATGATGATTTTTATGCAACACATTCCCGGGCACGTGCACAACAAGTGAGACACCCTCACGCATGTGTTTCCACACATGCATATGTACACCCACCTCATCATATGAATAATTCTCTTCGTGCACCATTCCATCATGTCCCGTATGCCTATCCACAACATGCATCACGTAGAAATCAACGTAGCATGCATGCACCCAATAGGATGATGGCTCCCAAAATTTTCACTATTTGGAGCCCAAAGGACACAAGCATGGACGAAAAACAAATGTACATGAATGCTTATTTTTCGGATGTTGTGCATAGTAAGAATTATGTGGGGAAGTCTAAGTCCACTTGGACTTGGCTTCCAAATGTCTAATCCCTTGGACCCAATGACCTTGGGTACCATGATATGAAAGTGTCTATCTTTAGGTACTCAAGGAAAAGAAAAAGAAAAGGAGCATCAAATTTAAATTTAGCTCCAAAGGGAATTGGATACTCGATAGCGGGTGCTCCAAACACATGACGGGTGACGCTCGTTTGCTCTCCGGAGTGGTTCCAATTGCGAATGGAAACCGCGTCGTATTTGGAGGCAACGAGAGCGGAACCATCATAGGTGTTGGTAAATTCGGTAACCCTTCTAAACCATTAATTAGTGACGTTTATCTTGTTAGTGGTTTAAATCATAATCTTATTTCAATAAGTCAACTTTGTGACAAAGGTTACAAAGTTAGCTTTGCGAAAGGATTGTGTCATATTTTAAGAAAGGATAATGAAAAATTATTATTTTCCGGAACTCGTCGTAAAGACATCTATATTTTGGATCTTCCTAAGTCATATGAACAATGTCTCGTTGCCAACACAAGTGAACAATACTTATGGCATCGACGCTTTGGACATGTGAACTTTGGAACACTATATAAGCTTTCAAAATTGAATTCTATTAAAGGTTTTCCGAAGCTTGTTTTTGAAAAGAAAAGTTTTTGTGATTGTTGTTAACGCGGCAAGCTTCCTAAATCTTCATTTAAACCTAAGAAAAGCATCTCTACTAAACGGCCACTAGAGCTATTACATCTAGATTTATTTGGGCCAACTAGAGTAGCTTCCTTAGGAAATGCAAGGTATGGACTTGTCATCGTAGATGACTATTCAAGATTTACTTGGGTATTTTCATTGTGTAATAAAAATGAAGCTTTTGAAAACTTCACAATTTTTGTTAAGAAAGTACAAAATCTCTTAGGAACCACCATTGTCACTATTCGTAGTGATCATGGAGGTGAATTTGAGAATGAGTCTTTTGAGACATTTTGTGATGAAGTTGGTATTACTCACACCTTCTCTTTCCCTCGTGCACCTCCTCAAAATGGTGTAGTTGAGAGAAAGAATAGGACGCTAGTGGAGTGTGCTCGCACTATGCTTGATGATAGCCAACTTGGCCATCAATTTTGGGCGGAAGCGGTACACACCGCTTGCTATGTGTTTAATAGAATACTTTTGAGGCCCGGCACTAAACAAACTTGTTATGAATTGTTGTTTGGTAGGTTGCCTCAAGTTAAACATTTTCGTGTTTTTGGTTCGAAATGTTTTATTAAGAACACATATGGTAGTTTAGACAAATTCGATCCGAGATCCGATGAGGGGATTTTTGTTGGATATTCTACGCGTAGCAAAGCCTACCGGATATTCAACAAACGAACCTCAACGATCGAGGAATCGCTTCATGTCTCATTTAATGAAGGATTTGTTCCAACTAGAATTTCAGATGATAATGATTCTATGGATGTTTTATGTGATTCGTTTGAAAATTCTAAGTCTAATGATTCTATTGATTCTATTGAGACTAACCCAACTAATGAAGTTGTTGAGAATGTTCCAAGTGATCAAGGTATTCCCAAACGGCTTCATTCGGTTCGTGACCATCCCCATGAGCAAGTCATTGGCAATATCTATGATAGTGTCAAGACGAGATCCCAAGTTCACCGCTTCGCAAATTGTGCCTTTGCCTCATCGATAGAGCCAAAGAATATTAATGAAGCATGCGAAGATAGCGCTTGGATCTTAGCCATGGAGGAGGAGCTCATTCAATTCGAGAGGAATGAAGTTTGGGAGCTTGTTCCATTGCCATCGAAGAACCACACCGTCATAGGGACAAAGTGGATCTTCAAGAACAAAACCGACGAAAACGAAGTCGTCGTCCGGAACAAAGCTCGGTTAGTAGCTCAAGGCTATCGTCAAGAGGAAGGTATCGATTTCGAAGAATCTTTCGCTCCGGTAGCTAGATTAGAATCAATTAGATTACTTTTGTCTTTTGCATGCCATAAGAATTTTAAATTATTTCAAATGGATGTTAAAAGTGCATTTTTAAACGGAGATGTCGTTGAGGAAGTTTACGTTTCTCAACCTCCGGGCTTCGTAAATAAAAAATTTCCAAATCACGTTTTTAAACTAAAGAAAGCTCTTTATGGTTTGAGACAAGCTCCTCGAGCTTGGTATGATCGCCTAAAGAATTTTCTTTTGGATTTGAATTTTAAAATGGGCGAAGCCGATTCAACACTTTTTATTAAGCATGCGAATAATGATATTTTATTAGTTCAAATTTATGTTGATGATATCATTTTCGGTGCTACTAACTTCGCTCTTTGCGAAGAGTTTTCTAATGTGATGAAGGAACAATTTGAGATGAGCCACATGGGCGAACTCAAATATTTCTTAGGTCTCCAAATTCGCCAAATGAACGATGCAATCTTCATCCACCAAACGAAGTACACGGTGGAGTTGCTAAAGCGATTTGGAATGGAGAATGCCTCCGGGAAAAAGACTCCAATGAGCACGACTACGCATCTTGACAAGGATACGGGCGGTAAGGATGTAGACATTCGTCTATATCGAGGTATGATAGGTAGTTTGCTTTATCTTACCGCAAGTAGGCCCGATATTATGTTTGCCGTATGTATATGTGCTCGTTATCAGTCTCAACCTAAGGAGTCTCACTTAGTAGCGGTAAAGCGTATTTTTCGCTATCTAAGTTACACATTAGATTTTGGATTACTTTATCCGAGATCTAGCACATATGAGTTAGTCTCATATAGTGACGCTGATTATGCGGGATGCAAATCCGACAGGAAAAGTACTAGTGGCACTTGCCATTTTATAGGAAATTCTCTTGTCTCTTGGTTTTCCAAGAAGAAAAATTCCGTATCACTTTCAACCACCGAGGCGGAATATATTGCCGCCGGTGCCGCGTGTGCTCAAGTTCTTTGGATGAGACACACACTTAAAGACTTTGGTATAAATTGTGATACTTGCCCTATCATGGTTGACAACCAAAGTGCAATATGTCTTTCCAAGAACCCGGTACATCATTCCCGTTCGAAACACATAAATGACCGACACCACTTTTTAGATGATCATGTTGCTAAAAAGGACATCATTCTAGTGTACATTGAAACCCAAAAGCAAATCGCCGATATTTTCACGAAACCCCTAAAGGAGGACTCCTTTGTGCGGTTGCGTCGAGAATTGGGGATTATGGGTGAATCCGAGATATAGGATTCATGTTTCATTCAATAATTTTGCATGATATTATTTTTGGCAATATCTCATTCATGCTAGAATTATTGGATTTTTCGGGAATTTTATGTGATATCTTGGTTTTTCGTTCGATTTGTGCGTAATCGTCAAATTTCTGTTTTTCGATGATTAATGGGGTAGTTTAGATGTTTATTGGGAGTTTTGAGATTTATCGTCCAAGCGTATTTTGGAGAGAACTTGATTTTCAAGTTTTTGTCTCTTTAGTCGGTTCATGTTCTGTGACCGACCGACTAGATTGAGATCTAGTCGGTCAGTACTTGAACGCAGACTGACTAAATCTTGTCAGTAATTCTTGGATTCAGCCACTGTTTGCAACTAGTCGGTTCAAGCTCATTGACCGACCGACTAGATCGTGATCTAGTCGGTCAGTGCTTGAACTGTGACCGACTAGTTGTGCCAGGGACTGTTTGGTAATTTGCGATCTCAACCGACTTAAACTCATTTTAATCGGTCTGTTCTCATTCTAATCGGTCTATTCTCTTTCTCCTCCAGCTCGAAATCCCGATTCCCCTCAAAACCCTTCCACTTCCGATCGAACTCCGGCCATTTTTCCGGCCATCTCCGTCGATCTCCTCCGTCGGCCCCTCGTTCTAGGTGATCTCCTCTCCTCCTACGGTTAGATTTCCTTTCCTAGAGCTAGGGCTTGCTCGGTTTCTAGGGTTCTTAGGGTTTATCTATTTTTTTTCGGCTAGGGCTTCTTCGTTTGATCTCCTTGTCCCGTGTCTTGCTTCGACTATGGCAAGAACACGCATTCCGATCACTCCCTCTAGCCCCTCTCCGATGACCGTTGATCCAATCTCTTCGGATCCCGAGCATCCAACCCCTCCGAAGCGTAGAGCCAAGACCACCCATCCTTCGTCGTCTTCGCCTCCTCTCAAGAAGAAGAGGACGACGACCGCTCAACCTAGAGGTCAACCGAAACCCAAACCCAAGCCTAAGCCAAAGGCCAAAATTCTTGCTTCTCAATCTTCGTTCCATACTCCTACCGATTCCGATACGGAGTATAACCCCGAGACCGAGACTCATAGGGAACCCACTCCTCCTATTCATCCCGAGTCTAGCACCCACCCTCGTACGTCTACCCGTAAGCCTAAGGGAAAGGGTCCGATGCCGGTGGGCGGTGTCGATATTTCCTTATGTCGCGATGACCCTTTGTGTCTCGCGGCGTATAACCGTATCGAACATTGCCCGCTGCTTCTGGAGCATTTCGTCCAGTTTAGCGACTTCATAGGGTTAGCTGATCTTCTGTTGTCGTCGGGTCTTCTCGATTACCTTCGATATGACCCGAAGGCGAATCCTCACCCCTACCCTAGATTAGTGAAGCTTTTCTATGCTAATAGGATCCGGGGTCAGTACGATCAGACCCACTCTGTTGAGACGACCGTTTTGGGGACTCCTATAGTCCTCACTGCGGAAATCTTAGGAGAGATTTTGGGTATCTCTTTGTCTGGCCTTCTTCCTTCTGATATCTCGGTAGATGATATTTCTTCTCTTGATCAGACCATCCTTTCAGAGATTTTCCATCAGATTCCTCCTGCCATGATTGGCGTGCCATCTAAATCATTCAAGCCAAATGCATGGGTCCTAAATCTGATTCTGAAGTCGTGCTTGCTTCCCAAGTACGGCTCCTCATCTTTACCATCCCAGCCATTTTTGAAGCTTATCTATGCGATCTTCATGGGGAGCTCGATTAATTGGGCTCGAATTATACTCGATAAGATTGACTCTTTCGAGTGTATTCGAAAGTCCAATAAATCGGCTCATATCCCATTTCCTTGCATGTTGACCCTCGTGTTTCGTCATTTTCGTGTCACATTGCCTCGTGACGATGAGCGTCCCCTTGGTCCTCCCCTGAATGCGACGGCCGTCAAGAAATCTCTTGCGGCGCTTCGTCACGTTCAGAGGACGACACCTTCAGCATCTGTCCCTGCCTCTGCCAGTGCCTCTGCTACTCCCGTTGCCACCCTTGATGATGTCGTCCGGATACTTCTTCGTCACGAGTCCCGCTTGGCTCGTACCGAGGAGGTAGTTTGCCGTATGGCTCGTCAGATGGGTGTTGAGCTTCCTCCTTCCGTGTCTGAGGCCGAGGAGATGGACGATGAGGAGCTTGACGAGCTTGCTACTTCTTTTGCCCGTGGCGATGAGGCCACTGCTGCTGCTGCTGCTGGTACTTCCACTTCTGCTCCTGGAGTTGCCACCTCTTCCGGTGTTCCAGAGCCATCTGCTGCAGCTCTTCAGCCTTCTGAGCCTGCTGCTGACCCAGTTTCCGAGCCTGCTCATGTATCTGCTGCTGTTGTTTCTGTCGAGACTCATGCTGCTATTGAGCCTGTTGCTGAGATCTCGACTCCTGCCCCGACGATTCCATCTGTTGAGACACCTCTTCTCCCTGCAGAGCCTGAGTCCACTCCGTCGACTGGACCCACGGACGCTGCTGATCCAGCCTCCTCCTCGTGATCGTTGTTCCGAGGACTCTCCATATACGTTTTGGATGATATATTCTAGTGAGAGTGTCTTGGGTTAGGATGGGGTTGAGAGATTCTTTGATGTATTTTTTTTTGTGCTTTCTGGTAGTCGGTGTTGGATTTTATGATATGTTGATGATGATGTACTTTTTGTTGTAGTATTTATTTTGATGAGGATGATGATGATGATGTATTTCTTTTTGATGATATGTAGCGCTTGATATGATGTATCTCATATATTCGATGTGATATTTTTTGGATGTACTCATGTTGTCTATATATATATATATGTTCATCATCGTTCACTTTATCTTTTATTCGTCGTGCAAATTTTAATATTCGTTGAATATATTTGAAATGTGATATTGAATCGACGCATAAAAAGTTGGTTAAATGGATTTAAATTCTGTAATTTTATAGAATTGTTTTCCATGCACAAAATTAACCAAAAATATTGAATATTGAAGAGTATGTTTCTTTATTCAAGAAATGAATAATGATTTGGTGTTTTTGATGATTTTGATTTTTTTTTGATAATGGAAAATTTGGCACACCTTGTTTTGATTTCCACAATTTTTCCCTTGGTGTCAAGTTGGTCCATTGCCTTTGTTTACGACTCCCGATGTTGGATTTTACATTTCCTAATTGTTGTCGTTGTATGCCCCCCATTTTTGGGATAATGCCAAAGGGGGAGAGATAATGATAATAAATAGCGCAAATGAAAATTTAACTCAATTTCCAAGAATCTAGTTTGATATGCTAGATTCAGGGGGAGTTAAGATACATATAAGGATTTTCAAAATCCGATATTTCAAAAATCAATTCACTTTATTTATCTTACTCGTCTGCTTGATGCAATTCATTTATATTCATTTTGGAATTAACGTGTCATCAATGCAGGGGGAGTAAGTATTTTACATTTGAATTATTATCTTTGATTATTATTTATGTTGGTTTGTCATCAACAAAAAGGGGGAGAATGTTGAATATTGGACTCCCCGGATTTGGTTTTGGATGATGAGCAAACATAAATACTTCATGAACTAACAATTTGTGAGCGCAGTATTGGAGATCGTCGCCAAATTCACGAGAATATTCAAAGCGACATCTCAACACTTCCAAAAGCTCGTATTCAAGCCTAAAGCTTCGTTGAAGCTCTTGCGACGCTTTGGAAGTAATGAAGATTCAATCGAAGCTCTCAAAGACCGTTTATTAAGGTTTTATTTATAGTCTTTTAGTTTCGATTGATAGAATGTTAAGCCTTGAGTATATCTTACGTTTCTATCTTCATTACGCTCATTTCGTAGCTCTAGGATTCTTGCACAAGTTCACTCTAACTTCCTCGAAGCGTCGCGCTTCGATTCGGACTTTGTTGTGCATGTTAGTTGGTACAAGAACATGTACTGACCGACTAGATGGTGATCTAGTCGGTCGGCCACTGTTCTTGGACCGACTAGTTTCAGTCAGTTAATTCTTAGCTCTTTACTGTTTACAGTTAGTCGGTCTATGTTGACTCACCGACCGACTAGTTTGTGAACTAGTCGGTCAGTGATGCTTCTTTGACCGACTAGTTGAGACTGACTGTTCACTCTAAAATTCTCCTAAGCTACTGTTTACCGTTAGTCGGTCTAAGAACATTTGATGACCGACTAGTTGACAATCTAGTCGGTCAACTTTTGTTCTTGGACCGACTAAGTCAACTTGCCTTCAGACTATGTTGTTTTGCCTCTTAGTCGGTCTACGTTCATTGGATGACCGACTAGTTGTGAAACTAGTCGGTCAGACAGTGTTCTTGGACCGACTAGTTTTCTAGGTCTGAAATTCTATCTCTTCTCAGATCTGCTCTTAGTCGGTCCATGCTTTGTGACTGACCGACTAGTTGATGAACTAGTCGGTCAGTGAGTGTTCTTTGACCGACTAGATCTCACAGATTTCTTTCCGTTGGAGATTGACCTAACTTGTTTTTATGGGACCCTATAAATACGAACCTAGGTCATTTCTATCTTCAATAGAGCTGCCATTAAGAGATTCATTGAGTTCTAAAGAGATAGCTATTCTCCCTCAAATCTAAAGCTCTCTTCCTCACAAGAAACCTATTCTCTCTCATTTCTAGATCTAGAGAGAAGCTTGTTCTTGGTGAGCTCTTCAAGCTATTGCTTGATTCAAGTTTCCAAATCTTCCCTAGGCACCCATTGCTGCTCATTTCCTTGGTGCTAGGGTTTGGTAACTTCATCTTCCTCAAATCCTTCATTCCACCTTTTGGGTAAGAAAAACTCAAGGTATAGGATTTTGTGGTAAGAGTACTTATTTCATATTAAACTCTTTTATATTGCTTATTGGCTCTCTCGGTTGTGAGAGAAGTTTGTGATCCCGGGTTGTGGGATTCACTTTGCCATTGCATGTATGATTTGATCTTGTGAAGGTTTTTCACAAGATATTCATAGTGGAAATCTTGAGTTAGGGTTTCTAACTCAAGTATCCGGAAGGGATCCGGGTGGTTGGGACGTAGGATCACCGGGAACAAGTCGGGGAGACTTGGGTGGATCCGAACCCATTAACTTCATTTGTTAGCATTGTTAATTTCATTGTTGTCATTCAATTTAAGCTTCCGCGAATTGACTTGGTAGTTGTGTGCAATTTAATTTGGAATAATACGCCTTATTATTTTAAAGTACTATTCACCCCCCCTCTAGTACTTGTGCAGTAGCTGGTAGGGCATTACATATATGCGGCTTCTCCCATGTCTTTCATCTCAAAAACTGATGAAAGCCAAGCCTTGATATCCATCACAAAGCCCTTGTCATTTCCGGCTATTAAAATGTCATCTACATATAGAGACATAATAACGTACTTGCACGTGATCCTCTTGATATATACACAGTTATCTTCATCAAGCATGGAAAACCCATTTGATAAGACGACTTCTTGAAATCGTATATACCATTGCCTCGAGGATTGTTTAAGACCATATATGGACTTACGAAGTTTACAAACCTTATGTTCGTTTCCTTCTTTTACAAACCCTGTTGGTTGTTCCATATAGATCTCCTCGTCCAATTCTCCATTGAGAAAAGCAGTCTTTACATCCATCTGATGTAATTCGAGGTCTAAGCAAGCTACCATAGCCAGAATCAGGCGAATCGAGGTAAAACGAACAACAGGTGAGAAGGTCTCTTCGTAGTGTATCCATTCCTGTTGCGTAAAACCTTTCGCGACAAGGCGAGCTTTATATCTGTCAATAGAGCCATCAGCCTTATGCTTGATCTTGAGAACCCATTTGTTCCCAATAGCTCTACGTCCTCTGGGTAAGTCAACTAAGTCCCAGACTTGGTTAACTTTCATGGATTCCAACTCTTCCTTCATCGCTTCCATCCATTTGTCTTTCGCAGGGCATGATACGGCCTGTTTGAAAGTAGCAGGCTCGTCATCATCTTGTAGTAAAGTCATAAAGGTTTGCGGAAATTCATCCTCAAATCTTAGAGGAGTCAACCTTGTACGACTACTACGTCGTATTTGAGATTCTTCACGTCCTTGTTGACTCGAATTTAGATCAATTCTAATTTCACTCCCACTTGGAATATCGTTAGAAATGCTCCCACTTGGATCATTATTCCCGTATGGAATAGGATTTGCGTCATTCGTATCATCCATTGGTGAAGTTTGAAATGTATTTTCGTCTTCACCAAGAATTCTCCCTTTCGAATGAGGTAATCCTTCTTGATCATTAATCTCAAATAGAGATAAGTCCTTACTTATCTCGCCCTGTCTTGGAAACTCATTTTCCAAGAAAGTGACATCCCTCGACTCAAATTCAATTAGACCTCCATTGTCTTCCTGACCAATGAAAACATAACCTTTGGAGTTTTATGTGTATCGTATAAAGATACATTTCCTTCCCCGTGGCCCAAGTTTGACATACTTATGGGAGGAAATATGTGCGTAGGATGCACATCCCCAAGGTTTTAAAATGTTTAAGTCAGGAGACCTTTGGTTCCATAACTCATAAGGAGTGGAGCTAACTGATTTCGAGGGTACGCGGTTTAACATGAAAGCGGCCGTCAATAATGCATCACCCCAAAAGGTGATTGGCAAGTTAGCTTGCGCCATCATTGAACGGACCATTTCCATTAAAGTCCTATTTCTCCTTTCTGCAACACCATTTTGTTGCGGAGTATAAGGCATAGTTACCTGATGAACTATGGCTTTTTCATCACAAAGTTCCTTAAAACTTGCTGATTGATATTCACCGCCCCTATCGGTTCGCAAGACCTTAATCTTGCAATCTAATTGATTTTCCACTAAACTCATATAGTTTTTAAAGCAGGTTAATGCTTCACTTTTATGGGATATCAAATAGATATGTCCGAATCGGGTGAAGTCATCAATAAAAATGATGAAATAGGACTTTCCGCGTCTTGTCTTGACATTCATCGGACCACATATGTCCGAATGGATGAGCTGTAATGGAACCTCGGCCCTTGTGCCGGTTCCAAACGGCTTGCGACAAGATTTCCCTACAAGACAATGTTCGCAAGTCGACATTTCGACCTTTGAAACATTGGATAGAAGGCCACGTTTGGCAAGTCTATCCATACACATTGGTCCAATGTGACCAAGCCTTGCGTGCCAACAAATTACATCTGACTCATAAGTCGAAGAATTTGTAACAAGGAAATTTTCATTACAAAATGAAGAGTCATACATTGTATTTAATACAATAAATCCTTTGAATACATACCCAGTACCAATTAAGAAATTATTACAAAACAAGTCCACTTTACAATCATGAAAAAACCAGCTATAACCAAGACCCATTAACACGACCACAGATATAATATTCCTTCGAATATCTGGAGCGAAGAGGACATCATGTAGTAAGATAGTGTGGCCGTTGTCCAAGACTAGCTTGCAAGTCCCAACGCCTTTCACTTCAACACGTGTGTTGTTTCCTACATAAATCCACTTTGTTCTTGGGGCATCCGATGATACTCCATGAAGGACCGTCTTTCCCTTGCTATGTGGTCGGTGGCACCTGAATCAATTATCCAAAATGGATTAGATTCCACAAGAAATATTGAACTAGAAACACATATGTAACTAGCATAATTACAAGTTACCTCGTCGCTTCCACTCGTACACGAACGAGTATAGTGACCGAACTTGTTGCACTTGAAGCACTTGATCCTCTTCAAGTCTTTCTTCTTGTGCCATTTCTTGTGCCCACCCTTATGTTTGGGTTTCTTGGTAGACTCAGGTTGCTTATTACGTTCATTAGTAGACTTCGAATGATCTTTCCGTTTCTTTCCCCCGTATGAGGAACTAGCAACCATGTACACTTCTGCACTTGGCTTGGCGACCGCAACCCGCTCTTCCTCTAACTCGAGGTGTTTAGAAAAGTCGCTGAAGTTCTTGATGCTCTCATTGTGAGTGAGATGCATCTTCATTTGGTCCCACCCATTTAGTAGGGAACGTATGACTGCTTGGATTTGTTGCTCATCAGTGAGCACATGACCTGCATCTTTTAACTCTGAGATTAGATTCGCCATATGTCGCAGATGTTTCCCCATGGAATGATCTGGACGTTTTTTGTATGAATCAAATCTTATAGTTAAAGAACGAAGTTTGGACACCGATGTGCCACCAAACTTCTCCTCAAGCTTAGACCATATGTCCATGGCTAAGTTATGCTCTCGGAAGATGCGCATTATGTCATCGGCCATACTGCTCACTAACGTAATGCGAGCTATCTTGTTCTTCCGAGACCAAGCATCAAAAGCTTCATTGTCTCGTCTGTGTTGGGCCGTAGTGCCCAACTCGGGTTCAATCATTACGTTCTTTAGAGTTTCGAGCACTTCTTGCTCCTCTAGAACGTATTGTATCTTAATGGACCATAGTTTGTAATTATCGTCGTTGATTTTTTCACCTCTGTTTAACTCATCGACGATATTCTTTGAAGCGGAAGACATTTTACTTTTAAAATGCTGCAAAAGACACAAAACCGAAGGTTTGATCAAAACATTGCATTAAAAATTCATAAAATATAATTTCCACTTGAAATGATAATAGAATATCCCATTTGGATAGTTCTAATTTCAACTCCCACTTGGAATGATATTTATAATTTGATAAGTTACTTTCGAAAAATATTGAAGATGTTACTCTAGAATCGGAAAGGTCACTACGTTTCCAATCACCATCTAGAGTAACTTTCAATATTTCCCCATCACTTTATCAAATGATAGTACTCTTATAGTACTTTGCAGTGGAAAAGCGTTTTTGAAAACGTATTTTTCAAAACGTGTATTTTAACCTAGTACCCTTATGATACTAGCGAAATATTCGGCAATCCCTGACCATTGTCGGGGTTGAGCCGTTGCCGTGCCAAGGCCCGATCCCTCCTGAGTAAGGGGTTTTTGCCGTATGCAATTCCCGTTGGTCCCGTATGGACCGGCCATGCAGGTGGCCGGGGCCAAAACCGCCGGCACCATAGTCCCGTATGGATCTGACACGAACCGCATGGCCAAGTTCCCTCGGCTGGCCGAGGCCGGCCAATGCCGGCCAAAAGTTCCTCACTGGTCGGCCAGGGCCTCTGCCCTGGCCGGCCAGGGGCCCTGGCCGGCCAGGGGCCCTGGCCCCCCTGGCCTGGGCCTCTGCCCTGGCCGAGGCCGGCCAGGGACGGCCAGTGCCTGGCCCTGGCAGAGGCCAGGGCTGGCCAGGCCCTGGCCTCTGCCAGGGCCGGCAGGGCCCTGGCCGCGGCCAGGGCCCCCTGGCCCTGGCCAAGGCCGGCCAGGGCTGTCCCTGGCCTGGCCAGGGCCCCCTGGCCCTGTCCGAGGCCAGCCTGGCCAGGGCCGGCCATGGCCCTTTGGCCTTGGCCGGCCTTGGCCCATATGGCCATAGCAGGCCACCCCCTTGCATGGGGTTGGCCGCACACACTCCCCCCCCCGACGGAGTGGTTTTCGTTGTCATTTGGCCGTAGCCAACCCCGTTCGCATGGGGAGGGGGGATGCATAGCCTCCATGGCCCATATGGCCATGGTGATCATGCACCAAAGGTCATCTTCTCCGATGGGAATAACCACCATCTTCTTCTCTGATGAGACACCCGTTCGTCGAGAAAGTAGTTATTCTCTAATGGCCGTGTGCCAAAATGAAAAAAATAACATACTCTAAAGTTCGCAAACTACATGCTCCACATGAAGAGAGCACCCATTCTCAATTGAATGGAGACTCAGCATCCATGAAGAGTGCGAGCTTGGCGATATGAACGGTCGGTTCTTCCCGTCACGGAGAGTTCCTGCCATATCTGTCATGACAGAAGACCCTAACGTGTAAAGAACAACCGCTGCGTTCTCTCCGTCACGAAGCGTTCCTACCATATCCATAATGGTAGGATACCCATTCGTGAAAAAGACAACGCCTCGTTCATCGGTTCGACGGGGCGACGGTTTGACCGGGACGAACCCGTATGGCTCCGATAACAATGTAGGATCCTATCAAAACAACGACATTAGGATCGAATAACATAGACTTACGTTTGCGTATGCGGCACCGTAGTCTCTGAACTTCACCCTCGGATACGCCACAACGGTCGGTACTTCGTCACACAGGATCGAAGCAGCGTTTCACCGCCTAAATCTCTATTTAGAAGAGGATTTTAATGGAAGGGAGAAGAAGAACATAAGATGCCTTATGCAAACTTATGGCATGGAAAGTATTGTATGAATGCCTTAACCTTGGGTCCTATTTATAGGCTTTAGGGGTAGTTATTGTAGGAAATAACTAAATATAAGCTTATTAGCCTATATTAGCACATTCATTTATCCTCTTCTTCATTAACTTATCAAGTGCCTTTATGCACTTATAAAGTGACTTTTTCCACTTATCGAGCGGCTTTTTCCACTTATCGAGTGGTCCTTTTCACACGAGAAAAGGTTCCCTCCGTGCACGCTTTCATGCACGCGACATCTGAGGTCCGTATACCCTCATACATCCCGTCATGGGTGTATTCATGTCGTCCATATCCAACAGCCGTGGCCATATCCAAGAAGGATACACTTCTTTGATCTTGGATCCAACTTGTCGCCCCTCTCGTGCACGTATGCCGAGCAACCCACAATGCGCAAGTACGAGTAATCTCCAGCTTCACCACTCCACATCTCCTCAAGAATCTTGTATCCAATCGCTACTGAAGGAACTCTGTTCACAATGTGCACAGCAGTCGAGAGTATCTCTCCCCAGAATTCCTTCCCCAAACTGGCTGAGTGCCTCAAACACCGCACTTCTCCAACAATGTCAGAGTCATCCGCTCCACCACACCATTCTACTCTGGATCACCGGGTGTGCTAAAGTGTCTGCGGATCCCATGGAGTTTGCAGAAATTTCTAAACTCCCTCGAGGTAAACTCACCTCCATTGTCAGATCTAAGCACTTTCACTTGCCTTCCGGTTTGCTTCTCCACCATGGTCATTCACTCACGAAACATATCAAATGTCTGGTCCTTTGACTTCATTAAGTACATCCAGACTTTCGAGAGTAGTCATCAATAAATAAGACAAAATACTTAGCTCCCCCTCTTGACAGCATTGGGCATGGTCCTCACACATCGGTGTGTACATAGTCAAGTGGTCCTTTGCTAGTATGCTTCCCCGTGTTAAAATGCAGCTTTTTCTTCTTACCGTATACACAGGATTCGCAGAGTTCTATACACTCATTCGAGGCTTCAATCAACTTTCTTCTTCGGAGTACATCAAGCATTTTGTCACACGGATGACCCAAACGATAATGCCAGAAATTGGCCGAATCTCTGGAAACTGCGCTCGTGGTGCTTACGTCTGCTTCACCTTCAACTGTGGTACCTTGAAGGGCATATAAGTTTCAAACCTTCTTTACCTTCATCACAACCATGGCTGCTTTCGAAACTCAAAGTTGGTCTTTTTCAAAGATCAACTTATATCCGGCATTATCCAACACGCCTATGGAGATTAGGCTCTTCCGCAAATTTGGGACATGCCTCACATCGGCAAGTGTACGCACTATGCCGTTATGCATCTTTATCCGAACGGTTCCAATACCCGCAGTTCTACACACTGCATTGTTCCCCATGAGGATTGAGCCTATATCTTGCTTGGAACGGTATGTCGCGAACCAACTCCTCTGAGGAGTCATGTGATATGATCATCCACTGTCCATGAGCCATGCCATGCTGGCATCACCTGCAATCCCCGCAGCAAAAATCTCGGTATCTCTACCTTCATCATGGACCTGCTCACCATCAATCCCTAAAGATGCTGAACCAGAATCTTTCTCGGTTTCCTTTCTTTTCTTCCTATTCTTGATATGACAATGATTCGAATAATGACCCTTCTTATGGCAATTGTAGCATGTGATGTTCGCTAACATATCCTGCGAGTGTCTCAACTTAGAGTGGTCATTATTTTTCCTGAAGCCTCCTCTCCTTTCCTGTCGACCCCTCACATGCAATGCCTCCTCGTGGTTACTCACATGATCTCTACCTTGAACCTTGCCACCTAGTTGCTCCGTGTGAAGCGCCGCCTTCACCTCTTCCACGGTGAGAGTAGTTCGGTTGTAAATCATCGACCGAACAAACTGATTATACTCTTCAGGCAATAAGCACAACAAGATAACCGCTTGCTGGTCATCTTCAATCTTCATATCCATACCACGTAACTCTAGCATAATCATGTTCAATTCATCCATGTGATCCTTCACCGCTGAACCAGACTTCATCTTGAGAGTATACAGCTGCTGAAGCAAATATAGACGACTCGTGAAGGATTTCTTCATGTATAGTCCCTCACGCTTCTTCCACATATCAGATGCTGCCGCCTCATCTAGGATTTCCCTCAGAACATTATCTGATAACGAAAATTGAATCGTGTTGTACGCCTTCCTCTCCATCTCAGCTCTAGCGGATGCAGTCACCTCCTTATCGATACTCGAGACATCGAATACGATCTGGTAACACACCATCTGCATAAGAACATTCTTCACCTTCATCTGCCAAATCCGAAAATCATTCTGGTCGGTGAACTTCTCAATGTTCAAAGTTTCCAAAGACACCATCTTTCCTTCGCCACTAACTTCCTTTGCAATAAAACCACAAGCTCTGAAACCACTTGTTGGGGTGGAAACCAAAACGCCTAGGGATCAATGCGAAAACCAACCCTAATAAACTGATCAGGAATATAGACCTAGCAAAAATCTAAGCCCAATGACCCAACAAAATTCCCAAATGACCTTGCAATAGAAAGTAGCAAACGAATCACAGCAACAAATAAATCAATCGCAAACACAATAGAAATTACCCTGGTTCGGTTGTAAACAACCTACATCCAGCAATCCAATCCGAGAGGATTCCATTAGTAGATAGATCCAAACAATTAGGGTTACAAAATGCTCCCTCATGCGTGAGTAATAACTTGTCAGCGGAACAAGCCCTCACGAATCCACTCAAGAGGAAGAAATCAATGAAAGAAGAAGAGAAGGAAAAACCAAACCTTTCTCTCAAGAGCACAAACCCAAAAACTCTCTCCAATCTCCAATGGGGTAGCAAGAGGCTCTCCAAAACTCTCTCAATCTGAAAGGAGTCTTAACCTAATCTAAAACAATAGATAGGTTTAAATACAAACCCAAAACAATGGGAAAAATGCATACAAACCGTCCTTTTCGCGCATGGGCCCACGCCGACTCGGCCCGAGTCGGCTGTCAGCTCGGTCGAGCTAACATGCCCTAGGTGGAGTCGAGTCGACTCAGTCGAGTAGCCTAGCTACTCGGACCGAGTGTCAGTATCCCTCTTTAAGCCAAAAGCCCTCGGGCTGCTCGGGCAAACAAAGCCTTCATGCTGCTCGGTCTAGTAGCTTCTTGCTCGACCAAGTAGCCTCGTACTCAACCGAGTAGTAGTCACCCGAGTTGGAGGGAAAACTTCCCCAAGCTCTCTGCCTGCTCAGTCTGTCAGAGACTTCATGCTGCTCGGTCGAGTAGCTTGCTGCTCGACCGAGCAGCCTCCTACTCGACCGAGTCACCTGGGAAAACACTCCACGGGATTTGAATCACAAATAACAACACTTACAGCATACAGTTTTCGGCTATGTTATTGGTTCTTGTCCCTACTATGGGCATCTCGAAGCTTGGGTCTCTTGTGTTTGGAAGACGAAAGGGAGTGGCGCACCTCCACACTCGCGAGAACGGTTTCTTATTCTTCAAATTTGAACTTGGTGCTAATTGTGAGGAGACCCTCCATGGTGGCCTGTGGTTAGTTGATAGTAGTCTCCTTGTCCTCTAGCATTAGACCCCCCACATTGGCCGGCCTTGTTCATGACGTCCTCTCGACGGTGCCCCTTTTGATCCGTGTTCCCCTTCTACCCATCCAATTCTGGTCCAATGTGATTCTGGGGCAGCTCGTGAGTGCCATTGATCGCCCTTTGTACACTGACACTGCTACAGCCAATGCATCGCTACTCTCCTTTGCTCGCTGCTTTGTCAAGGTAGACTCCTGGTCGGATTTTCCTTCATCCATCTCTACATGTCTTCATGATGGGTCGGTTGTCCCAGTTCATGTTGAATACATGTGCATTCCCCCCTGTGATCGCAGAGTCGATGCTTTGGGTATATGTTGGAGCAATGTGGTTCGCCTTCGCACCTATCAACCATATCGCCACTCCATGTAGTTCCTAGCTGCCAGCAGCCTTCCTTGTCGTAATGTTCTGAGCCCTGACCACCCTCTCTCTCCCAGCCCCCTCCCCACTCCTCCTACTTCTCAGGCGAAGGGACCTTCTCCTATAGCCCTTACCATCTCAGTTACTGCTGCTAGTGGTTCTGTCAATGACTTAACTCTTGAGGATGGTGATTGCCTCTCAGACACTGATGATGATGCTGAGCCCACTCTGGTGGTGGATGAGTGTGGGACAGTGGGGCATGGCACTTTGGTGATCTCCTCGAATATTGATGTTCCCGTTCTGGCCGTTGCCTTGCCCGTGCCCAGCTCTAGTTACCCTACCCTCCTCTCCTTCCTTTGGATGTTGGTGTTGGATCTCTTTCCTCTGGCAACTTTGCTGCCCCACCTGGTGGTGGCCCTGTCCTCTGCAATGCTCCTAGCGTACCTTTGGTGGAATGCACTCTTCTCAATGGCAGTTGTGCCGACCCCTTGGGTGGTGGTACTGGTGGCCTTGTCCCTCCCCCCAAGTAGTTCTGTTGTGATCCTGGGCTCGGACCATTCCCTTTCCTCCATGGGAGGTCCTACGCCGCTGCTCTCTATGGAAGCCTCTAGCGAAGCAGCTATTCTCCCATCGAATGATGGCCGTCCACTGGGCTGTCAGGTTGATGTCCATGTATTAGTGTAAGGGGTTCATGCCCTTGGTATTGTATCCCCTCTCTTGGGGGCCTTGGTCACGGTGTTGAGTTAGGGATAGGAGCTGATGCCAGAGTTTGTGGTAGTAATACTCTGTTTGTGGGTTATTGTGGAGATTGGGCTGTGAGGGGGAGAATGATGTTGTTGATGCCCTTGGTGAAGATGCTCTATTTTCTGGAGATGGGATTGCGTTGGGGGAGAGTGATGTTGGTGTAGCCCTTGGTAGAGCTGCTCTGTCTACTGGAAAACCACGGCCCCAGTTGAGTGATGGGGGCGAGTTCTTGGTGAGTGAAAATGATTTCCCTGAGCTTAGTCATACCCACAATTCCCCCGTCGGCCCATATCCTACCACTCCTCCTTTGACATCCTCTAAATTCCCTCAGCCGGCTACCATCCCAAATCCAGCTTTTGTCGTGCCTGCTAAAAAGCCAAATCCCACACACCCCGGAGGCCCGGCTCCTTCCCAAGTGAAGACTCTAAGCCAAACCCCCCATACTTATTGATTGATGTCGATCCTGGTATGGAATGTTTAGGGGTTGAATTCCAAAGCTCGTCGAATGGATGTTCTTCACCATATTAATAAGGTTTGCGCTTCGATCCTGATGGGGATATTTTGTCTTTATGCTGCCCCAAGGGTTGCGTGTCTTTCCACAACTACTCGCATGTGGCCAAGGGTAGGGTGAGGGTTTTGGCAGACCCGAAGGTTTGGGATTATGCAGTCCTTGCCTCCTCGACACAAAATATCACCCTTGCATGCACTAATAAGGGCAGGTTCTCGGTTTCCTTATCTTTTGTATATGCCTATAATCTGGCGTCGGAACGGGTGTGGCTTTGGGATGCGTTACCTAATGATAGCTCTCTGATTGGCGGGGGCCTGGGTGGTGATGGGAGATTTCAATGTCACACGTTTTATTTATAAGAATGTTTGGGGCTGTATTTTAACGCCTGACCTCTCGGATGACTTCAACAAATGTAATGATGGTTGTGGCCTGGATGACATCCGTTGTGTGGGAGATTCCCTTAGTTGGAGTAATAATTCCCCGACTGGCTCTCGCATCTGTTGCAGACTGGACAGGGCCCTTGTCAGTGCTGCCTAGACTGCCACCCTCCCTGATGCTTTTGCCTCCTACCTCCCCCTGGTACGAGCGGTCACTCCCCGCTCTTAGTCCAGATCATTCTTCCTCCAGACTCAGGGCCTAAGCCCTTTCGGTTCTTCAGTCATTACCTTCAGATCCCCTGATTCTATGCCTTATTGTTTCAGACTTAGAGAGGGTGCTACATTGGCTTTCCTATGTGCAGGCTTGTTTCTAAGCTCAAGGCCCTCAAAGTGGCTATTTACGATTGGCCCCTTGACCGCTGTCCTTTTCCTCATTCAGAGGTCACTAGGAATGACATCTCTGTTTTGAGGGCTCTGCCTGACTTTCACACTTGTCCAGGCCTCCTGCGCCAGAATCGCGCCCTCAACTGTACTCTGGTCTATAGCCTTGATTGCAAGGAGAGCCCAGCAAGGCAGAAGAGTCGGTAAATGTGGCTTGCCAATGGTGATAGGAACACCAAGTTCTTCCATGCGGTTGCTAAGGACCGTGCGGCTAGCAATAATCATTGACACTTGATTGGCCCTTGAGGTGATCCCACCACCCGGATTGATTCTCTCCGTACTGAGGCGGTTGACTTCTTCACTTCCTTGTTCCACCAGGACTCCAATTGCTCCTCCTTCCCCGAGGTCAATCCTAAGCGTATTCTCTCTCCCGAGGTCAGTGTTTGTAAGGGTGGTGATGTTTCTAATCCGGAGATTAAGGAGGCCATCTTCTCTTTGGATAAGGATAAGTCCCCTGGCCCTGATGGCATCCCTCCCTTGTTCTTCCGGGAGCTGTGGGGGGTTGTGGGTTGGGATGTCCTTCTTGTGGTGCACTCTTTTTTCAGCTCGGGCAGTATCCTCAGGCAGATCAACCATACATTCCCCACTCTAGTCCCCAAGTCGCATACTGCCTCCTCTCTGGGTGACTATCGCCCCATTTCCTACTGTAATGTGATCTATAAGACCATCTCCAAGGTCCTTAGTTGGAGGCTTGTGGCTGTCATCCCTGGGTTGATTTCTTGGAACCAGTCAGCTTTCATCAAGGATTTCCTGATATCTGACTCTTCTCTTTTGGCTCATGAGCTTATCCTTGATTTCTCTACTTCCCTAGGCGTTAGGGTATGAATTCAGTTGGATTTGCGTAAGGCATTTGACAGTATTAATCGGTAGTTCATCAATTTCTTCAAGTCCCGCCTTGGTTTTCCTCCCCCTCATCCATTGGGCTAAGGTTTGCATTAATTCTGCATCCTTCTCTATCCTTGTCAAGGGGTCCACTGTGGGGGGTTTTTGGGAGTAACAGGGGGATTCGCCAAGGTGAGCACATATCCTCCTTCCTCTTCGTCTTGGTTATGGAGGCCTTTACTATTCAAATGGATCTTGCCCCTCTCTCTGGTGCCATTCGCCCCCAAAGCAGGGGATCCTGGGGATTCCCTCCCACCTCGTTTTTGTGGATGACATGCTTGTCTTCTGCAAAGCGGATGTCTCGTCCTTTGTGGAGCTCGGGTAGTTACTTTCCTCCTTTCATGTTTTGACGGGCCTTGAGGTTAATAATGGTAAGAGCAAGTTGATTCTTAGTAAGGGGTGCAGCATTGGGAGTTAGCTCTCCTTCCTCCTCGGTATTACTATTGCCTCCCCCCGGTGAAGTACCTTGGTCTTCCTCTTTCTTCCACGTATCCGGCGGGGAAGCTCATCTCTAGTCTTGTGGATAAGTGTCAGCCTAAAATCCATGGTTGGTCCTCTCGGCTTCTTTCTACTGCCGGTCGCATTGAGGTCATCCATACCGTCATCCACGGGATTGTGTCTTATTGGATTCAGTCTTTCTACATCCCCTCCTCAGTTTTGGGAGCTATCGACTGTATGTGCCAAGACTTCATCTCGGGGTCGAAGTTTCACCTTTGGAGGTGGAAGGACATGTGCTTATCCAAGATGAGGGTAGGATTGGGTTACGTTCCATACGTGAGGTTGGTCTGGCAGTGGGGGCCACGCTACTTTGGAGGCTCCTTCATTCTCCTTCCCCCTCGGCATCCTATGTCACGCTCCGCTTCCCAAAAAGGACGAAGGCGAAGCGTGACTAAGGCCCGCTTAGGCCGGGGCTGAGAGCCCAGACCCAATAAGCGTCTGTGGTATTCCAAAACGAAGGAAACAGGTCCTTGCAAGTTAGTACAGAGCAACAAAAGTACTGAAAAGAGAAATCATTTCATTTTATTCCAAACATAACATCCAAGGTACTGAGAGTCTAAAACGCCCGAAGGGCTACAACTGTAGAAGAAGAAACTACTTGTGCAAGCACCCAACCTAGACCAGAAAACAATAAGGTGCTACACACCCAATCTAAACTGGAACAGAACTCTGGATCAGCAACTAGATGCCTCTAACTCTGGTCCTCCTCTGGGTCGTACTCCGGATCAACGTCCTCCTGCTCTCCGTCTGATGGCAAGTCCGCTTCGTCGACGTACTCTGGCACAACACCTGACGTACAGAACCAAAAGAAGGAAGTGTACGTCAGGTAAGGTCTACAAAAAGGGTTAGACCAAACTACAAGTGTATCAACTTTTAGACAACGATTTACTGGTTGATTAGCATGCTGGGGTTATAACTGAGTAACAAACAGAAGTAACGCAGCAGGAAAGTAAAGCACAGCAAGTAGTAGTCGTAGCGTGTGCTACCAACTACGGGACTAACCTACAGGTGTCATGACAAGTCGGAATGTGACAGGACAAGACGAGACAAGACAAGTGAGACACGAAAGGGTTCACGCCTTACTGTTCGAGGGGGATCAGACCCTCTTGCCGTGCGCATGCTCAACCCAACCCCAAACCCCAAGGAAAACAAGACAAGACAAACAGTACAAGGGATCACTCGCTCTAGCTTGGCGAGTGCCCTATTGCCCACAGGCTGTGTATCAGTACAAGGGATCACTCTCTCTAGCTTGGAGAGTGCCCTATTGCCCGCAGGCTGTGAATCAGTACAAGGGATCACTCAGAGAGTGCCCTATTGCCCGCAGGCTGTGAATCAGTACAAGGGATCACTCGAAGAGTGCCCTATTGCCCACAGGCTGTGCAAGACGGGACGGGATGTGACAAGACGGGAAGGGTTATTCTAGGGTGTCCACACACACGCACACACATGATAGCCCTACGATATCAAAAGTTGTTGTTGTCAGGCTCAGACTTCGTCGTCAAGTCTGAGCCGTCAGGGGTCGTCCCGGACACTATCATTTCATGTCTGGTTCTATTTGTTCACAGTTATCAGTTCTAACCAACTATGGCTTAAGCACGGTCAAAAGTGCAAGTGGATACACTTGCCTGCGATGGCGAGTGTGTCGTCCTCTCGAAGCGTCTCGTCCGTGGAAGTCCGTCTGAAATAGTGCCGTGGCGACGGTGTCAGGTCTCAATTTCATCAAATCCTATTAGGGTTCGTTTCTAGGTTATCGGGACTATCCTATTCGTCAAAAGTCACTTTTTGATGTTTCAACCTAATCGACGATCTAATCCTTTGTGCACCGTCAAAAAAGTCCATTCGTCGATTCTAGGTTTGTACAATGTTTTACTGGTGCTGGAAAATAAATTTTAGTTCAAATTGTCGATTTTTAGTTTAGGGTTCAGTCAGCTATTGTGGGGGTTTCTACGAGTTTTGGGGAACCAACCTTAACCGGAGTTTGTCGTAGAATGGAAGTCGTGTCTGAACTGAGAACTCCTCAGCGTCAGATCTGGTCCTCGCACGATTCCCCAAAAGCTGAAACTTGTGACGAAGGCCTACGACATGTCGTACATCGTAGACGGCAAATCCACGAAGTAGCACACCCAAGTGGGGCCCACAGCAGTGCTAGGGGTCAATGGGGGACCGACAACTCCTCTGGAGGACTTGGGGGGCCCAACATAGGAGTTGGTGTGGAAGAATCCAAGTTGCGACGAACGGCCATCGGTCAGACACGGTCGGTGCGGGGGTTTCTCTCGGTGAGACCGAGAGAACACAGCGCACGGGGTCGGTCGTCGCAACGGAGGGCGTTGCAAGGCGGGGCGCCTCGGTCACAGCGGGCCGGTGCGGAAGATCCCGTCGGTCGGGCGCTTGGTCGAGGCTTGCAACAGAGCGGGGTGAGGAGCGCTTGCGGGTGCGGAGCGGGCCTTCGGTCAGACCGATGGGGTGGGTCGGTCGGGCGCTTGGCGATGCGGGCGACGGTGCAGCGGTGCGGACGAAGCGGCAGTACGGGGAAATCTCTCGGTCAGATCGAGAGATGGCCTAGGTCGGTGCGGGCGACTGCGGGGGTGCTGCAACGTTGCAAGTTGCAACGCTGTGGAGCGGGCTTGGGTGTGGGGCGGCCTCTCGGTCGTGCACAGGAAATGCGGGGGGCGGCCGTCGGTCGTGCACTAGGGTGGCTGTCGCAACGTTGCGACGAACGTTGGGAAGTATTTTTAACGGCTAGGGTTTGTGTGGCTACGAAAATAACCTAGCCTAGGGTTTATTTAAATAGAAAAGAGTTAGAGTTCGGGTTAGGTCTAGGATTTAAGAAAAAGTAATTAAAATATTTAAAATAATTAATTTAAAACAAATTTACTCTCCTCTCCCTCACGCGAGTTGTGTGCGGCCAAAAATTTTGAAATTTGGTCAAAAAATTCTTTAAAGCGTTATTATAATATAGGAATTTTATTATAATTAAAACACTTATAAAAATAGGTTTTTAAAATATTTAAAACTTGTTCAAAAATGGAAAATAGGTCAAATTAAGCCTAAAAATTGTAAAATAATTATGGAGTGATCGGGACGACGAAAGAAAGAGAACCAAGAAGACGGATCTAAATTTTGACTTCGAGAGACGAAACTAAAAATAAAATCGTCTCGCGTCAAAACAGAAAGTCGCGACGTCACATCAAATAAGATAGTATCACGGAAGAACGACTCGAGATATGTCGTTCCAAAGTTGTTCCACAATCTAATACTTTTAGAGACGATCACGTCAACATATCACACAATAATGTTCAAAATCAAATAGAGTCTAAAATAAACACGTGCACGATCAAGAGCACGTGCACAAAGAAAGTACGATCGGAAACCGACCGTTACATCCTCCTCAACTTAGAAATGATTCCGTCCTCGGAATCAACATCAAGCATCGCTGGGAAAAAGATGTGGGAAGCGCTCTCTCATATCATCCTCACGCTCCCAGGTGGACTCTCCAGGTGATCCGTGACGCCACATCACTCTCACCAGGTCGACTATCTTATTCCTCAACTGATTCTGTCGACGGTCCAAGATATGCACAGGCTGTTGGTCATATGTCAGGTCCAGGCAAACCGTAATCTCTGAGAAATCAACCGTGTGTGACGAATCACTGACGTACCGACGTAGCTGAGATACGTGGAATACGTCGTGAACTCCCTCCAAAGATGGTGGCAGAGCAAGGCGGTAGGCCACTGCTCCCACATGCTCCAGCACATCAAATGGCCCAATATACCTCGGACTCAGCTTTCCCTTCTTCCCAAAACGAATAACTCCGTGGTTCGGAGAAATCTTCAGGAAGACGTGATCTCCAGGCTGAAACTCCAAGGGTCTCCTCTTGGCATCTGCCCAATGCTTGAAGCAATCATGTGCAACTCTAAGCTTCTCCCTGATGTCTCTCACGACATCCACAGCTTCCACTATCATCTCTGGACCCAACAGCTCCCGATCTCCGATGTCATCCCAGCTCAGTGGCGACCGACGTTTCCTTCCATATAAGGCAGCAAACGGCGACATGCCAATGCTCGCCTGGTAGCTGTTGTTATATGAGAACTCCACCATTGAAGATGGTCCTCCCATGATCCCTTCAAATCGAGCGTACAAGCTCGCAGCATATCCTCCAGAATCTGAATAGTCCTCTCGGACTGGCCATCAGTCGGCGGATGGTACGCCGTGCTGAAACTCAGACTCGTACCCAAATTCTCCTGCAGACTTCTCCAGAACTGAGATGTGAACCTCGTGTCTCGGTTAGACACAATGCTCATGGGGACTCCATGTAATCGTACAATCTCCTGCACGTACACGGTCTATGTCACAACCAACTCAAGAGGAAATTAAAATAGAAGTAAAAAGAAATTTACCTCCAGATATTTCCTCGCCAAAGCTTCCATAGACTGGCCCACTCGGAATGGGATAAAGTGCACAGACTTGGTTAATCGATCTACGATCACCCAGACTGCGTCGTTCTGCCTCGGGGTCCGAGGTAAACCAGTCACGAAGTCCATCGTAATATGTTACCACTTCCACTCTGGAATAGGAAGCGGTTGCAGCAATCCAGCAGCACGATGGTGCTCAGCCTTCACCTGTTGGCATATCAAACACTTGGCAATGCTCCGTGCCACACTTCTCTTCATGCCAATCCACCAGTAATTCAGACGGAGGTCCTTATACATCTTGGTGCCTCCAGGATGTATAGAATATGGCGAGCTATGAGCCTCGCTCAACAGCTCCTCACGAACATCACCTGCAGGTACACAGAGTCTGCTGCCATACCGCAGCGAACCATCCTCATGAATCACGAACTCCGTCCGTAGTCCAGCTTCAACCTGCCTCCTGATCCTCTGCAGCTTCGGATCTCCTGCCTGTGCTGCCTTGATCTGATCCACGATCGTGGACTGATTCTGCAAATTCATGAATGAATGAACTACACCAGGTAGGACAACCTCCAAATCCATCTCTCTCAGCTCATGCTGAATCCTCCAGTCTGCAGTATGCATCATCACAGTGGGAAGTCTACTCAAGGCATCTGGCACTACGTTCACCTTCCCCGGATGATACTGCAAATCAATCTCGTAGTCAGCCATGAGCTCTAACCATCGCCTCTGACGCATGTTGAGCTCCTTCTGCGTAAAGATGTACTTCAAGCTCTTGTGATCGGTGAAAATCTTCACACTCTCACCTAGCAATAAGTGCCTCCAAATTTTCAGTGCAAAAATCACTGCTGCCAACTCCAGATCGTGCGTCGGGTAATTCTTCTCATGAGTCCTCAACTGACGAGAAGCGTACACGACCACGTGGCTATGCTGATGCAAGACGCATCCTAGGCCCTTCCCTGATGCATCACAATAAAATTTGAAGCCTCCGCTTCGATCCAAGACTGCCAATACCGGTGTCGTGGTCAACCTCGCCTTCAAGATACTGAAGGCCTCCTCACAAGCATCTGACCAAAGAAACTCCACGTCCTTTCTCGTCAGCTTCGTCATCGGCTCTTCAATCTTCGAGAAATCCTTGATGAATCACCGATAATAGCCTGCTAAACCAAGGAAACTCCTGATGTCTGACGCTGACTGCGGAGTCGGCCAATCTCTGACTGCTCTGACCTTCTCCAGATCCACAAATATGCCATCACCGGACACCACGTGTCCAAGGAATGCGACTCTGTCCAGCCAGAACTCGCACTTGCTATACTTGGCATAAAGCTTGTGTCGCTTCAGCGTCTCCAGCACTGTCCTCAGATGACAGCTTTGCTCCTCCTCAGACTCCGAATAAATAAGAATGTCATCAATAAAGATAACGACAAACTTATCCAGGAAGTCGTAGAAAATCAAGTTCATCAAATTCATGAACACAGCTAGAGCATTGGTCACGCCAAACGGCATGACCACGAACTCATAATGTCCGTACTTCGTCCGGAAAGCTGTCTTCGGAACATCATCCTTCTTCACCTTCAACTGATGGTACCCGCTCCTCAAGTCCAACTTCGAGAAGACTCTCGAACCTCCAAGCTGATCAAAGATATCGTCGATGCACGGCAGCGAATAATTATTCTTCACGTTGACATCATTTAGCCCTCGATAGTCCACGCACATCCTGTGGGACCCATCCTTCTTCTTCACGAGCAAAATTGGTGCATCCCACGGTGACACACTAGGGTGGCTGAAACCCTTCTACAACAACTCATCTAACTGCTTCCGCTGCTCCTCGAGCTCAGCAGGAGCCATACGGTACGTCGCCTTCGATATCGGCTGCGCTCCCGGTATAAGATCAATACCAAATTCTAGAGCTCTGTCGGGTGGCAGACCTGAGATATCCTCCGAGAACGTCTCTGACGACTGTTGGTCACTCGATCTCCATCTCCATCTGCATGGCTGCCACAATCGGCACCTCCAGCTTGGCCCGAATTCTGATGGGCCCAAGCGAATCGTCTCTGCTGCGGAACTCGAACTCCGGATGGCCTGGAATTCAGAACACCACCCTCTTACTGTGACAGTCGATCGAGGCGTGGAAATCTCCCAACCAATCGATGCCAAGAATGACATCGAAGTGTGGCAAATCATGGACAATGAAATCTGCAAAGAGCTCATGTCCACTGACCACCAAAGAAATCGATCGACATCCCAAATTCACTGTCACCACTCCGTTCCCTATGGTGATGTCCCAACACTTAGGGAGTGTATGGGTGGGAATGGAGTGCTGTGTTACAAACCTCCGGGATATGATGCACATAGATGCACCGGAGTCGAACAAAGCCAAGGCCGGGTGAGAGGACACTAGAATGGTGCCTAGGATATAAACGACTACGGTCAAACCAAGCTACTCTAACAAACAAGTCAACAACCAATACAAATAATAAGATCTAAACTATGAAATGAAAGACTAGGATCAATAGTTACCTGCAATAACTCCATCCAGCTCCTCAGTCTCAACAGCTGTCATGGTATATGCCGGCCTCTGGGGCTGTGCTGCTCTCTAAAACATCTGCCTCTGTGGCACCAAAGGTGGTCCACGAACAGCAGGTCCTCTCTGACTTGGAGCAGGCGCTCTCATCTGCAGCGGGGCTGGCGCTCCAACTACAGCATGACGAGCTCTTGGACTATCCTTCGCTACATGAGAGGCATCTCCATAAACTAAGCATAGCCCCATCTTCTTCCTGCAGGTGGCCTAAACATGTCCAGGCTTTCCGCAGAAGTGGCACGGGCCCTTGCCCTGAATCTGAACTGGTGCTCCAGGCCTCTTGAATGGTACCGTCTGAACTGGCCTCATCGCCGGCCTAGCAGGTGGCCGGTACTGCTCCATGGGACGCTTCCCTTTATCAGCTGGAGGGTCAGGCAGAAGAGCTATGATCTCATGATTCTTCGCAGCATCTAGCACCTCCCTCATAGTCATGAAACTTGCCGAAGACATAGAAGCCTGGATCTTCGGACGCAGTCCCTGATGGAAGCGATCAGATCGCTTCTCCTCCTTCCTCACCATATGCGGGGCAAAACAGCTCAGCATCTTAAACTCAGCTTCATACTCCTCGACATTCATATCCCCCTACTTCAGATCTATAAACTTGCTCAGCAGCTCCCTCCTAGCAGACTTGGTGAAATACTTGTCCTTGAACATTGATCTGAAGGTCTTCCACCCCACTGGCTTCTCGAGACGCCTCTCCTCGATGCACCACCAGTTCCTTTCTCCATCAGCTACATCTTCGCTATCTCCACTCGGGTATCATCAGGAATCTTCGCAGCAACTAACTTCTCCTCCGTGCTCTGGATCCACTCGTCAGCAGCTAGGGGTCCTTCCTTCCCCGAAAATGTCCTCGGCTGGAGCTCGTTGAACTGCTTCACTCCTAGAGCAGCTCGTGGGGCAGGCGGAGGTGGTGGTGGTGCAACTGGAATAGCCTAAGCAACACGCTGGGACTGCTGAACCAACTGATGCTGAACATCCAGCATCTCCCTCATCACACCCAGAAACTGACGGAAGTCTTCGCCCTGGTCCTCCGAAACTCCATCTCCTGAGTTCCCCGATCCGGTAACGTGTCGTCCTGCCATCATATTGACAGAAAACACAGAGATTAGACTCGTACAATTACTGGATGATAATAAAATGAATTTCAATACTTCCATTGTTCCGTATTCACAGAAGGATGGGACCTGCATGGGCCACCACTAAAATCTGTCACGCCCTGCTTCCCAAAAAGGACGGTGGCGAAGCGTGACTAAGGCCCGCTTAGGCCAGGGCTGAGAGCCCAGACCCAATAAGTGTCTGTGGTATTCCAAAACGAAGGAAATATGTACCTGCAAGTTACAACGGAGCAACAAAAGTACTGAAAAGAGAAATCATTTCATTTTATTCCAAACATAACATCCAAGGTACTGAGAGTCTAAAACGCCTGAAGGGCTACAACTGCAGAAGAATAAACTACCGGTGCAAGCACCCAACCTAGACCAGAAAACAACAAGGTGCTACACACCCTATCTAAACTGGAACAGAACTCTGGATCAGCAACTAGAGGCCTCTAACTCTGGTCCTCCTCTGGGTCGTACTCCGGATCAACGTCCTTCGGCTCTCCATCTGCTGGCAAGTCTGCCTCGTCGACGTACTCTGACTCAACACCAGACATACAGCACCAAACGAAGGAACTGTACGTCACGTAAGGTCTACAAAAAGGGTTAGACCAAACTACAAGTGTATCAACTTTTAGACAACGATTTACTGGTTGATTAGCATGCTGGGTTTATAACTGAGTAACAAACAGAAGTAACGCAGCAGGAAAGTAAAGCACAGCAAGTTGTAGTCATAATGTGTGTTACCAACTACGGGACTAACCTACAGGTGTCATGACAAGTCGGGATGTGACGGGACAAGACGAGACAAGACAAGTGAGACACGAAAGGGTTCACGCCTTACGGTTCGAGGGGGATCAGACCCTCTTGCTGTGCGCATGCTCAACCCAACCCCAAACCCCAAGGAAGACAAGACAAGACAAACAGTACAAGGGATCACTCGCTCTAGCTTGGTGAGTGCCCTATTGCCCGTAGGCTGTGTATCAGTACAAGGGATCACTCTCTCTAGCTTGGAGAGTGCCCTATTGCCCGCAGGCTGTGAATCAGTACACGGGATCACTCGGAGAGTGCCCTATTGCCCGCAGGCTGTGAATCAGTACACGGGATCACTCGGAGAGTGCCCTATTGCCCGCAGGCTGTGAATCAGTACACGGGATCACTCGGAGAGTGCCCTATTGCCCGCAGGCTGTGAATCAGTACAAGGGATCACTCGGAGAGTGCCCTATTGCCTGCAGGCTGTGCAAGACGGGACGGGACGTGACAAGACGGGAAGGGTTATTCTAGGGTGTCCACACACACGCACACACATGATAGCCCTATGATATCAAAAGTTGTTGTTGTCAGGCTCAGACTTCGTCCTCAAGTCTGAGCCGTCAGGGGTCGTCCCGGACGCTATCATTTTACGGCCGGTTCTATTTGTTCACAGTTATCAGTTCTAACCAACTAAGGCTTAAGCACGGCCAAAAGTGCAAGTGGATACACTTACCTGCGATGGCGAGTGTGTCGTCCTCTCGAAGCGTCTCGTCCAAGCGTCTCGTCCACGGAAGTCCGTCTGAAACAGTGTCGTGGCGACGGTGTCAGGTCTCAATTTCATCAAATCCTATTAGGGTTCGTTTCTAGGTTATCGGGACTATCCTATTCGTCAATAGTCACTTTTTGATGTTTCAGCCTAATCAACGATCTAATCCTATGTGCACAGTCCAAAAAGTCCATTCGTCGATTCTAGATTTGTACAATGTTTTACTGGTGCTGGAAAATAAATTTTAGTTCAAATTGTCTATTTTTAGTTTAGGGTTCAGTCAGCTATTGTGGGGGGTTTCTACGAGTTTCGGGGAACCAACCTTAACCGGAGTTTGTCGTAGAATGGAAGTCGTATCTGAACGGAGAACTCCTCAGCGTCAGATCTGGTCCTCGCACGATTCCCCAAAAGCTGGAACTTGCGACGAAGGCCTACGACATGTCGTATGTCGTAGACGGCAAACCCGCGAAGTAGCACACCCAAGTGGGGCCCACAGTAGTGCTAGGGGTCAATGGGGGACCCACAACACCTCTGGAGGACTTGGGGGGCCCACCACAGGAGTTGGTGTGAAAGAATCCAAGTTGGGGCGAACGGCCGTCGGTCGGACACGGTCGGTGCGGGGGTTTCTCTCGGTCAGACCGAGAGAACACAGCGCACGGGGTCGGTCGTCGCAGCGGAGGGCGTTGCAAGGCGGGGCGCCTCGGTCACAGCGGGCCGGTGCGGAAGATCCCGTCGGTCGGGCGCTTGGGCGAGGCTTGCAACGGAGCAGGGTGCAGAGCGCTTGTGGGTGCAGAGCGGGCCTTCGGTCAGACCGACAGGGCGGGTCGGTCGGGCGCTTGGCGATGCGGGCGACGGTGCAGTGGTGCGGACGAAGCGGCAGTGCGGGGAAATCTCTCGGTCAGACCGAGAGATGGCCTCGGTCGGTGCGGGCGACTGCGGGGGCGTTGCAACTTTGCAAGTTGCAACGCTGCGGAGTGGGCTTGGGTGCGGAACGGCCTCTCGGTCGTGCATGGGAAATGCGGGGGCGGCCATCGGTCGTACACTGGGGCGGCTGTCGCAACGTTGCGACGAACGTTGGGAAGTGTTTTTGACGGCTAGGGTTTGTGTGGCTGCAAAAATAACCTTGCCTAGAGTTTATTTAAATAGAAAAGAGTTAGGGTTAGGTCTAGGGTTTAAGAAAAAGTAATTAAAATATTTAAAATAATTAATTTAAAACAAATTTACTCCCCTCTCCCTCACGCGAGTTGTGTGCGGCCAAAAATTTTGAAATTTGGTCAAAAAATTCTTTAAAGCGTTATTATAATATAGGAATTTTATTATAATTAAAACACTTATAAAAATAGGTTTTTAAAATATTTAAAACTTGTTCAAAAATGGAAAATAGGTCAAATTAAGCCTAAAAATTGTAAAATAATTATGGGGTGATCGGGACGACGAAAGAAAGAGAACCAAGAAGACGGATCTAAATTTCGACATCGAGAGACGAAACTAAAAATAGAAATGTCTCGCATCAAAACAGAAAGTCGCGGCGTCACATCAAATAAGATAGTATCACGGAAGAACGACTCGAGATATGTCGTTCCAAAGTTGTTCCACAATCTAATACTTTCAGAGACGATTACGTCAACATATCACACAATAATGTTCAAAATCAAATAGAGTCTAAAATAAACACATGCACAATCAAGAGCACGTGCACAAAGAGAGTACGATCGGAAACCGACTGTTACATCCTACATACGCAGTGTTCATTTGAAGCATACACCTCTTTTGTAGTGTGAGGCCTCGGTCATGGACTTTAGTTCTTGGAAGCATATTCTTTGGTACCGGGATGGTGCTACTTCCTGCTTCCGCCGTGTTATTGGCGATGGCAGTACCTTGTCCTTCTAGTATTTTAAAGCCAAAATTGTCTATAATGGTATTTTGGCTGAAGATGACTCCTTCATTGGGGTGGAGCCTCATCAGCGGATGAAGTGTAACCCGTGAACGAGCATCTCCGAATCGAGGTAAGCTAGAATTGGACTCCATGGATAGACAATGACCTAGCTTCACGGTGTCTTCCAATATCCTGCATCATAAGAAGATCGTTATGGGGTCGGAGTTGTGGCTCGACCAATTCCCCTCTGACACTCAAGTTAGTTTCACATGGATGAAACATATGGAGCTAGATGAAAAGGAAAGAAATTAGAGAATGAGATGAAAGTATATTATTATATGGTACTTAGCCTTGGGTGGAGATCTCGCCCACTCCTTTCCTTAGTCATTCGGAGAATATTTATGTTTTTCCCCTTTTATTTTGTAACTTCCCTCCTTAATTGTCGCCTCTTATTGCTCATTAGTGGAGTGTGACCCCCCTCATTATTCTGGCCACTAATTGCCCAAATTAAGGCTATGGAAGTGGGCCAGCATGAGTTTTGTTATCCCCTTTCATTTATGCTCATAATGAGGGAATTGAGGTTTGACTTATTCAAACCAAGAGTAATGGGTCATGAGGGAAGTTGGGTTGACTCATTCAACCCATACACTATGGGGCACTGTCCGTCTTAGTCCAGCCGGTAGAATTTATCTACTTGCTTAATGGGCTGGGCCCATGTATTTAACAATGGCCCACATCACCCGAGTTCAACTGCTTGTGAAGGTTGAGGTCAGGTGATATGCTTAATCAAGAGGAAGAATAAACTTTGGTCAATCAATCGGGTAGCGAAGAGGTAGCCTCTTCGACTTACGGTTGATGACAAATGTCATTCGATTACGAGGGGATGGCCCCTTCGACTTACAGCCGATGATGTGAATGTCGTTCAATGTCGTTTAGTGGAAAAGTGATGGTCCCTTCAACTCACGGCCAACTACAAGGTTGGTCGTTCAGTGGCGAGGGGTTGGTCCTTCAGCTCACAGCTGATGACTAAGGTTGTCGTTCGGTTGTGAGGGATGTGACATCTTTGGCTTATGGCCTACGACCAGGTTAGTTGTTCAGTAGCGAGGGGGTTTCCCCTCGACTTACGACTGACGATGTAGGTCGTTCATTTAAGAGTGGTTGGCTCTTCGGCTTACGGATGACGACGAAGATTGTCGTTTGATCACGAGGGGTGTGACTTCTTCGACTTATAGCCAACGACAAGTTTTGTCGTTCAGTGACGAGGGGTTGGCCCCTCAGCTTATGGCTGACGACGTTGGTCGTTTAGTGGCAAGGGGTTGGCCCCTTGGCTTACGACTGACAACGAAGGTTGTCATTTAATGACGAGGGGTTGGACCCTCAGCTTATGCTAACGATGTAGATAGTTTAGTGGAGAGGGGTTGGCCCTTCCTTTTACAGATGTCGACAAAGGTTGTCGTTCTGTTGCAATGGGTATGACCCCTTCGACTTACGGTCGACGACAAGGTTGGTCGTTCAGTGGCGAGGGGTTGGACCCTTAGCTTACGGCTAACGACGTAGGTTGTTCAGTGGAGAGGGGTTGGCCCCTCGGCTTACGGTTGACCACATAGGTCGTTCAGTGGTGAGGGGTTGGCCCCTCAACTTACGGTTGATGATGAAGGTTGTCATTCGGTTGCAAGGGGTGTGACCCCATCAACTTACGGCCGACGACAAGGTTGGTCATTCAGTGGTGAGGGTTAATGACGTTTCCATATTTTTCACTATTTTCATATCATCATTTCATTGCATTCCATGTCATTTTCGCATCCAAATCCCACATTTTACTACGATATCGCGTTTCTGATGTTATATTCGAGTTTCTTAGTGTTTTATGAGTTTTCAGGGATTTTGGAACGATTTGGGACCCCACTCAGGTATGGACACATCCGACATGCCTGTGAGCTCGTTGGTGGAGCCAAGTAGGAGTTCGCCACACTTTTGGAGCCATTGGAGGATAAGAGAGAGAGAGCAGAGGAGAGAGAGGAGCCTTCAACAGCTCCTGGACTTCATTTCCCAGACTGCTCGGTCAAGCAGAACAGTTGCTCGGACTGAGCAAATTCAATTGAAAGAGAGAAGCAGATACGCAGGTGGCTCGGACCGAACAGTTCATCTGCTCGGTCGAGCAGCATCAAATTTCAAAGATGAAGCAATTCCAGCGCACGGCCCGAGTAGCTTTTCAGAGACCGAGTCAGCCTCTGCTCGGACCGAGCTGTACTGACTCGGCCCGTGGAGGCACAGCGATGATTTTGAAGGCTTTTGGATTTTCTGTCAAGCTCGGTCGAGCAGCATAGCTGCTCGGTCCAAGCGACCGAACGAGAGCAGCCTACTCGGTCGGCAGTGCCAGGGCTATTTTTGGAAGGGTTTGCTGAAGCCGTCTGTTGTGCGATCTGGGGGACTGAAGGCTGAGAGCTCGCGACAGCAAAAAGGAGGTTCATTTTTCGAGTTTGTTGGAGAGTTTTTAAGAGGTGAGCTGAGCGATTTTTAGTAAGTTATTTTTTAGATTAATTTTTGTTAAGAAATTTTGGATCGAAACCTTCAGATTATTACTCTTGTTCTCGATTAATCTTGTTCTTGGAAATCTGGAATTTTTTCTGGGATCTATAAACTACAACTCTTATCTATCTCCCACTGTAAGTCTTTTATCTATATTCTTTCGATTGCTATGATGTCTTCATCTATAAAAATGGTGTTTTTATTCGTGAATATTGTCATGTGTGAGTAGATCTTTCTAGGGTTGATGGGTTAGCCCTAAGATCCTGTGGGGAGACGTAGATCTGGATCTCTATATTGAATTAGGAATTTAGGGAAGTATTTTGGTTGATCTTACCGAATCTCTAGATAACCCGTACTTAGATCATGCCCACGGTCTGTGGAATTGATGTGCTTAAGGGGTATCTTTGGGATTTGAATAGGGAAATCGGTGGATCCAACCAAGGCTCGTGACCATGTCTGGCTCGTGCCACGAGGGGATCCATCGACGAACTATACCGCTACGTTGACGGTTACCGCCATTGCGTCAACGAGAGCTACCAAAATACCTCACAATTCTACCCCACGAGAGTGGTACGAATTGGGAGATTAATCCCCTAACCCTAATGCAACGTAAGGATTCTATTCCAACGTCGATCCACGACGGCCTTAGCGGTGATCCCTAATGCCCTAGTCCTTTTTATTAGTAAAACAACAACAATACCCCAATCAACTCTTTCAACCCGATAGCTATCTCACTTCGAGATTTAGAAGTAAACTGAGAATCCATATACGCTATCTCCGTCCCTGTGGGATTCGATATCATTTATACTATAACTCGACACCGTCCGCTTACAGATTGAGCCCGGAATTGAAGCCGAGGGGACATACCACGCCTGGCGATCGTGACACCGCCAGGTGGAATCTAGGTGTAGGTTTCGGGTGCGTCAAGTTTTTGGCACCGTTGCCGGGGACGGCAATAGTGTTTATCTCAGTTTATTTTTATTTTTTTGAAGTATGCTAGCACTCTAATCATTTCTCACCTTACCACCCTTTTATTCTCTTTCTCTTTTGTGCCTTGCTACTAATATCTCCCTCCAGCTAGCGAATATCTCCTGACTATTCAGGCATAATGGAGATGGTGATGCAAGTACAGTGGACCTGTGAGTCTGACAGCAACCCAGATGAGATCAGTTTCTCTCCTTATCACTTACATGGTCTTCAAGATTCGCGCATAGATGAAACCATGATCGAATGCACAGCCAGAGAACTGATTGATGCAGTTCGGTTCATCGGCTCAGGGACCTATGTTGCATGTAACACAAATCAGCAATTAGTTATGGATCATATAATGAACCAGGTTTCTGATGCAGGTACTATTTAGGGCGACATTCTCATAAGCTTCGAAGAGGACGTGATGCACCTCCAGACCATTGAGGCCCTGCCTGTTGATGCAGGCTGGAGAGAGACTCATCAATTGGAGCCGTTGAACGACTCTCAGTTGTTGGGTATAATATAGAGCGTAGTAGCTGACGTATGGGCCCATGGCCCAGTGGAATTCCCTACAGACGACCGGGTTACACAAGAGCTCTCAGTTTTTATTGCAAATGCTTTCTACAATGCAGATGCCCTGGATGGTGTACCCGTCGCTGATGGATTCTATGTGCGGTACAAGGGAGACACGCTACGCTTCTACAACGATAGCCTCCCACAGATTTCAGCATGCGAAGAATATGCCTATGAGGAGTACACAGAACCCTCATGTGACGCCCCGCTTCCCAAAAGACACCGGAATCGAGAGCATTACGCGGTCCGCTTGAACTGGAGCGGTGAAGCTCGATTTCAATAAGCGTCTGTGATAAAAACACAGATGTGGTTCTTGCATTTTCGTGTCAGAACAATCAGAAACATTCCAAAAGATAAAGCCACATCCAGAGTTAAAATGTTCGTACATGAAATTAAACAACAAGCCTCAGCATGGCCAAAAGAACTACAACAAGACACTAATCCTACTACAAGGTACTAAAGCTAAAACTCAAAGTAGTGACGAAAAAGGAGCTCTAGTCTTCCGTAGAAAACGGCTCGGCGTCTATGGTGAACTCTGGCTCTCTACGTCAGGCGTCACGAACGGATCCTCTGGGTACTCAAGCTCAGAATCTGACATACATCCACAAACATGAATGTATGTCAGCAAGGGGTCTGCAAGAAAAGATTAGCAAACCAAGACAAGATATACGACAGATATGAATTTAAGAAGCATTAAATATTTTAATTTTTTAATGACTGCAGCAATTTAACAAGACATTTATACTGAAACGAAAGGTAAACATCCCTAGCATGTAGTTCTAGCAGTTGCAAGAATTAAAGTAAGGTTTTTCTCTGAGTTCAGTAGCATATCAATCTTCATGAGACCAAGTTAGCATTTCAAGTTTTCATGTCAAGAGTTCACATCTAATCTAGGGTTCTCGCCTTTAGGTCGTGCTGAGAAAGTCGTTCCTCTCACGGGGGCTTACCGTGATTGACGCTAACCCACCGCATACGGGTGGTGCTCTTGAGGAGAGTACCTTTCATACGCCCAGTGGCCGCTCAACCCTAACCCCTCCCAAAAGTTTGCCGGAACACGAGCCGGCCTAGTCGACTCACACGACATCACGAATTCACGATTCTGCCTTTGAGGCGCACGATTTTCACGATGTCAATATTTGTTAAACATGTCCAGACTCGCAGATATTCAATGTTATCAACATTACTACATTATTGTGACAGTTCTACACAGCAAAAGTGGGTTGAACAATTTTTATAGCAATCTCAAAAGAATAACGAACACATGTTTTCATTGGACTTGCTACAGAAAATATTCTTTTCTCTTATTGTTTAAAATTGAGATATATCGTATGATATACCGTTAGGTCACAAATTTCGTCCTGGTCATTATGGTGTCACGTTCTTACGTCATTTCACGTCAAATTTTTAAGTTATCCAGCAATACATGAAGGCGGCGTAAAAGCGCCGAAACTTCTAAAAATCATATCAAATCATATACTTGCCTGTTTTGGCGATTTGAGTGACCATGTGGTTGTAGCGGGAGTCGCGATGTATCTGCGCCGTGGATTATTAATATAAGATAGTTAGCTTAGTCTTAGACAACCATTATTAAGGCTATACATATGAAATACGGCTGTTGATTAAGATAATAACAAGGTATATGTGTACGATGTTGTAAGAAAAATGTATCAAACTTACTGACATTCATAGCTAACCTTAATATCTTATATTATAAACTAATACCATATTGTACTGGTGCCTCATAAAACTGACGTTGCTAACCCAACTAACAAATAATATAATACACATATATATATTGACCATTATTATTTCAAATACATACTGAAATCATACAGCTAACATAATAATTAAAGTGATACCAACAGTATGGTCTTAATCATGTCTAACTTCGTACTACAGCTAAAAGCAACACACCAACATGTAAACTTACGTGGTTGCAGTGAGTCCCTCGCGTGGTTGCAAACGACAACGACTATCAAAGACGAACGGGGTGCTCTAGTCGGTGTCCGGGCGGCGACGGCAACATCGCGTCGAGTGACGGTCGAGGCGCCCGAGCGTCGGAAGACGACGGGAGGCGACAGAGCACGGCCTTGCGGCTTCCGGCGGGACTGAGATCGGTGTTTGCAACGCTGGGATGAGGAGGCGCCGAAGGGGTAAGGTGAAGCTCGGCCTCGGCGTCGGGCTGCAGTCGAAGGCGGGTGCTCGGGCTTGAAGAGGAGGCGATCGGCGTCGGAGAGCGGTGGATCTCAATGCTGGAAGGCGGGGGCTGCCTCACGCGGATGGAGTTGCCGGCATCAAACTGGGCCGTCGGGGGTGCTGGCGTGTGGAGGGGGAGCAACTCGCGGAGGGGCACCGGGTGGCGCTTGGGAGAAGCTGGGCGGTGGACAGGAGGGGTTTGTCGTCGTCTCCATGAGCGATTGTGGAGCGGAGTCGAAGGGAGCTGCGAGGAAACCGGGTTGCGAGGTGAACGTGCGGAGACGAGGTAAGGGAGCTGACGTGCGTGCGTGGGTTTCATGGAGGTAGCAGGCGGCGGTTATGTCGTGGATGAGATGGGATGAAGAAAGGTAATAGTTCTAGGGTTTTATTTGTTTTATAAGGAAAGAAGGGTGCAGTGCTATTAGCTAGCCTTGGGTTTTATTATATAATAGTTGTTGTTGGAATTTAATAATTCCATATTTCTATTCCCATATTGTTTTGATATGACAAACACATTCAGTGCTACTAACTCTATGTATGTAGATACAAATCAATGCTGAGTTCCACACAATGAGATATCTTCATGCATACTCAATCAGATATATCATTCATGAAGTTGGAAAGACAAAGACACCTAATCCACGACTTGGATATATAATCACTTGATAAGGATCTCCTGCAAAGAAGCTTCTCAGATTCAGTTGCAGATGCAGTTCTATCTACGGCTTTATGTAATCATTGTAAAATGTACTTTATTAGAGTCACAAAGCCTTGTGATAATATATATTAGTCATCTAGGTTCCATTACTCAGAGATCTACACTTCCCAATTTCGAAAATTCGCAACTTTGAAAATTGGCAGCCAATAACCCCATTTTGGTCGACCAATTTTAAAACTTTGAATTTGGTTATGGGATTGCATGAGCAAACTCCCCTAACTGTGTAGATTCTGGAACTGTCTTCCAATGGTCGAAATTCTCTCTCTAAATTTTAGTCGACCAATGTGGTCATTTTGGTCGACCAATTTCAAAACTAGCCGTTTTGATCCCCAATTTTCAGGGACGGTTCTTGCCTGTTTTCCAACGTTAACTACAGTCCCCAACCGTCCCTAAACACTATAAATAGTGGGGTAGACCCTCTCTTTCTCTTCACTCACTTTCCTCTTCTTTACTCTCTTAATTGTTGAAATCAAGTCTTTCATTTTCTAAAGCTTTAGGCCATTAGTTGTTCTTTTCTTATTTGTAAGAAGAAATCATTAGATTTCTTTCTTCGTTTAAGAATGGAAGAACTTTGATTTTCAACATCATTTTGGAAAGTTGTTTGTGTTCATAATTGTAAGAAGAAATCAATTGATCTCTCTCTTCTTTTATGAACCAGAGAACTTCAAGTATTGCTCTTCATTACATATATTTTACATCTTGAAGTTCATCTTCTAAACACCATCTTTGAATTCATTCTCTGAAATTTATAACAAGGCTATAGGTGTTTTTCTATTTCATTATTTAACTGGTTTGAATCTCTGTTTAGAGATTGTACAAAGTTTGGGACACTGGGAGTGTCGCCATTTTTGTAAGTTTGTGCTTGCGGGGAAAGTGATTATAGTGGATTAAAATCTCTACGGGGTAGAGGACTGGAGTAGGATCATAAGGATCCGAACAAGGATAAATCTCTGTGTTTGCGATTGATTTAATTTCAGTACTTGTCATTTTATTTCTGTGCCATCTTTGCAAATATTACTAACATCTTATTTGCAACATTTTTATTATATACACTATTCACCGCCCCTCTAGTGTATTGATCCATACAGGCTAAAATTACATTTGGTATCAGAGCAAGGTTAAGATGGCAGCAAGTTCCTCAAACATGAACGCAGTTTCACACAACTACAATTAGCATCCTGAAGGGCACTCTCAAGTTCGTCCTCCTCTATTTGATGGTTCAAATTACTCATATTGGAAAATACGAATGGAGATTCATTTCCAAAGTATGAATTATGAGATTTGGGACATCGTAGAGACAGGATACACTAAGCCAGAAACACCTGTTGATGACTGGACTGCCAACGACAAATCTGCAAAGACCAACAACTCAAAGGCCATGAATGCTTTATTTTGTGCCATGGATAAACATGAGTTTAATCGAGTATCTCAAGCCAAAAATGCAAAGGAGATTTGGCATATACTCGAGGTAACTCATGAAGGAACCAATAAAGTAAAGGAAACCAAGATTGCCTCTTTGGTTCATAAGTATGAGGTGTTCAAGATGCAAGACAAAGAGACGATTGGAGAAATGAACACCAGGTTTACTACTATTATTAATTCTCTTAATGCTCTTGGAAAAGTTTATTCTTCTCTTGATCAGGTACGCAAGATTCTTAAAGTACTCTCCCCTGAATGGCGTCCAAAGATCACTTCTATTGAGGAAGCCAATGATCTTTCCACATTATCCATGGAAAATCTAATTGGTACCTTAATGGCACATGAAGTCACATTACAAGATGCAAAAGAGGAATCAGATCAAAAGAAGAAAGTACTCGCCTTAACCACAACATCAGATAATGAAGATTCAGATGATGACATGGCATTCTTTGACAAGAACTTCAGAAAGTTCTTTCAAAAAGGTAAGTATAATAATAAATCTAAAAATGCTGATTCTTCTCTTTGCTTCAATTGTAATAGGCCAGGACATATGAAGAAGATTGTCCACTTCTCAAAGCAAAGTTCAAAACTTCCAACAACAACGATCAATCCAGAAGAGAAAGGAAGTTTGACAAGATGAAGAAAGCATTTGCAGCAACTTGGGATGAATCTTCAGAAGAAGAAGAAGAAGAAGAAAGTGCTAATATGTGCTTTATGGCTCAAGATAATGAAGAAGAGGTAAGTACTTTTAGTAATGAAGAATTATTAGATGCATTGAAAGATCTCTAATCTCGTTTCAAAAATTTAAATAGTCAACATAAATCTTTGAAACAGAATAATGACAATCTCCTTATTAAATATCAAGAATTATCTTCTTCTAAGAACACTACAACTATTGAGAATAAATCTTCTCAAAATTTAGATCTTAGTAAAGAGAATGATATTCTCAAAACTAAGAATCTAGAACTTCATACACAAATATCCGAAATGGATAAAAATATTTCATCACTAAAGATGAAATACGACGAGATGTCTTCCAATATTAATAAATTTAATAAAGGAAAGACTAATCTCGATGATTTGCTAAAAATACATTATCCAGCAAATCATAGACAAGGTCTGGGATACTCTCATAAGGATGTACCCAAGTCTTGTAGCACTTCTTCTTCTTGTGGAAAAACAACTTTTGTTAAACCTCAAAAGAAGAATCACGCATTTATTTACACGAAGAAAGTAAACATTCATGCTTCTTCTTTACAAAGAAATGTTATTAACATTTCAAAATCATCTCTTAGGAAACCTACTACAATTAGTATATGGGTTCCTAAGAATTCATGCTTAGAAGATAGAAATTATTATATTTCTCATTATTTACATTCTATTGTTCATTCTTATGATTACATTAAAAAGCCAAATTCCACTTGGGTTTGGCTTCCTAAAATCTAATCCCAAGGACCCTCAAATAAAGGGTACCAATGCTTAATGTTTAGCTTTCAGGTACCTAAAAAGAAAAAATGTATTTTGGACAGTGGATGTTCAAAACATATGACATGAAACGTAAACTTGCTTTCAACCATTATAAATAAAGATGGAGGCACAGTTACCTTTGGTGACAACAAGAAAGGCAAAATCATATGCACTGGAACAGTTTGCAATACAAATCAGCCTATCATTGAGAATGTTCACCTGGTTGACGGTTTGAAACATAATTTACTTTCTATTAGTCAGTTATGCGATAAAAATTACAAAATAGGTTTTGAACAAAATGATTGCATTATTTATAATTTTGATATGTCATCTGTTTTGTTTCGTGGTAAGCGTAAAAATAACATTTATATTTTATGCATGTCTGTTACCACAAATAATCATTGTTTAATGATTACATCTGATGATACACTTTTATGGCATAAACGTTTTGGACACACTAATTTCAAAAATCTAGCACATATTTCAAAACACAAATTAGTAAATGGAATGCCAAATATGTCTTTCAAACACAAACATTTTTGTGATGCTTGTTAACAAGGAAAAATGCACAAATCTTCTTTTAAATCAAAGGATGTTACCTCAACAAAGAGATCATTAGAACTCTTACACTTAGATTTGTTTGGTCCTTCAAGAGTAGCTTCTTTGAATAGAAGTAGATATGCATTTGTCATTGTTTATGATTATTCAAGATATACTTGGGTTATATTCTTACAAAACAAGAATGATGTGTTTGAAGGATTTTCAATATTTTGTAAAAAGATACAAAAGATCAAATCCTCTAACATTGTCACTATTCGTAGTGATCATGGAGGAGAATTTGAAAATGAATTTTTTACCAGTTTTTGTAATGAAAATGGCATTACTCATAATTTTTCTTTTCCTCGTGCTCCTCCTCAGAATGGAGTAGTAGAAAGGAAAAAATAGAACTTTACAAGAATGCGCAAGAACAACGCTTTGTGATAGTAAATTACCGAAATATTTTTGGTCTGAAGCTGTCGCAACTGCTTGTTATGTTATGAATAAAGTTCTTATAAGGCCATTCCTTAATAAAACTTGTTTTGAATTATTTTTTAATCGCATTCCATGTGTCTCATATTTTAACGTGTTTGGATGTAAATGTTTCATTCTTAATACTAAAGATGCACTTGATAAATTTGATTCAAAATCTGATGAAGGTATTTTTGTTGGATACTCAACACGTAGCAAAGCCTATAGAGTATATAACAAAAGAACTTCAACAGTTGAAGAATCACTGCATGTCACATTTGATGAGAATCCCTCATCTAATTCTCCCATTATTGATGATGAAGAGAATATATTACCTTTATCTAATTCTCTAGATAATATCAAACTTGATGAAATTGATGCTACTAATCATTCTGTTGAGTCTATTTCAGATAATACAGATATTCCCAAGGCTTTTGCACAAGTTCCAAATCATCCATCAGAATTAATCATTGGAGATATCACAGATGGAGTTAGAACTCGTCGTCAAATTGAACAAATGGCGCATTGTGCTTTCCTTTCATCCATTGAACCAAAGAACATCCAAGATGCATGTGAAGACAGTTCATGGATTATCGCTATGCAGGATGAACTCAATCAATTTCAACGAAATGATGTTTGGGAATTAGTTCCCAGACCAACAGCTCATTCAATTATTGGTACCAAGTGGGTATTCAAAAATAAATTGGATAAATCTGGTCAGGTAATTAGTAACAAGGCACGATTGGTTGCACAAGGTTATAATCAAGAAGAATGTATTGATTATGATGAAACCTATGCATAAGTTGCTCGTCTTGAGTCTATTCGCATGTTGTTATCATTTGCATGTTTTCAAAATTTTAAATTATTTCAAATGGATGTCAAAAGTGCTTTTTAAATGGATTTCTTAAGGAGAAAGTTTATGTTGAACAACCTCCTGGTTTTCATCATGAAAATTTTGAAAATCATGTTTTCAAATTAAAGAAAGCTCTTTATGGTCTCAAACAAGCACCTCGTGCTTGGTATGAAAGACTTAAAAGCTATCTTTTAAATTCTGGTTATAATATTGGTAAAATAGATTCCACTCTTTTTATTAAAAATATTAAATCTGACATAATCATTATTCAAATATACGTTGATGATATTATTTTTGGTTCTATAATGAATCTCTTTGTCAAGATTTTTCTAAGATTATACAGAAAGAATTTGAGATGAGTCACATGGGTGAACTCAATTACTTCCTCGGTCTTTAAATCAAACAATTGAAGGAAGGAATCTTCATTCACCAAGCAAGTACTCTAAAGAACTCATCAAGCGTTTTGGTTTAGAAAGTTCTGCAGAAAAACGTACTCCAATGAGTACATGTACTTCTCTCGACAAAGATTTAAATGGTAAGAGTGTTGATCAACGTCTTTACAGAGGTATGATTGGCTCTCTACTCTATTTAACTGCTAGTAGACCAGAAATTATGTTTTCCGTATGTTTATGTGCACGTTTTCAGGCAGATCCTAAAGTTTCACACTTAACTGTCGTAAAAAGGATTATTAGATATATTAAGCACACTTCTGATTTTGGTTTATTTTATCCCAAGTCAAGCACATTTGATTTATTATCTTATAGTGATGCAGATTTTGTTGGTTGCAAATCAGATCGTAAAAGTACCAGTGGTACTTGCCACTTTTAGGTCATGCTTTAGTTTCTTGGTTTAGCAAAAAGCACAATTCTGTTTCATAATCTACAACCGAGGCAGAATATATTGCCGCCGGTTTAGCTTGTGCTCAAATCTTATGGATGAAACAAACTATTTTAGACTATGGTATTGATTGCTCTACTTGCCCTATTATGTGTGATAATACTAGTGCTATTAATCTTTCTAAAAATCTTGTGCATCATTCTTGTACAAAACATATTGATCTACGTCATCATTTTCTAGATGATCATGTTCAGAAAGGAGATATAGTTCTTAAATTTATAGCTACTGAACATCAGACAGCTGATATTTTGACCAAACCATTGAAAGAAGATACTTTTATTAAGCTTCGTAGGAATTAGGGATTATTAGTGAATCGGACTTATGATACATTCTTATTTTTATTTTTAGAATTTTTTCAAATTTTTTCAAATTTTTCTGGCTATTTTTAAAATTGGTCGACCAATTCACCAATATTGGTCGCCAATTGTCGATTTTTTATTATTATTTCAGTAACTACTTCGTCTTCCCTCTTTTTCTCGTTACCCGTTCCCTCCATTTTTGTTTCCGAAACTGAACCAATCCTTTGGTTTTCAAATTTTGGTGGGATTCGTTTTTTTAACTACTCTACCGATTGGAATTCTGTCAGTTCCCACAACTTCCCTTAACTGCTTATTATTCCTATTTAATTCTTGCCTAGGGATCATAAGTCTTCACAAAATATCTTCTGCCTAATTTTTTCTCTTTCCCGAAGCACCCATTCCCCCAAAAAAAAAAATCCCGTCGGCCTCTCCTCTTCCCAAATCTCCACCGCCCTACATCGTCGGCGATCTCCCGTTTCCTCATCGGCGCCTCCCTCAAAAAGTCGCCGATCTTCCCTCTCACATATTTTTTTCCTACCAGGTCCACTCACATATTTTTTTACTGGCCATACATTCGCATGTTTTTAACATGGCCTGTCCATTCCATTTTTAATGGCCGACTCACATTATTTTTGCCTCTTTACTTTCTTTTGCCTACTACTAAATTTCCAATAATGTCCAACTTTTTTTTCACTTTTCAGGCAATATACTCCATTTTTTATATTATATTTCCCTCATATTTTTACGCTTATTTTTTTCACTAACCCTTCTTTGCCTCTTTTTGAAGATTCCAAAGGGGGAGAATATATTTTATCTACTCAGGGGGAGTATCCACATATTCAGGGGGAGTATATCTGATATGTTCAATTTTAACGATATATATTTTTCATGTTTGTCATCATCAAAAAGGGGGAGAATGTTGGAATTTCATAATTCCATATTTCTATTCCCATATTGTTTTGATATGACAAACACATTCAGTGCTACTAACTCTATGTATGCAGATAGAAATCAATGCTGAGTTCCACACAATGAGATATCTTCATGCATACTCAATCAGATATATCATTCATGAAGCTGGAAAGACAAAGGCACGTAATCCACGACTTGGATATATAATCACTTGATAAGGATCTCCTGCAAAGAAGCTTCTCATATTCAGTTGCAGATGCAGTCCTATCAACGGCTTTATGTAATCATTGTAAAATTTACTTTATTAGAGTCACAAAGCCTTGTGATAATATATCTTAGTCATCTAGGTTCCATTACTCAGAGATCTACTCTTCCCAATTTCGAAAATTCGCAACTTTGAAAATTGGCAGCCAATAACCCCATTTTGGTCGACCAATTTTAAAACTTCGAATTTGGTTATGGGATTGCATGAGCAAACTCCCCTAACCGTGTAGATTCTGGAACTGCCTCCCCTAAAATTTCAAGTTTTCATGTCAAGAGTTCACATCTAATCTAGGGTTCTCGCCTTTAGGTCGTGCTGAGAAAGTCGTTCCTCTCACGGGGGCTTACCGTGATTGACGCTAACCCACCGCATGCGGGTGGTGCTCTTGAGGAGAGTACACTTCATACGCCCAGTGGCCGCTCAACCCTAACCCCTCCCAAAAGTTTGCCGGAACACGAGCCGGCCTAGTCGACTCACACGACATCACGAATTCACGATTCTGCCTTTGAGGCGCACGATTTTCACGATGTCAATATTTGTTAAACATGTCCAGACTCGCAGATATTCAATGTTATCAACATTACTACATTATTGTGACAGTTCTACACAGCAAAAGTGGGTTGAACAATTTTTATAGCAATCTCAAAAGAATAACGAACACATGTTTTCATTGGACTTGCTACAGAAAATATTCTTTTCTCTTATTGTTTAAAATTGAGATATATCGTATGATATACCGTTAGGTCACAAATTTCGTCCTGGTCATTATGGTGTCACGTTCTTACGTCATTTCACGTCAAATTTTTAAGTTATCCAGCAATACATGAAGGCGGCGTAAAAGCGCCGAAACTTCTAAAAATCATATCAAATCATATACTTGCCTGTTTTGGCGATTTGAGTGACCATGTGGTTGTAGCGGGAGTCGCGATGTATCTGTGCCGTGGATTATTAATATAAGATAGTTAGCTTAGTCTTAGACAACCATTATTAAGGCTATACATAAGAAATACGGCTTTTGATTAAGATAATAACAAGGTATATGTGTACGATGTTGTAAGAAAAATGTATCAAACTTACTGACATTCATAGCTAACCTTAATATCTTATATTATAAACTAATACCATATTGTACTGGTGCCTCATAAAACTGACGTTGCTAACCCAACTAACAAATAATATAATACACATATATATATTGACCATTATTATTTCAAATACATACTGAAATCATACAGCTAACATAATAATTAAAGTGATACCAACAGTATGGTCTTAATCATGTCTAACTTCGTACTACAGCTAAAAGCAACACACCAACATGTAAACTTACGTGGTTGCAGTGAGTCCCTCGCGTGGTTGCAAACGACAACGACTATCAAAGACGAACGGGGTGCTCTAGTCGGTGTCCGGGCGGCGACGGCAACATCGCGTCGAGTGACGGTCGAGGCGCCCGAGCGTCGGAAGACGACGGGAGGCGACAGAGCACGGCCTTGCGGCTTCCGGCGGGACTGAGATCGGTGTTTGCAACGCTGGGACGAGGAGGCGCCGAAGGGGTAAGGTGAAGCTCGGCCTCGGCGTCGGGCTGCAGTCGAAGGCGGGTGCTCGGGCTTGAAGAGGAGGCGATCGGCGTCGGAGAGCGGTGGATCTCAATGCTGGGAGGCGGGGGCTGCCTCACGCGGATGGAGTTGCCGGCATCAAACTGGGCCGTCGGGGGTGCTGGCGTGTGGAGGGGGAGCAGCTCGCGGAGGGGCACCGGGTGGCGCTTGGGAGAAGCTGGGCGGTGGACAGGAGGGGTTTGTCGTCGTCTCCATGAGCGGTTGTGGAGCGGAGTCGAAGGGAGCTGCGAGGAAACCGGGTCGCGAGGTGAACGTGCGGAGACGAGGTAAGGGAGCTGACGTGCGTGTGTGGGTCTCATGGAGGTAGTAGGCGGCGGTTATGTCGTGGATGAGATGGGATGAAGAAAGGTAATAGTTCTAGGGTTTTATTTGTTTTATAAGGAAAGAAGGGTGCAGTGCTATTAGCTAGCCTTGGGTTTTATTATATAATAGTTGTTGTTGGAATTTCATAATTCCATATTTCTATTCCCATATTGTTTTGATTTGACAAACACATTCAGTGCTACTAACTCTATGTATGCAGATACAAATCAATGCTGAGTTCCACACAATGAGATATCTTCATGCATACTCAATCAGATATATCATTCATGAAGTTGGAAAGACAAAGACACCTAATCCACGACTTGGATATATAATCACTTGATAAGGATCTCCTGCAAAGAAGCTTCTCAGATTCAATTGCAGATGCAGTCCTATCTACGGCTTTATGTAATCATTGTAAAATGTACTTTATTAGAGTCACAAAGCCTTGTGATAATATATATTAGTCATCTAGGTTCCATTACTCAGAGATCTACACTTCCCAATTTCGAAAATTTGCAACTTTGAAAATTGGCAGCCAATAACCCCATTTTGGTCGACCAATTTTAAAACTTCGAATTTGGTTATTGGATTGCATGAGCAAACTCCCCTAACTGTGTAGATTCTGGAACTGTCTTCCAATGGTCGAAATTCTCTCTTTAAATTTTAGTCGACCAATGTGGTCATTTTGGTCGACCAATTTCAAAACTAGCCGTTTTGATCCCCAATTTTCAGGGACGGTTCTTGCCCGTTTTCCAACGTTAACTACAGTCCCCAACCGTCCCTAAACACTATAAATATAGGGGTAGACCCTCTCTTTCTCTTCACTCACTTTCCTCTTCTTTACTCTCTTAATTGTTGAAATCAAGTCTTTCATTTTCTAAAGCTTTAGGCTATTGGTTGTTTTTTCTTATTTGTAAGAAGAAATCATTAGATTTCTTTCTTCGTTTAAGAACGGAAGAACTTTGATTTTCAACATCATTTTGGAAAGTTGTTTGTGTTCATAATTGTAAGAAGAAATCAATTGATCTCTCTCTTATTTTATGAACCAGAGAACTTCAAGTATTGCTCTTCATTACATATATTTTACATCTTGAAGTTCATCTTCTAAACACCATCTTTGAATTCATTCTCTGAAATTTATAACAAGGTTATAGGTGTTTTTCTATTTCATTATTTAACTGGTTTGAATCTCTGTTTAGAGATTGTACAAAGTTTGGGACACTGGGAGTGTCGCCATTTTTGTAAGTTTGTGCTTGCGGGACAAGTGATTATAGTGGATTAAAATCACTACGGGGTAGATGACTGGAGTAGGATCATAAGGATCCAAACCAGGATAAATCTCTGTGTTTGCGATTGATTTAATTTCAGTACTTGTCATTTTATTTCTGTGCCATCTTTGCAAATATTACTAACATCTTATTTGCAACATTTTTATTATATACACTATTCACCACCCCCCCTCTAGTGTATTGATCCATACAGGATAAAATTACAGTTGTGTGTGAGGGTGTTGAAACATCACGTAAGGGTGAAAAAGATGAGCAGCAATGGGCTATAGGCTAGGCTTCCTTATTATAATAATTTTGTTTGCAATGGGTTTGAAAGGCAACAGTAGGGAACATAAGCCTAGATTGATGTTATATAAGAATAGGGTGTGGGTTTTGAGAGTCAGCACGTGTGTAGGTCTATGTTGGTTTAGTTTTGTGTCTTTGCTCCATTTGATTTGTTGTGCGTGGGTACCAGGTTGGGTTCGGCCTAGGGCTTACAACAAGTGGGCTAGGGTTTAGGTTGAGACCAATAAGGAGAAGATTTGAATTATAATTAATAGGATTTGAAATAGTATTAATAGCATATAATTAATAGGTTTAAACAATGGAATAAGAGCTAATCAATAGGTTTAAAAGGGTCTAAAAATGGTAAGCTCCATTTGAATTTTTAAAAGATTTGAAATTCAAAATTTTGAATTTGAAAGTTTTAAAATTTATAATAAGGTATATTTAAAAATATAATAATAATAATAATAATAAAGATTTGCCCAAATGGTTTAAAATAATGATAGAAATAATTAATATGAAAAGTTGATACGTGCACGGGTACGAGGACAGAAACATCTAACTACGGATACGGGACGTCTAACTCCGGATACGGGAAAAATAATACACTAGATAAATACAGATAATAGTAACGGTAAAAACCGGTCGTTACATCCTACCCACCTTAGAACGATTCCGTCCTTGGAATCTTATCGGCTAAGACACCGGGAAAACGTAAGGGTAACGCTCGTATCTCCCCTTCCAATGCATACACGCCATAACCAAATAGTATCTACCAATACTAATATCATTACCAATAGTATCATTACTGATAGTACTAAACAACGTCCATGTTAATAATAGTAACAGTACGCATACACACATTACTAATTACATATTAACCTGGAACATTTAATATAATACCATCCAATATCACACTCGGGCGAAAAGTTGCATTCTACTAACACCACCACATCGATTTACTAGCTGTAAGTGAGCCATCACCTTGCACACTCACATTATTACCAATACACATGGTAATACCATATATCTTATTCACTCACATTCTATAATGATATAGTTCCACATGTCACTTAAACATACCACTAATAAAAATACAATCATTCTTTGTCAATTAACACTCCAATCATATGATCACTTTTACATACCGCATAATACCATAAATACATTATAATACATATCACTACGCGTATATGCATGCACGTATTACCTTACACCATACACAGATTTATATACGCCTTACTTATAGCACTAGGGTCGTCGTAATCTACCCACCTTAGGATCAAGTCCGTCCTCAGACTTCCTTAAATAGGCCGATCTAGGGATGAGTGGACTTAGACACTAAGGTCATTCTATCCCAGTCATACATACATTATAATGAGACAATATACATCCATGTGCCTATTCTTACTTATACATCACACACTTTCAAATACATATACATATGTACATTTAACACACAAATACATACTCACACTACTACACGCCTACCTCGTATCCATATAGGACAGATATATACACACGCCAGTATACACAACCATGGTAATTTATATAAGGCTAGTATACTATTACATACATCCACATATACGTAGTCACAAACATACGACTAGGCATACTTCCTGGTATACACATGCTCATACATCATCCCGTAGGGGAAATATTATAATCCTACTACACATATAAAACACTTACATTCAATGTATATAAATATATATACCGATAACTAACCACATACATATATATATACGCATGAGCACACGCCAGACATGCTAACATGTAGATCACATAGTAAATCTATACACACAACTATACGTACCCTATTATCGTTATACCTAACAGCATATCACTGTACTAGCATATAATTACAATCATTAACAAGTACGACTAAGGTACATATACTCCTAGTAACCAGCCAACACTAAATCTAATACGCACAGATATTTCTATAGTGATATAGCTAATCACCCGCCTAAGTACAAATACACAATTGCTACTTTATACTCGACTATATACATATATATTACAAATTACCATGCATGCACATACGACACAATAGACAATCACTCCATGCTAATATATTAAGGGTAAGCACACTCGTACGTGGGTGGTTTATAGGGATTCGCACACACGGGTCTATACTCACTGTCTATTAACAAGCACCACAACAACACCACAATCGAAGCTAAAGGTCTCACTAAGCAATGATAAACTCTAAAGTGGTACTAAGTGTAGGACTCAGAGTTGAAAGATGCAACGAACTAATGTTGTGATGGACGGTTTCGAATGTGGCAAGGATAAGAGGTTAGTTGGTTGGGTGGCAACAAATATTTATGAATAATTAAATAAATAAGAAAAAAGGATATGTGTAAAAATAATAACATCGTTATAATTTACGTAAAATAACGAGCATACGGTAGGAGTTAAGACGTAAAATGTGATTAGTCAAATAATAGGTGAAAATTGGTTGGTAAAAAGAAATTTTTTATAAAAAAAATATGAAGGTAATGATCATAAAACTGACGCACAAAATTTTGAAGTTCTATATAACCTAGAAAAGTATGTTTAAAAGTATATAAGAATGACTGTTTTTGAAATATGTTGGTAAGAAGGGAGATGATATTTTGAACTAACGAAATAGAAATAAAGTTTAAAAAAACTTCATTACATGAGAAAAATAAGGTAACTATATGAGGTTATGTGAAATAGAAGTACGAAAGATGTATGTTAGAAATTCGCTATAAGATAATAACTAAAGATCGCGTCAGAAGAGTTTCATAATCACGGTTGGGTTTAAGTCGACTGAAGTGTAGAAATTCTAAGTAAAAAGTTTTCGAAAAGGATTTTAAACTTAGTGAATAATTCAATAAATGAAATATCGAAAATAATTTTTTTGAAGACCCCGGGTTTGCAATGGGGAGGTTCAAGATTAAGGATGGCGGATCTGAAGAGTTTACGTGAATCGAGGACAAGGATTAGGTTCGACGATTGAAACGTAAGTGCGGCTAAGAAGTAACTCCGTGAATATACTACGATGGCTTTCTACGATCATTAACATGGAAGTGCAATGATTATGGAATAGTAAAAATCTGGGGAAAAGATAATCATTGGGTCGACTAAGGTTTAGCACTAAGGTTCATCGGCGTACTAGACTGCGATAGAAAGCCGAGGTAAGGGTTCGTTGAGAATCTCAATCTTATCTATAGATATGGAATATCTAACTCTTCGAAGTCTACTTCTTGCCGGCGTCTCAGATTTGACTTGCACGGATGCGACGATAGCTACGTTCAGTTAGGCCCTATATTCGATAAATCTGAGCGAATGACTAACGAATTCAAAAATTTAATATGGTTAGAGCTGGATGATTAATCGCTAGGGTGAGTCCCAAGATGATAATACTAAGTCATGGCAAGGGCATCTAACTAACGAGCACGATCGTTTAACTAACTCTTCCTATTATACTGGTATTGGGTATCCTATCATGCTGAGACAAGATATTCGTGTAATTTTACGTACGAACTAATTCTGGATGTATTGGCTAATGAGAAGTGTCCTCATTATTCTAAATTTTGCAGTTGCAAGACCTGCATGGGCCGCCACTAAAACATGTAACGCCCCGCTTCCCAAAAGACACCGGAAGCGAGAGCGTTACGCGGTCCGCTTGAACTGGAGCGGTGAAGCTCGAGTTCAATAAGTGTCTGTGATAAAAACACAGATGAGGTTCTTGCATTTGCGTGTCAGAACAATCAGAAACATTCCAAAAGATAAAGCCACATCCAGAGTTAAAATGTTCGTACATGAAATTAAACAACAAGCCTCATCATGGCCAAAAGAACTACAACAAGACACTAATCCTACTACAAGGTACTAAAGCTAAAACTCAAAGTAGTGACGAAAAAGGAGCTCTAGTCTTCCGCAGAAAATGGCTCGGCGTCTACGGTGAACTCTGGCTCTCTAAGTCAGGCGTCACGAACGGATCCTCTGGGTACTCAAGCTCAGAATCTGACATACATCCACAAACATGAATGTATGTCAGCAAGGGGTCTGCAAGAAAAGATTAGCAAACCAAGACAAGATATACAACATATATGAATTTAAGAAGCATTAAATATTTTAATGAAGTGACTGCAGCAATTTAACAAGACATTTATACTGAAACGAAAGGTAAACATCCCTAGCATGTAGTTCTAAGAAGTTGCAAGAATTACAGTAAGGTTTTTCTCTGAGTTCAGTAGCATATCAATCTTCATGAGACCAAGTTAGCATTTCAAGTTTTCATGTCAAGAGTTCACATCTAATCTAAGGTTCTCGCCTTTAGGTCGTGATGAGAAAGTCGTTCCTCTCACGGGGGCTTAGCGTGATTGACGCTAACCCACCACATACGGGTGGTGCTGAGAGTACTCTTCATACGCCCAGTGGCCGATCAACCCTAACCCCACCCAAAAGTTTGCCGGAACACGAGCCGGCCTAGTCGACTCACACGACATCACGAATTCACGATTCCGCCTTCGAGGCGCACGATTTTCATGATGTCAATATTTGTTAAACATGTCCAGACTCGCATATATTCAATGTTATCAGCATTACTACATTATTGTGACAGTTTTACACAGCAAAAGTGGGTTGAACAATTTTTATTGCAATCTCAAAAGAATAACGAACACATGTTTTCATTGGACTTGCTACAGAAAATACTCTTTTCTCTTATTGTTTAAAATTGAGATATATCGTGTGATATACCGTTGGGTCACAAATTTCGTCCTGGTCATTATGGTGTCACGTTCTTACGTCATTTCACGTCAAATTTTTAAGTTATCCAGCAATACATGAAGGCGGCGTAAAAGCGCCGAAACTTCTAAAAATCATATCAAATCATATACTTGCCTGTTTTGGCGATTTGAGTGACCATGTGGTTGTAGCGGGAGTCGCGATGTATCTGTGCCATGGATTATTAATATTAGATAGTTAGCTTAGTCTTAAACAACCATTATTAAGGCTATACATATGATATACAGTTGTTGATTAAGAATCTAACAAGGTATATGTGTACGATGTTGTAAGAAAAATGTATCAAACTTACTGACCTTCATAACTAACCTTAATATCTTATATTATAAACTAATACCATATTGTACTGGTGCCTCATAAAACTGACGTTGCTAACCCAACTAACAAATAATATAATACACACACACACACACACACACACACACACACACACACACACACACACACACACACACACACACACACACACACAGATATAGACCATTATTATATCAAATACATACTGAAATCATACAGCTAACATAATAATTAAAGTGATACCAACAAAATGGTCTTAATCATGTCTAACTTCGTACTACAGCTAAAAGCAACACACCAACACGTAAACTTACGTGGTTGCAGTGAGTCCCGCGCGTGGTTACAAACGACAACGACTATCGAAGACGAACGGGGTGCTCTAGTCGGTGTCCGGGCGGCGACGGCAACAGCGAGGGTTTGACGTCGAGCGGCGGCGTCGCGTAGAGTGACGGTCGAGGCGCTCGAGCGTCGAAAGACGGTGGGAGGTGACAGAGCGCGGCCTTGCGGCTTCCGGTGGGACTGAGATCGGTGTTTGCAACGCTGGGACGAGGAGGCGCCGAATGGGTAAGGTGAAGCTCGGCCTCGGCGTCGGGCTGCAGTCGAAGGCGGGTACCCAGGCTTGAAGAGGCAGCGATCAGCGTCGGAGAGCGGTGGATCTCGATGCTGGGAGGCGGGGGCTGCCTGCTCGCGGGTGGAGTTACCGGCGTCGAACTGGGCCGCCGGGGGTGCTGGCATGGGGAGGGGGAGCAGCTAGCGGAGGGGCACCGGGCGGCGCATGGGAGAAGCTGGGCGGTGGACGGGAGGGGTTTTTCGTCGTCTCCATGAGTGGGTGTGGCGTGGAGTCGAAGGGAGCTGCGAGGAAACCGGGTCGTGAGGTAAACGTGCGGAGACGAGGTGAGGGAGCTGACGTGCGTGCGTGGGTTTCATGGAGGTAGCAGGCGGCAGTAATGTCGTGGATGAGATGGGATGAAGAAAGTTAATAGTTCTAGGGTTTTATTTGTTTTATAAGGAAAGTAGGGTGCAGTGCTATTAGCTAGCCTTGGGTTTTATTATATAATAGTTATGTGTGAGGGTGTTGAAACATCACGTGAGGGTGAAAAATATGAGCAGCAATGGGCTATAGACTAGGCTTCCTTATTATAATAATTTTGTTTGCAATGGGTTTGAAAGGCAACTGTAGGGAACAGAAGCCTAGATTGATGTTATATAAGAATATGGTGGGGGTTTTGAGAGTCAGCACGTGTGTAGGTCTATGTTGGTTTAGTTTTGTATCTTTGCTCCATTTGATTTGTTGTGCGTGGGTACCAGGTTGGGTTCGGCCTAGGGCTTATAACAAGTGGGCTAGGGTTTAGGTTGAGACCAATAAGGAGAAGATTTGAATTATAATTAATAGGATTTGAAATAGTATTAATAGCATATAATTAATAGGTTTAAACAAGGGAATAAGATCTAATCAATAGGTTTAAAGGGTCTAAAAATGGTAAGCTCCATTTGAATTTTTAAAAGATTTGAATTCAAATTTTTGAATTTGAAAGTTTTAAAATTTATAATAATGGATATTTAAAAATATAATAATAATAATAAAGATTTGACCAAATGGTTTAAAATAATGATAGAAATAATTAATACGAAAATTTGATACGTGCACGGGTACGGGGACAGAAACATCTAACTACGGATACGGGACGTCTAACTCCGGATACGAGAAAAATAATACACTAGATAAATACAGATAATTGTAACGGTAAAAATCGGTCGTTACACCTCACCGTCGCGAAACTACATTGACCAGGGAAGTATTTCAGATTCTATGTTTGATAGTGGATACACACCTGAACACATTGCCTCTGTTGACAGGTGCACTATAGAAATGGAATCTGCAGACGTCTGCCTAGACACACCATCATCTCCCTGCTCTTCCTATGACTCCGCCAACGAAGAGTTTCCACCTTCTGAACCAGAAATTGAGGACGCATCTTTCTCACAGGTGAGAGATGACGGGGGTACAACGCCCCCTCAGGTAGAACTAAAACCCCTCCCTGCCAATTTGAAATATGCTTTCTTGAGGGATAATTCCACATACCCTGTTATTGTGAATGCAGACCTCACTGAACCCCAGCTAGAGAGTCTCCTAAAAATCCTTAGATCCTACAGAAAGGTAATAGGGTACAACAACGCTGACCTGAAGGGTATCAGCGAGACCATATGTACCCATAGGATTCACCAAGAGGATAAAGACGCCACCTCCATTGAGCCTCAAAGGTGATTGAATCCTAACAAGAAGGAGGTGGTGAAAAAAGAGGTCATGAAGCTTTTAGATGCCGACATTATTTATCACATCTCTGATATTAAATGGGTTAGTCCCGTGCAGGTTGTCCCTAAGAAAGGGGACATGACAGTCATTAAAAATGAAAAAAATGAGCTAATCTCCACTAGGATTGTCACCGGGTAGCATATGTGTATCGACTATAGGAAACTAAATAAAGCCACCAGAAAGGACCATTATCCTCTACCCGTCATCTACCAAATGCTTGAGCGCTTAGCCTGGCACAAATGCTTCTGTTACCTAGACGGATACTCTGGATTCTTCCAAATCCTGTTACATCGGGAAGACCAAGAAAAGACGACATTCACTTGTCCATACGGCACATTCGCCTATCGAAGAATGCCGTTTGGGATATGTAATGCACCGGCCACATTTCAAAGGTGCATAATGTCTATCTTCTCTGATTTCATCGAGAATATCATGGAAGTCTTCATGGACGATTTTTCTGTTTATGGCACCGAATTTGACGATTGCTTGGCTAATTTATCCAAAGTCCTGGAATGGTGCCATATCAACAATTTAACCCTGAATTGGGAAAAGTGTCATTTCATGGTGACAGAAGGGGTTGTGCTTGGCCACGTTATCACCTCCAAGGGAATTGAGGTCGATAAAGCAAAGGTTGAAGTTATTAAGAGCCTACCGCCTCCCACTAACCTTAAGGGCATCCGTGGTTTCCTTGGACATGCAGGTTTCTATCGTCGCTTCATAAAGGACTTTTCTAATATTGCCCGCCCCCTCACGGAGCTCCTAGCCAAGGACGCTCCTTTTGTGTTTACTGACGCATGTTTGCTTTCTTTTAACAGGTTAAAGGAAGCTCTCATCTCGGCCCCGATTATACAGTCGCCAGACTGGAATCTGCCGTTTGAGCTTATGTGCGATGCTAGTGACCAGGCAGTAGGAGTTGTTCTTGGTCAAAGGAAGGAGGGAAAGCTTCATGCTATATACTACGCTAGCAAGACCTTGGATGATGCTCAAAAGAACTACACCACTACGGAGAAAGAGCTGCTAGCCGTGGTCTATTCTATTGAGAAGTTCAGATCCTACCTCTTGAGGTCCAAGGTGATCATCCACACGGATCACGCGGCGTTGAAATACCTACTAAGCAAGAAGGATGCTAAACCACGTCTAATACAGTGGATCCTCCTGCTCTAAGAATTTGATATTGAGATCAAGGATAAGAAGGGAGCAGAGAATGTGGTAGCAGACCATTTGTCGTGGTTAATCCAAAGGCACGGGGATGACAGCTTGCTGATTGACGATTCTTTCACTGGTGAACAGTTATTTGTGGCAAATTCCTCAGCCCCCTGGTACGCTGATATAGTGAATCACCTGGTGAGCGGCATAGTCCCGCATGGGTTGGCGACCTATTCGAGGAGGAAGTTCCTACATGATGCCTAGAGTTACTTCTGGGACGACCCGTACCAGTTCAGGACATGCACCGACGGGATCATCAGGCGATGTATCCCAAAGGAAGAAGCAACCTCCATCACATCGCATTGCCACGATCAACCATGTGGTGGACACGCAGCTGTCATCAAAACCACGGCAAAAATCCTGCAAAGTGGTTTCTACTGGCCCACTATATTCAGGGATGCGAATGAATACATAAGGAAATGCCATAGATGCCAGAGGACGGGGAATATCATGAAGAAGAATGAAACACCCCTTCTTGGCACCTTGGAGATAGAGCTATTCGACTGTTGGGGCATTGACTTTATGGGACCTTTCCCATCAAGTAACGGTAATAAGTACATCTTGGTCGCCGTTAATTATGTCTCGAAGTGGGTGGAAGCCATAGCCACCCCGACAAACGACGCGAGGATAGAAGCCAAGTTTTTCAAGAATACTATCTTTCCTCACTTTGGAGTCCCTCGGACGATCATAAGTGACGGATGGAGTCATTTCATCGAGAGAAAGTTCGAGACGATGCTGAAAAAATATGGAGTCCTTCACAAGGTCGCTCTTGTTTATCACCCTCAAGCTAGTGGCCAAGTAGAGATATCCAACAAGGAAATTAAGAGCATCCTGGAGAAGACAGTTAGTGCTTCAAAGAAGGATTGGTCACACAAGTTGGGCGATGCCCTTTGGGCATATCGCACTGCCTTTAAAACTCCCATCGGTATAACCCCCTATAGACTAGTGTATTTAAAAGCTTGTCACCTTCCGGTAGAGTTGGAGCACAAAGCATATCGGGCAATAAAGAAAATGAATTTTAACTACCAAAATGCCGCCACGAGACAAGCCTTACACAGCAATGAGTTAGACGATATTCGACGACATGCTTATGAAAATGCAAAGATATATAAAGAAAAAAACCAAGGCCTATCATGATAAAAACATCACGGTTGTTCGCCATGATGTTGACGACCAGGTACTCCTTTATAATTCAAGATTACGCCTCTTCCCCGAAAAATTAAAGTCAAGGTGGTCCGGCCCTTATAAGATAGTGAGCTTATCCCCCGGGAGGTGCCGTTGAGCTCGAAGGAAAGAACGGAAACTTCAAGGTAAATGGTCAGAGGATTAAACCGTACAGAGCTGGAGAACCTATCAGATAGGAGGAGACATACTTACTCGAGGAATCCCCCGACGACAACTGATAAATCAAAGGGAGTCGAGCTCACGACTAAAAACGAGCGCTTATTGGGGGGCAACCCAATTTCTTAGACTTCGGATTTTCTTTTTCAATTTCTCATTTTTATTTCATATTTTAGAGATAAATTTATAAAATCACAAAAATTTGATGAATTTTGTCCCTTGTACAGATTGGATATGAGAGGGGAACGCAGATCGACGCTTTGATCGGAGGGAAGATGGAAGGGAACAACAGATTTGGAGAGAAAAGCCAAAGGAAAAAGAAGCAGAAAAAGGACAGCTGACTCGACCAAGCAGCCAATCTGCTCGGTCGAGCAGTGCAGATACGGGAACGGGAGGAAAATCGTCATTAGCTCATTCCGAGCTAACATCGACAGCTCAGTCCGAGTTAGCATAGACTCGACCGAGCCATCAGATGCTCGATCGGACTGTACAAGATTTTGGAAAAAGGGAGAAAACAGCACTCTGCCTACACGGTCTGAGTGGTATTGGATCAGCCCGAGCAGTAGACGACTCGACCGAGCAACCTACTGCTCGGTAGAGTATTACAGGCTTTTGAAAATGTGGAATAAACGATGTTCTGTCTACACGGCCCAAGTTATAGCAGCGCGGCCCGAGCAGCCACCGACCTGACTGAGCATCTTCCTGCTCGACCGAGCAGGCTAAAGGGAGTATTCCTGGAATTTTATCTCATTCATCCCGCAACTCACTCGACCGAGCAATCATATTGCTCGGTCCGAGTCATCTATCGCCGATATCGGGCCGTATTATTTGGGTCGGTTTCGAGCTGCTCATTTGAACCGTGCCCGCCCTTGTCCTTCAATGCCATATCCTAATCATCCCCAAGTCTTTGCTCGACCCGACCCTCTCCTCCCCACGGCAGTCGCCACCTCTCCACAAACTCGTTCAATCTCTCCCTTTCTCTCCTTTCAGACCTCTCTTTCTCCCCCCTTCTTCTCTCCACACAGCCGCCCAACTCACGTCAAATTTTCAACCGATTCCCCCCATCTCCCTCTCAGCGACCATAAATCCCCACCGAGCAATTCCCGCCAAAAATTCACTTATTTATGTTTAAATATACTGACGTTCTCCCTATCCCTATTTCAGGTACGATTTACCAACGTCAGAAGACACTCCTATAACCAGCTTGGGGGATACTCTGGATCAGCGGTACTCACGACACCAACCGCAACGTCATCTCATTCTAGTTGGTAAATTCATTCCCCTATTTGCTTTACATAATACCGCACTATTCTCCTCCACTTGCACAATGCCTCCACGCCGTGCTAGACCCACCAACACCGGCATATCAAACCCTAGGCCTACTCGGCATATGCGTCGTACACGCTCACCCACTCGCACCAACACTGTTGGCGACTCATCCACCATCTCCCCTGTGCCACCCACCGCCCCACTCCCCCCTGAACCTCTTTATATCGGCGACACAGAATACGAGGTTTCATTCCGTGACACTGACCAAGGTGACCAGTGTGCCGCCATGCTCCTACTATTAGGTTATGGTGGCGCCATGACTCAGCAGTCGGTCGAGCACGACTTACCTTTTCTTCGGAGCCTCGTTCGTCACTGGCGCACCGACCTACCTCACGAGTTCCAGCCAGATCCACCCACCTCTCCCGGTCCACAGCAGAGGGACCGATCACCACCCCCAGAGGGTGGTGCCTCTGCTTGATGTTGTCCATACCCTTTTTGCATCCCCCATTTATTTTGAGCCCATCTGTCTGTTCGGGGCCCTACACATACACAGCTTGGGGGAGGAGCCACCCATGCATCACATTTTCATTTAGCTTTGCATCATGTCATATTTTAGTTTCTTTTTGCACAGTTTTTATTTTTATGTTTTTTCTCCCCACCCACTCCACCCCTATTAGCATCATCTCCTGCCACTAGCATTTTCTTAGCAATGAGGACACTGCTAGGTTTAGCTTGGGGGATGAGCGCTACCGCTTTATTTTTCTTATTTTTCTTTTTATATTTTCTTCCTTATTTCAGTTTTTATTTTACTTTTTCACCACTTTTTCACGTCGTTTTTTTTTCTCATTCCGCATCATATTTTCTGCGTTTTACCATGCACGATCTCTCTTTCTTCATTTCCTTATTTTCTCCGCCTTTTTCTCTTTATTTGCTAAGGATGGTCCGCATGATGATACCTCTCGTGGCCTTATTAGTCATTTACGATGCTCACTTTCGATGACATGCTATTAGGGTAAATTTCAGTTTTACTATCTATCTGCGTGCATTTCTATTGCTGATCTATCTGATGTAATGCTTGAAATGAATTGAAAATCGAATGCATGAATTAGTATCTAGTATGCCTATGTTGGGTAATGCACCTAGGCTCACGCATCACTAGAACACTTGGAACATCTGGTTTTTGTCTCAGTCACTTCTGTTTTCATGCCTACTACTATTGTGTTTATTACTGCATGCCTTTTCAGTATTCATCTAGAGGAATGAGAATATCCACACTATTTATGAGTTTAGTTAGGGTATTATTTCATCAAACCGTTGTGCACCCTCTTATGAGTGAACCGAGAGATATACTATTTTCCTTCTGCATATATCTATATATTTCTCTTCATATCAATTGGTTACACCCCCACAGCTATATTTACCGCATCTCACTTCCCAAACCCAAAAAGAAAAAGTATAGCTTCTAAAAAAAGGGAAATAAAAAGAAAAAAAGAGAGAAAAAAAGTGTATATATTCATATGTGAAAAAGAAAAGAAAAATAAAGAAAATGAATAAATATTGTTTTGTATCTTTTCATTAGAAGCCATCACTGATACTGGGAAGAAAAAGAAAAATTTCATATCATATTCCTAGATGCGACGCCTCAAGCTAAGCTTGGGTGGATAAACCGACTGATCATATAAGTGAGCATGACAGTAGAGTGGAGACGGTGCATAACGGGGAGATTTAATAATGCTTAAACTTTACGAAGTGCTTTAGTTTTTGGAGACTTTTCATGAATCGAAATGAATAACTGAATGGTATGACTTGTTCTATTCTCTATTGCATGTTGTGTGATTCATATATGCTCCTTGTGTATCTTTGATTGAAAAGGGCATTGCCAACTTCTTTATACTAGACTCTAGGGATTGCATGAGATTGATTTGAATTGATGGTGTTATTTCAGTAGATCCCAATCATTTGCATGCATTGCATGCTAGTCATATAATTTGTAGAACTAGAAATTGCCAGTAGCATGTATGTTTATTATTCAGAGCATTGTGATTTACTATTTAGGCCAGAGATCTGACTGAACATCCTTAGCACCCTCCTCTCACTTCTGTTCTCCTCTCCTTCTATTTTTTTCTTATCTTTTTCATTTGTTCACCTCCCTGCGTACCGATTATTCGTCTTCCTCGAGGACGAGTAAGAGGTAAGCTTGGGGGATGTTGATGTGTCCATATTTTCCACTATTTTCATATCATCATTTCATTGCATTCCATGCCATTTTCGCATCCAAATCCCACATTTTACTACGATATCGTGTTTCTGACGTTATATTCGAGTTTCGTAGTGTTTTATGAGTTTTCAGGGATTTTGGAGCGATTTGGGACCCCACTTGGGTATGGACACATCCGACATGCCCGTGAGCTCGTTGGTGGAGCCCAATAGGAGTTTGCCACACTTTTGGAGCCATTGGAGGAGAAGAGAGAGAGCAGAGGAGAGAGAGGAGCCTTCAATAGCTCCTGGACTTCATTTCCCAGACTGCTCGGTCGAGCAGAATAGTTGCTTAGACCGAGCAGATTCAATTGAAAGAGAAAAGCAGATACACGGGTGGCTCGGACCGAGCAGTTCAACTGCTCGGTCGAGCAGCGTCAAATTTCAAAGATGAAGCAATTCCAGCGCACGGCCCGAGTAGCTTTTCAGTGACCGAGTCAGCCTCTGCTCGGACCGAGCTGTGCTGACTCGGCCCATGGAGGCAGAGTGATGATTTTGAAAGCTTTTGGATTTTCTGTCAAGCTCGGTCGAGCAGCACAGCTGCTCGGTCCGAGCGACCGAACGAGCAACGCACTGCTCGACCAAGCAGCCTACTCGGTCGGTAGTGCCATTGCTATTTTTGAAAGGGTTTGCTGAAGCCGTCTGTTGCGTGATCTGGGGGACTTAATGCTGGGAGCTCGTGACAGCGAAAAGGAGATTCATTTTTGGAGTTTTTTGGAGAGTTTTTAAGAGGTGAGCTGAGCAATTTTTAGTAAGTTATTTTTTAGATTAATTTTTGTTAAGGAATTTTGGATTGAAACATTCAGATTATTACTCTTGTTCTCGATTGATCTTGTGCTTGGAAATCTGAAATTTTTTCTGGGATCTATAAACTGCAATTCTTATCTATCTCCCACTGTAAGTCTTTTATCTCTATTCTTTCGATTGCTATGATGTCTCCGTCTATAAAAATTGTGTTTTTATTCGTGAATATTGCCATGTGTGAGTAGATCTTTCTAGGGTTGATGTGTTAACCCTAAGATCCTGGGGGGAGACATAGATCTGGATCTCTATGTTGAATTAGGGATTTATGGAAGTATTTCGGTCGATCCTACCGAATCGCTAGATAACCCGTACTGAGATCATGCCCACGGTTTGTGGAATTGATGTGCTTAAGGGGTATCTTTGGGATTCGAATAGGGAAATCGGTGGATCTAACCAAGGCTCATGACCATGTCCGGCTCGTGCCTCGAGGGGATCCATCAACGAACTTTACCGCTACGTTGACGGCTACCGCCATTGCGTTAACGAGAGCTACCGAAATACCTCACAATTCTACCCCACGAGAGTGGTACGAATTAGGAGATTAATCCCCTAACCCTAATGCAACGTAAGGATTATATTCCAACGTAGATCCCCTACGACCTTAGCGGTGATCCCTAATGCCCTAGTCCTTTTTATTAGTAAAACAACACCACCACCCCAATCAACTCTTTCAACCCGATAGCTACCTCACTTCGAGATTTAGAAGTAAACTGAGAATCCATATACTCTATCTCCATCCCTATGGGATTTGATATCATTTATACTATAACTCGACACCGTCTGCTTGCGGATTGAGCCCGGAATTGAAGCCTATGGGCCATACCATGTCTGGCGATCGTGACACCTCCAGGTGGAATCTAGGTGTAGGTTTCGGGTGTGTCAGTTAATCCCTCGGCTTAAGGCTGATAATGAAGGTTGTCGTTCAGTTGTGAGGGGTATGACCCCTTTGACTTACGACCGACGACAAGGTTGAGTCGTTCAGTGGCGAGGGGTTGGATCCTTGGGTTACGGATGATGATGAAGGTTTTCGTTCGGTTGTGAGGGGTGTGATCCCTTCGACTGATGGCCGACGACAAGGTTGGTCATTCAGTGGCGAGGGGTTGATCCAACGGCTTATGGCTGATGATGAAGGTTGTCGTTCGTTTGCGAGGGGTATGACCCCTTCGATTTATGGCCGACGACAAGGTTGAGTCATTCAGTGGCGAGGGGTTGGATCCTCGCTTATGGCTGACGACGAAGGTCGTTAAGTGGTGAGGGGTTGGCACATCCGCTTATGGCTAACGACGAAGGTCGTTCAGGGTCAAGGGGTTGGGCCCATCTGCTTACGGATAACGACGAAGGTCGTTTAGTGGCAAGGGGATGGTCCCTCTGCTTACGGCTGAGGACGAAGGTCGTTAAGTGACGAGGGGTTGGCCCCTCTGCTTACGGCTAACGACGAAGGTCGTTCAATGGTGAGTGTGTCCTCTTCAACTTATGGCTGATGACGAGTATCGTTTGTCCTCGATTATATTGCTTGCTTGGCCGATGAGGGAGTAGCCCCTTACTCCGTAATGGGTCATTCTCATCTCAAGCATGTCATTCTTGCCTTTCAGTGGGTCATTTTTTTCCCAGGTAGGTGATCTTCATCAGAGGCCGAAGCAATGGGGGCGACGATGAGGAAAAAATTTGGCGGGCTGTAAAGCGGAATGTAAAGGGAGCCGCATGCGTGGAGCCATATTTGGAGTGCGAAGCATTCCATATGGCCATATTGGGCTAAGAATCCACTTCTCTGATGGGAGAAGGAGCAAAGTATTAAAGCAAGAATATTAAGCAACAGAGATGAGGCTTAAAATTTGCATCTAAGTTGTGTTTTAAGGAGAAAAACGACCTATAAGGAGATCTGTAAGGAGATGATTCTATAAGGAGATCTGTAAGGAGATGATTCATCATCTACCCGAACTTGGAGTCGAGATCGTTGCATACCACTCCATCTTCTAAAGTAAAACTTAGCCCAGACTCCCCATTCGCTACTCTTGTCATGATAATCGCAATCATCCGGGCCCCCCGATGATCCTGATCGACTCGAATCACGAGTCGGAGGTCGGGTGGTTTGCTTGGATTGGAGGAGTAGCGCGAGTGGGCTAGGCGATGTTGCTAGGGGAGGCATCTCGACAAGCCTGTCACGAAAATGAGTTTTTATAAACAACGTATTACCAGGTGTTATTTTTGATAGTCATGTGACATGGAGGTGGGAGCCCATATGGCAGGTTGTGGGTGCTGAAGAGATGGAGCATGGTTTCCCCCATATTGATGGAGGAGGTGTGGGTGCCCGAATCAAGCTTGGAGGAGTCGTGTCTTCCTGGATCGAACTTGGGCAAGGCACGTCGACTCGGATTGATGCATTGATGATGAAGCTTCGTCGAGCTTCCTCGAAGAGAAGCATCGGATCCAAATCTCCTTCAATGATGGCTCATCACGATTGATCCTGGATCGAGCTTTGGTAGCTCCATTGGGCTTTGTTCCTCAATCAGATGGGGCCTCAAACCTTGGCAGATCCACCAGACTCCCTCGCTCAGTCTCTGGATCCTCTTGTCAATATCTGTGATTTTAGTCGACATCAAAGGATGAAGAGGATACTTCTCGAACTGGGTTTGTTCGGATTCAAACCTATTGGTGACCTTGTTCTTGAGTTCAACCAAGGAAGTAGCCTACCATTCGACGAGCTTATTATGGAGCTTGTTAAATGTGAGCCTAATGAGTTGTTGTGTTGATTCCCCACTATCGATGGGTCGACGGACCTTAGGATCGATGGGTCGATGGACCTTAGGATCGATGTTCAAGGTGCAATGCCACAGAACCAAAGTTCAATGGTCAATGCCATAGAACCAAAGTTTGGTGGGTCGATAGGACTTTAGCCCGTTTCTTCCATGTAGCTCATAGTTCGTGAGGATACTAGGAGGTAGGAGCATCATTGACGAGCTCCAAGTACCCAGAGTGGAGTCCTCTGACGAAGAATCGTCCTGACCGAGCTACTTTCGAAAGCATCGACATGGTTCTAGGGGGAGAGCCAAAACGAAATTCCTCAGCAGGAATTGTATGTGATGGAAGAAATAGTTTGGCAATTTATTTAAAGGGGAAGTGAACGTAGCTGGGGTGTTCGATGAATCGAACTTGGCGATTACGCCGAGATGTTGGACATGTACTGCCCCGACTGCAAGGGAAGTTTGGAAGTCGTTTTCAAATACTTCGTCGGAGGCACCAGCATCCATGCTCGGTCGACTCATTGACGTGCGTTTATATTTCATATATTTACGCACGTTTTCTTCCGTGTTTTTCCGTTATTTACCGCCGTCTTATATTCGTTTTCTCGTGTTTTCTTGTTTTCTTTCACTTTGCTGTGTTTTCCGTATTTTGCAGGAGTTTACTGGCATAGGGGACATAAAATGATGATATCGCAAGTCCCCGGAGCAACGGGAGGAGTCACGCATGATCCAGGGGATCAAACGACGATGATATCATCTTTCAGCCCCTCACCCGATCGGTTGGTCATCTTCAACCGACCGAGTGATGCACGCGTGCACCACCCGGTCACAGCTTGGAGCTCACAGGAAGTCACCCGGTCGGTTCGTAGGCCGGTTCAAAAGCCCAAAGCTCTCTGGAATTCGAAGCTGATTACCAATCGATCGGATGACTTTCACCCGATCGGTTCATCTGTAGCTGAATCTCCAAAGCCAAGACACGAAGATCCAACCGGTCTACCCACCCGATGGTACCAAGATCCAACCGGTCATATCCATGCTTCAACCGACCGGTTCATCCTGACCGGGTGAAGTCCCGCATCTCACTGCCAAAGTTTGAAGCAGATCACCCGATCGGTTGACTTGTCAGCCGATCGGGTGATATCTTTTTCTATATATAGGACCCCTAGGTCTTTGAGAAATGGGAGTTGGTTATTTTTTACTGTTTTCTTCATTTTGTGACGGTTGTAATTTCCCAGTTTTTGTAAGCTTTCAGATCTTTGTGAAACTTTAGTATTATCTTAATTGCTTTACTACCATTGTATTTCTATTGTCTGATCATGATTTTTACGGTCGATTTTTGTTTAGATCGCTTTTTACTAAATATGTGTGAGTAGTTCCCAAATCTGGCATTTTCGTGGAAACCCCTTCGTGGGCTCTTCCCGATGCGTCCATAGGTCTAGGAAATCGATAGGGATTAGGAATCTAACGGTTACGCGGGGTGTTTTATTGTCATCGGCGGGAAAAAGACCGCCTTTGACCGTTGGCCCAAGGGGGAATAAACTTGGTGGTTGACTCCCTAGCCATAGCTCACGCCCTTAGAGTAGACGCCGAATCCTAGCACGCGGGAGCGACAGGATGAGACGTTGGGAGTTATCGTTGCGAGCTTAGTGCTCCCGGAGTCGGTCAGTGTTAATGGACACGGGAGTGACCACTGACCGAACCTGGGAAGTCTGGCGTATCATCCTGGGCACCGACCGGAATATCGGGCCCATGGGACACTGGTACCACTCTTAGAGGCAACGTCTCACCATTAGACCCTAATTCCGATCGCTATCCTACCCGTAGGCCGTATCGGCGAGAATCGCACGATAGGGTGGAAACCAAAATCCCATGTTTTTCCTTTATATTGTCTATACCTTGCATTCCATTTATCGTGACAACCCATCATTCGATCCGGGCTAGCTCGCCCATGGGGTAAATTTGATCCTCTTTGACACAAGCACATCCATGCCTCCCTGAGTTCGACCCCCAAGCCACACTACAACACCGTGTGCTTGCGGTTACAAATATTTAAATCGCACGCCCCCTGTCGTATTATTGCACACATCTGGCACGCACACACGGGGGAGCATCACTCATCTAGGAGGAGCCCAGGGAGTTTGGATCTGAAATGATCGATGCTTGGCAGCCTCGCTCCAATAGTTGAGCTGTATTTCCTCCAGGTAATCGGTTGATTACTTCGATCAGAAGGAAGCCCCATTGGATGACATCATTGGATCGATTAGGAGGGTGGGTCAGGTGAAGCTGTCTTCGACCCAAAGGAGGGTCGGAGGAGCCATCATCGAGATCGGGGTTGACGAACTTGGTTGTCGATTGCTGATGAGTCTGATGTCCCCTAGATTTGGCAATGTACGCAGCGAGATCGGGGATACCAGATTTAAATATTTATAACCGCAAGCGCACGGTGTTGTAGTGTGGCTTGGGGGTCGAACTCAGGGAGGCGTGTGTTGTGCTTGTTAACAAGTAGGAACCGGATCACCCGGTGGGTGAGCTAGCCCGACCGATCGGTTGGTTGTCACGAAATGAGCTACGAAGAATGTAAGATATAAAAGGGGAACCTAGGACTTTGGTTTCCACCCTAACATATGTCCTCTCTATTACGACCGATGGATAGGAATATGATCGGATTCTAGGGTTTAGTGGTGAGACATTGCCTCTAAGAGTGATACCTAGCATCCCATGGGCCCGATATTCCGATCGATGCCCAGGATGATACGCTAGATCTACCCGGGTTCGGACGGTGGGCATTCCCATGTCCATTAACACCGACCGACTCCGGGAGCACTAAGATCGCAACGATTACTCCCAACATTTCATCCTGTCGTTCCCACGCGCTAGGATTCAATGTCTATGCTTGGGGTGTGAGCTGTGGCTAGGGGATCAAACGCCAGTTTTATTTCCCCTTGGCCCGACGGTCAGAGGCGGTCTTTCTCCCGCTAATGACAATAAAACGCCCCGCGTAACCATCTAAATTCATAGATCCTATCGAAATCCTACTCATATAGTCGTTCTAGGGAGAACCCACGAAGGGGCTTCCACCAATGCCCTAGATTGGGGAACTACTCACGATTCATTGCAAAAATAGCAACACAACAAAATTTAATCATTAGAATCAAGATCAAGCAATAGAAATACGGAGCAAATAGTATTAAGAACGAAATGTTAAAGTATCAAGAAAATCAGAGAACTTACAAAACAAAATAAAATTGCAGCCGCCAAAATCCCAAAAAGACAGTCTGAAAAAATGGGGATCCGTTCTGGGAAAAACCTAGGGTTGTATTTATAGATTAGCGTCCACCTGATCGGTTGAAGCATCAACCGATCGGGTGAGACGGATGTCGACTTGGTCTTCAGCTTTGGAGATACATCACCCGGTCGCTGAACCGATCGGGTGATGTCATCGGGTTGTGAGCTGGGAGAATTCGGCGACAGATGAACCGATTGGGTGAGATGTCACCCGATCAGTTGGAATTCAGCTCCAAAAGACAGAGAGTGATGTCATTGTCACCCGATCACTGAATCCCTAAATACTTCGAACATACTATCCCTTCTGGCTGCCGCTGTGGAAAATCAGAGGAGGTATCATGATATGCAGCAGCACCTTGCCACGGCAACTCTCTTTCCTCATGATGAAGTGGCGTATATCGACATTCCTGGTTCCGAGTTTAGTGAGGAAGAATTGTTCGCGGAGTTTTGTCAGGAGAACCATCAAGCTGAGTCTGTCGGTTACGTTGAGCAGGAACCGATCTATTCCTTGCAGACTTCTATCGAGCATCCCGGATCTTTGGACAATGAGGAAGCTAGAAGCAGTTGTGGGGAACCATCGACTGTTGAAACCTGTTTTCACCTAGAAGCCTTCTTCCCGGATAATTATTATGAGCTTGAAAGAGACCCAATGCCCTCCTTGGTCGTTCCCACAATACCTTGCGAGACTTTGCCATACGGAACCACGGCTGGGAGTGAGGTTCCGGATGCTGGCTTTCGAGAAATCCACGAAGAACTCCTTTCGCTTGAGGATGCTCAGCTTGAGAAGTATGCATCGGGGACTCATGAAGTTGAGATGAAAGAGTTACCCCCGGGGCTAAAGTATGAATATTTGGGGACGGGCTCGACCCTGCCGGTTATAGTGAACTCCTCGCTGCCTGAAGACCAGATGACCAAACTTCTTAGTGTTTTAAAAAGGTTTAAAGGAGTTTTTGGATATGCAATTGAAGATTTAAAAGGGGTTAGCTTAGGCCTCTGCTCACACAGAATACTGCTTGAAGATTAGCAAGCCTCCTCGATTGAGCCGCAGCGGAGGCTAAATCCCATAATGATGGAAGTTGTGAAAAAGGAGATTGTTAGGCTTCTACATGCCGGTATTATATACCCTATCTCTGATAGTCGCTGGGTTAGCCCGGTGCACGTCGTACCCAAGAAAGGAGGAATGACGGTGGTTCGCAACGAGAAGAACGAGCTAATATCTACGAGGACCGTCACGGGGTACAAGATGTGCATTGACTATTGAAAGCTGAACAAGGCTACGAGAAAGGATCATTACCCTCTCCCCTTCATTGATCAGATGCTCGAGAGGCTGGCAAAGCACAATTATTTCTGTTTCATGGACGGGTACTCCAGATTTCTTCAGATCCCGATTCATAACGATGACCAGGAGAAGACGACTTTCACTTGCCCATGCGGGACATATGCCCATAGAAGAATGCCGTTCGGACTTTGTAACGCCCATGCTACATTCCAAAGACTCATGTCCGCTATCTTCTTCGACCACTCCTAGGACATCATGGAGGTTTTCATGGACGATTTTTTCGTCTATGGAACTAAGTTTGACTCGTGCCTCAGTAATCTAACTAAAGTCCTGGAGAGATGTCAAGAAAAGGGATTAGTCCTGAACTGGGAGAAATGCCACTTCATGGTCCAAGAAGGGGTTGTGCTGGGTCATGTCATCTCTTTGAGGGGAATCGAGGTTGATAAGGCTAAAGTTGAGGTGATTGAAAAGCTTCCGCCACCGCTCAATCTTCAAGGAGTCCGTGGTTTTTTAGGACATGCGGGATTATATCGCCGCTTCATAAAAGACTTCTCGAAGATTTCCAGGCCGCTGACCCAACTCCTCGTGAAGGACGTGCCTTTCGTCTTCAGCGAGGAGTGTATGGAGGCCTTCCGCACCCTGAAGCAAGCTTTGATTTCCGCGCCCATAATACAGCCACCGGACTGGAATCTACCCTTCGAGCTAATGTGCGACGATAGTGATTATGCGGTTGGTGCCGTCTTGGGGCAGAGGAATGATGTGTGCCCCGGCTTGCTAACCGCAAATGGCCGGGGGACCCGCGTGGGGGTTTAGATATTTGTAACCGCAAGCGCACGGTGTTGTAGTGTGGCTTGGGGGTCGAACACAGGGAGGCTAGGATGTGCTTGTGTCAAGGAGGACCAAAATCACCCCGTGGGCGAGCTAGCCCGAATCGGTAGATGGGTTGTCACAGAAAGTAATGCAAGGTATGAACAATAAGAAAATAAACCTGGGACTTTGGTTTCCACCCCAACGAGTGACTCTCGCCGATGCGGCCTACGGGTAGGATGGCGATCGGAATTAGGGTCTAATGGTGAGACGTTGCCTCTGAAAGTGGTACCGGCATCCCATGGGCCCGATATTCCGGTCGGTGCCCAGGATGATACACCGGACTTCCTGGATTCAATCAGTGGGCACTCCCGTGTCCATTAACACTGATCGATTCCGGGAGCACTAAGCTCGCAACGATAACTCCCAACGTCTCATCCTGCCGCTCCCGCGTGCTAGGATTCGGCGTTTACGCTAAGGGCGTGAGCTATGCCTAGGGAGTCAACCGCCAAGTTTATTCCCCCTTGGCCCAACGGTCAAAGGCTGTCTTTTTCCCGCCGATGACAATGAAACACCCTGCGTAACCGTTAGAATCCTTATCCCTATCGATTTCCTAACCCTATGGATGCATCGGGGAGAGCCCCCGAAGGGGTTTCCGCCAAAATCCCAGATTTGGGAACTACTCACAAAAATTCATTAAAAAGCGATCTAAATGAAAATGAACCGTTGGAATCATAATCAGACGATTGGAATGCAGAAGTAATAGAGTAATTAAGACAATACTAAAATTTGAGAAAGATGCGAAATCTTACAAAAGAACAGTAATTACAGCCGTCACAATAGGAGGAAACAGTAAAAACTGGCAGCTCTCCGTTTTTGGAACCCTAGGTGTTCTATTTATAGGCTCTCGCATCACCCGATCGGTTGACCAGTCAACCGATCGGGTGATCCATTACAGATAATAACAGAAAATGGCGAACTTTCACCCGGTCATATCAACCAGTCGGTTGAGTTCTTGGAGTGACCGGTTGGATCTTGGTGCCATCGGGTGAAGTGATCGGTTGGGTGCCCGTGTCTTCGGCTCTTCAGCATCAGCTACAGATGAACCGATCGGGTGAAAGTCACCCGATCGGTTGGAATTTGGCTCGAGAAGACAGAGAGTTGGGCCCAGTTGAACCGGCCTGTGAACCGGTCGGGTGACTTCCACTTGAGCTCCGGCTGAGACCGGGTGGTGCACGCGTGCATCACCCGATCGGTTGGAGATGACCAACCGACCGGGTGAGGGGCTGAAAGATGTATTCTTTGACGTTTGACCCCCTGGATCATGCGTGACTCCTCCCGTTGCTCTGGGGACTTGAGATATCGTCGTTAAATGTCCCATACGCGGTCAATCTCCTGCAAACATGGAGAAACAAAAAAAAGTGAAAGAAAACGAGAAAATACGAGAAAACGAATAAAAGACGGCGAAAAACACGGAGAAACACAAAAGAAAACGTGCATGAATATGTGAAATATAAACGCACGTCAAAATCCCCCAAGCTGAACTCTTCCTCGTCCTCGAGGAAGACGAGTGAGAGTAGGAGCTCGGAGGGAAAAAAATAGAGAGAAATAGAGAAAAAGAAAACTCTATATCCTAGATCGCCCGTCAGAGCCAACAAAATCAAAAACGACACTCCAAGCAAGCAAACGTCAAATCACATCACTAAACCTAGGAAAACGAGTCCCAATAAGTGTCGTGGGCCCACGCGGTGAAGCGTGTGTGAGTGCGGTCGTGTGCTAGCAAGTGGTGTCGCTTTCTACAATGTGCTATGAGCTCATATAGCAAATCCAGGAAATGACCCAAATACCGATTCGAATTTGAAATTGCGGTGAATATTAGTTCAAGCATGCATGAGATGAGTATAAGAATAGAAGCGTATCATGCATCGGGGACTCCACAACTAGGGTTAAGGAAATCACGCCACTATAGCCAAGATACTAGCTAAAAAGTTCCTAAGCCAAGTGTTTTCGAAAACGATGGGGGTTGAGATGATGTGGAGTAGAACACTCGGTGCAAATTCTCGCCTTCCCTTTATTCACGGCAAGTAGGAAAATATTCACACGGGAATTTTTTTTGGGTTTTGGGTATTTGTATTTTTTTTTTTGGCTTTTTGGCTATACAATTTTTCTTCTTTTCTTTCCTCATCTTTTTGGGTTTTTCTTTTCTTTTCTCTTTTTTTGGATTTTTGGGTTTTTGGCTATACACATGTGTACTCTCCCAAGTGGGAGAATGGTACACGACGAGGGGATTTGCACCAAGTAAAACAAAAAAGAATTCGAAATCTAAACACTTGGGCAAAGGAAACTATTCTCGCTAAATAGAGCATAGGCTAAATGGGTTATCCTAGTCCTTAATTGTGGAATCCCGACGCATGCGAATTGAAATATACGATATAAATATAGCATGCATATAGTAGAAGCAAGTACCGCATATTCAAATCGAAGCATGATAATCTAGGGGTCATTCCTGGACAGGTATATAAAGTAAAATCACAAAGTAGAAGCACACCAAATAGCTAGGCACGATGCACAACTCACAAAAAGCTGAGTGGACCCACGATGCGTGAAATGCAAGAGGACTCGAAATCCTAGGGTCAGTGAGTGTGATTATCGATGCCATGCTAGGTGTGTGTGATTTCGTGGCGATTCATCATAGGGTTCATCTCTAGGAGAAAGAGATAAAAAGATGAGAAGAGAGAAAAAAGAAAAAAATGAAAAACACGATGAAAACGACACAAAAACGAAAAAGAAGGACTCAAATGACGCACACAGTGCGACTCCCCCAAGCTGAAGCTTGCATTGCCCTCAATGCAATATGAGTGAGTACGGGAGGGCAATGAAGATGGGGGGAATACGCACCGACACAAAAAGAAATGAAAACGAGGAAAACACAGAGATGAAACTGAAAATAAAGAAAGATCAAAATCAAAATCAAACGTCACGAAAATAGAAATAAAACCACACGACACGACACTCAAAAGGGGAAAAACAAGCACACACACAAAAATGAGAAAACCAACAAAACACGACGACACACCAAAATAGACGTCCCCCAAGCTAGACCTGACAGTGCTATCAAATAAAATGTGATCGTGAAATGCAGAAATATGCAAGGGGGAGTCAAAAACGAACAAGGTGAAATCAGAAAGCAGGAGAAGGTGAGTCCTCGTCCTCCTCGGAAGAGGGTGCGATTGGGTGGTCGGGGGAGGCTGGGGGTGTGTGGAGAAGTGGGGAATGAGGTGGAGGAATAGGTGCAGCGGTGGTGTGAACAATGGGAGGAGTGTCGGTGGAGGTGGGTGGTGGTGGTAGGAAGGTGATCAAGGTGGTGGTGAGAGGAATAGAAATGGGGGAAGAAGATGTGGTGGTGACGGTAGTGTGAGGTGGTGGGAGAGATCTGGAGCGCACCGGCAATTTCCTCCGACGCACATATGGAGTGATGGAGGAAGGGGGTAGCGTGGGTGCGATGGAAGTGGTCGGGAGGGGGGAAGTGGATGCCGGGATGGGATTAGATGAGGGAGGAGAAGAATGTGGTGAGGGGGGTGATGGATGTGGGGATGTGTGGGATGGTGGAGGAGAAGATCGCCGAGGTGGTGAAGGTGGAGGTGAAGATCGCCGAGGTGGTGAAGGTGGAGGTGAAGATCGCCGAGGTGGTGAAGGTGGAGGTGGTAAAGGTGGAGGTGGTCCGTGGATGTGAGTGAGAAGGCGAAGAATGGCGGCCACGTTCCTCTCAAGTGCGAGGAAACATGGGTGAGTGATAAAAGAGGACGGTGATGGGTCCGAGGAGGCAGAGGACATGGCGAGCTCACGAAGGGCAGTGACCTCCCTTTCAAGACCTAGACGGGCAGAGACCTGACGGTGACCAAAAGATGTGGACTGACGTGAGGCAGAAGTGGTGCCGGCAGGTAAGGTCGAAGTGGTGCCGGCGGCAGTGGTCATGCCGGCACAGGAGACAAGGCCAGAAATGGCCGCAAAGAGGTGCTCAGATGTGATGGGCCCCGGAACAGAGACAGGACGACTCGGGCCAGCCCCCAAATCTCCCCGAGACGCAGGGATATCCTGCTCGCCTAAATGGGCGGCAGGGGATGGTGGTCTGCGTGCGTCCGCGGGAAGGAAAGGAAGGTTCAACCCCGCTAGGAAGTTGGGATCAGGTGGGAAGGTCCAATCTCCCACAAGAGCAATGGTCATGCGAGCGGGGTTGGGGAGAATGGTGTAAGGGGCTGGTGGGTGGCCATAATTGAAGATGAAGCGGCCATCGGAGTGGGGTCTAATCATGTGAATGTGTCGCAGGACATCAATATCTAGCTGTGAGGGTCCTGCGGCAGCGGGAAGATTATTGGGGATGGGAATATTAAATTGGGGGCAAGAGAAAATGATAGTAATGATGCCCCCACAACAAAACTTCCCCTTACCGGCCCGGCTGATCTCGAGTAGCTTGTAAACAAGCCAATCACCGCCATGGATGGGGACAGTAGGGGCCCTGAAGATAATTTCATCATCGTCCCGGACAAAAGGGAAAGTCATGGCCCAGAGGATAAAAAGGTCAGGGATAGTCACGGTGCCGGACTCGTCCCTGGGAAAATATGCAGATGATATGATCCTGTGGGCCAAACGAAACACGGGATGGATGATGGAGGAGGCCTTGGCCCTTCCTCGGGGATAGTCATGGAACAGTGTGAGGCGGAACCAGAATTGATCGACGTTAAACTCGGGCGTGTACCCGTAGTGTCGGATGGAGTCATCCCCAAGATTGGGGAAACCAAATATATCGTTAATTGTGTTCAAATTTGTGGTGACACTCCGGTTACGCACCCGGAATTTAATGATCGACCCGGACTCCCAAACAAGTGTAGAGAGAAATTCGAGGGTGAGTGTCGGGTAGGATATGGCAGAAGCATTAAGGAAGGCCAACCAGCCTAAGTTAGCGAAAAGAGATTCGACCTCGGTGAATACACCGAGATCGATCAGTGTTTGTGTGTGCGGGAACTTAGTAGATAGATGCCCCCGAGCATCGAGCCTACGATAAAAATCCTTGTGTTCCTGGTTCCTAAAGATATACCCATGCGGGCCCAACATTGGGTCCACATGGGGGATAACAGGTGGGGGAGGGCCAAGTGTAAGTGCTCGTGTGTGGGAAGGGGGACGAGTTTGTTTTCGTCTCTTTCGAGACGGTTCCTCCTCCCGCAAAATTCCCTTCCCCTTGTCTTTATCATTAGCCATGTGTGAGTGTGCGTGTATGAATGAATACAAAGGCAATGAATGCACACTAACACAAGCAAAATGAGCAAGCACAATTTATAGGACAAAAATAGAAATATAAGCGTAAGAGCGAGTGTACCCAAGCGAAATTGCAAAGCTTGCTCGTAGATGTCCCCACACTGTGCAATGAGAGTAGCGTGGAGCCACGGCGACCTCTTTCAGCAAGAATTTTCGAAGTGGGCGTTGTTTGGGGGGAATTAGGTCAGAAATTCGAAATGAAAGGAGAGAGGGAGTGTAAATGATGGAGAGATTGATGGAGGAGGTGGGGAGAGGGAGTATTGGAGGAGTAGAGGACGTGGGGGAGTGAGAATCGGCCGTTGGGGAGGAGAGGCAGGCGAAACGACGGCGACAATGGCGATCGGGCGAGGGTGAAAGCGAACGGGTGGTCGGGGGTTTATATAGGGTTTTAAGTCGAACCGATCGGGTGACTTGTCACCCGATCGGTTGACAGTTAGGTCAAAAATTCTTGTCGAAGAAGTGCTACAGGCGAACCGGTCGGTTGACTTGTCAACCGATCGGTTGGCCGCTCCACTCATTTTCCCGAGAATTGAGGGCTGCTCACACGGTCGCCTCAACCGATCGCGCTCAAACTCAACCGATCGGTTGATATTCCCCAAAAATTTCCCGAGAACTCTCCCCAGATCACCCGGTCTGTCACCTGGTCTCTCCATTCTTCAACCGATCGGTTCCTTTGGGGACAGTTGCGGCTTGTAACTGATACATCTCAACCGATCGGTTGAGTTATCAACCGATCGGTTGGGGCTTTGTTTCCTGCAAAAACCAACAGATTGTCTAAGTCCCTGAACGGAGGTTCTCGCGGCTGATTTTATTTATAAAAATAGATAAAATAAAGTAAAAAATAACACTAAAAAGTGGGAAAAAAGTTTAGAACATGGGTTGCCTCCCATGAAGCGCACTTGTTTAATGTCGTTGGCTCGACGCCCGTAAGAGATGTTCACGGTGGTTGATACGGGTGATGCCCGAAGTTCGGCATCTCTTCTTCATCGGAGCTTAAGGCCTTTGGAGTAGTCAGCGGCTGGAGAAAGATTTCCTCGACTACCCTCTCCTTGTTCTTGGGATCCAGGGGCTTCTCTTTCGTATTGGCGCTTACCGCCATCTTCTTTAGGATCCAGACCTCGTCTTTGGTGAGGCCCATGGGTTCTTTCCCCGCTTTCCTCGCAGGAGGAGCTTTGGGGAACCCGGGAGGGGTCGTTCTTGCTGCACTCGCTTTCCCAGCAGCATCATCGTTCTTGGGGCCGTCTTGGTCTTCTGAATCCCCCAAGTCATCGGGGGGGTTTCTTAAGAGAATCTCCCAGGAGCTCTCTTCAGCAGCTTTTTCTTCTTCCACCTCCAGCAAATTACACCGAGGGTCGTCTGGGGGATCGGGATACTTCATGGACAACCCCAGATCAAATTCAACCTTTTCTCCGCTGACGTTTAGCGAAAGTTTTTCGTTCTTCACATCAATCAAAACGCCAGCAGTGGCCATGAAAGGCCGTCCCAGGATGATGGGGGTGTGTGCGTCTTCAGGCATGTCCATGACTACGAAGTCCACTGGCACATGCACCCCTTTTACATTTACGGGAAGGTCATCCATAATCCCCACCGGATATTTGAACGACCGGTTAGCAAGTTGTAGGGTCATATCGGTGGGCTCCAGATCACCCATTCCTATCCTTTTATACATCGACAAGGGCATCAAACTTACACTCGCTCCGAGATCGACGAGTGCACGATGAATCTTTACTGCCCCGATCGTGCAAGGAATTGAGAAGCTCCCCGGGTCATTAAGTTTCGGTGGATTTTCCCTCTGGATGAGAGCGCTACATTCCGCCGTCAACACTACTTTCTCCTTTCTAGACCCTCTCGTCAACAAATCTTTCAGGAATTTTGCATAGGAGGGGATTGTTTCGATTGCTTCCAGGAAGGGGATTTGCAAGCTCAGGTCCTTGACCATGGCAAAGAACTTGCCATATTTCTCATCAATTTTGGCCTGAGCTAACCGTTGTGGAAAAGGCACAATGGGTTTGAACACTTTCGGGCTCCCTTCCTCGTTTTTCTTCTTCTCTTCTTCAGAGACTCCCTCTGGAGTCGTAGGATTTGATGACTAAGCACCGGCGTCGTTTGATTTTTCGATCGGTCGCTCAACGACCAACGGTGCTTCCGGTCTGTTAGGGGGCACTCTAGTAGGGATTTGTGTCCCGCTTCTCAGAACGATAGCAGACACATTTGCGTGCTCGTGCACGAGTGCCGACGTTTGGGTTGCTCCCCTTGGGTTCACCTCCGGTTGTGGCGGCAATTGGTTTTGTGACCTTGAAAGGTTCGCCACTTGTAACCCCAGCTGGGTTACTTGGTCCGTGAGGGCCCGCTGACCCATTTCCAGCTTTTGATTGATCTTCTCCTGGTTGGTTATATATTGAGTCAAGAGAGACTCAACCGGAGAGACGGCCCTCTGTTGGCCATAATGCTGCTGCTGCTGGATTGGCTGCTGATTCCTGGGGGCGTAAAATTGTTGCTGAGGTTGCTGCTGATATTGTCGCTGCTGAATCTGACTCTGTTGTGGCCTAGCCGGCTGATATGTTTGTTGTTGCGGCTGCTGAGGTGGCGAGGGCTGAAATGGTGCCCGGTAACCAAAGTTAGGGTGGTTCCGGTTGTTTGGAGAGTAGGCCGGGTTGGAATTGGTTCTTGGCGGATACGGCGCATTTCCCGTGGGGTTGTAAAATAGTGCGCTCGCCTGATCCAACGGTGGCGAGATGTCACCACCGTCGAATTCCCCAAAGATTTCGGATTCTACCGCTGCGATCTGTTGCGTACCGGCCCCACCGGCTCCTACCATTAGTGCCGAGATCTGGGTCGAAAGCAAGTCGAACTTGCTTGAAAGTTTGTCGATGTCCTTGACTCTGTGTATACCGCCAGACCTGGGTGTGGCTCTCTCGTCACACCACCGCTCATTGTTGGATGCCATATTTTCCAGAATATGTCCGGCATCTTCCTCTCTCCTTAACATGAAGGAACCCCCAGCCGCGGCGTCCATAGAAGATTTTAGGTCATCCCTCAACCCATTGTAGAACAGATTAATAATCTGCCACTTCGGAAGCTCATGGTGAGGGCATCTTCTTTGCATCTCCTTGTACCTCGTCCAAGCTTCATGCAAGGACTCGTGGCTGGCCTGGGAGAAGGAGGAGATCTCACTCCTCAACTTCATTGTCTTCCCCGGAGGAAAGAACTTCGTCAGAAAAGCGTTGGAGAGCTTCTCCCAGGTATTGAAAGTGTTGGGGTCCTTCCCCCTAAGCCATTGCTTGGCTTTGTCTTGCAAAGAGAAGGGGAACAGCTTCAGACGGATCGCCTCAGTCGTGACACCATTAATCCGGAAGGTGTCACATTTCTCCAAGAAGGAGTCTAGATGCTCGATCGGGCTCTCCATGGGTGCACCCGAAAACTGGTCCTGCTGGATCCATGTCACTAAAGACGGCTTTAGCTCAAAGCTTTGGGCCGCAATAGCTGGAGAACGGATGGCGGAAGTGGACTCGATAGATGGCATCGAGTACTCCAACAGGGACTTGTGAGGCGGGGTGTTCTCCTCCATGGATTCGGGATCCTCTCTTCTTCGCTTCTCAGCGGCCAAGCGCCTAAGGGTGGCGTTAATCTCTGGATCAACGGGAATCAAGTCGTCGAGACTTCTTGAACTCCTGCGCATGAAAAACAACAAACACCCGTGAAGCGACAAGTGGGAAAGAAACAGATAAGATAAAAAATAAAAAAGAAGAAAATAAAAAGGAAAAAGGAGAATGCGAAAATTATCGCGAGGTAGGGATAAGAGCTAGACACTATGGTTCAAGAGATCCTAAAACAACAAGCACGTTGCCTCCCCGGCAACGGCGCCATAAACTTGGCGTGTGCCCCGGCTTGCTAACCGCAAATGGCCGGGGGACCCGCGTTGGGGTTTAGATATTTGTAACCGCAAGCGCACGGTGCTGTAGTGTGGCTTGGGGGTCGAACACGGGGAGGCTAGGATGTGCTTGTGTCAAGGAGGACCAAAATCACCCCGTGGGCGAGCTAGCCCGAATCGGTAGATGGGTTGTCACGGAAAGTAATGCAAGGTATAAACAATAAGAAAATAAATGACGTGCGCTTATATTTTATATATTCACGCACGTTTTCTTTTGTGTTTCTCTGTGTTTTCCGCCGTCTCTTATTCGTTTTCGTATATTTTCCTGTTTTCTTTCACTTTTCTTTGTTTGTCCATGATTGCAGGAGTTCGACCACGTAGGGGACGTTTTACGATGATATCCCAAGTCCCCGGAGCAACGGGAGAAGTCACGCATGAACCAGGGGGTCAAACGGCGAAGTATTCATCTTTCAGCCCCTCACCCGGTCGGTTGGTCATCTCCAACCGATCGGGTGATGCACGCGTGCACCAACCGGTCTCCGCCGCAGCTCACAACGAAGTCACCCGACCGGTTCACAGACCGGTTCAGCGGGGGCTATTCTCTGTTTTCTCGAAGCAAAGCGCCAACCGATCGGGTGACTCTCACCCGATCGGTTCATCTGTAGCTGAGAAAGATGAGCTGAAGACACGGACGTCGAACCGGCCGATTCACCTGACCGCTCCAAGATCCAACCGGTCGCTCAAGAACTCACCCGATCGGTTCATGTGATCGGGTGAAAACTCGCCGTTTTCTGATATTTATTTGTAACGGATCAACCGATCGGTTGACTTGTCAACCGATCTGTTGATGCGACGGCCTATATATATAGCCCCTAGGGTTCCAAAAACGGGAGTTGCTGTTTTTCCACTGTTTTATTTCCTTGTGACGGCTGTAATTGTTACTCTTTTGTAAGTTTTCAGATCTTTCTAAAATTTTAGTATTGTCTTTATTACTCCTTTACTTCCGCATTGCAATTGTCCGATTATGATTTCAACGGTTAAATTTCATTTAGATTGCTTTTTCATGAATTGTTGTGAGTAGTTCCCAAATCTGGGATTTTGGTGGAAACCCCTTCGGGGGCTCTTCCTGATGCGTCCATAGGGTTAGGAAATCGATAGGGAGTAGGAATCTAACGGTTACGCGGGGCGTTTCATTGTCATCGGTGGGAAAAAGACCGCCTTTGACCGTCGGGCCAAGGGGGAATAAACTTGGCGGTTGACTCCCTAGCCATAGCTCACGCCTTTAGCGTAGACGCCAAATCCTAGCACGCGGGAGCGGCAGGATGAGACGTTGGGAGATATCGTTGCGGACTTAGTGCTCCCGGAATCGATCAGTGTTAATGGACACGGGAGTGCCCACTGATCGAATCCGGGAAGTCCGGTGTGTCATCCTGGGCACCGACCGGAATATTGGGCCCATGGGACGCCGGTACCACTTTCAGAGGCAACGTCCCACCATTAGACCCTAATCCCGATCGCTATCCATACCCGTTGGCCGTATCAGCGAGAGTCTCTCGTTGGGTTGGAAACCAAAGTCCCGGGTTTACTTTCTTTTCGTTCTTACGCTTTTATCCCCTTTTGTGACAACCAACCATCGATTCGGGCTAGCTCGCCCCTCGGGGTGATTTAGGTCCTACCTGACCCAAGCACAACCTCGCCTCCCTGAGTTCGATATTCCCACACCCTACACTAACCGTGAAACTTGCGGTAAACGACACCACGCCGCCGCGACGCAAGCGGGGCGCCGGTCAAGTCTATGGCGCCGTTGCCGGGGAGGCAACGTGCTTGATATTTTAGGATCTCTTGAACCCTCGTGTCTAGCTCACATCCCTACCTCGCGATAATTTTCGCATTCTCCTTTTTCTTTTTCTTTTTTATTTTTCTTATTTTTATTTCTTATTTTATCTGTCTCTTTCCCACTTGTCGCTTCATGGGTGTTTGTTGTTTTTCATGCGCATGAGTTCAAGGAGTCTCGACGACTTGATCCCCCTCGATCCAGAGATTAACGCCACCCTTAGGCGCTTGGCCGCCGAGAAGCGGAGAAGGGAAGATCCCGAATCCATGGAGGAGAACACCCCACCTCAGAAGTCTCTGCTGGAATACTCGATGCCATCTATCGAGTCCACTTCCGCCATCCGTCCTCCAGCTATCACGGCCCAGAGCTTTGAGCTAAAGCCGTCATTGGTGACATGGATCCAGCAGGATCAGTTTGCGGGTGCACCCATGGAGAGCCCGATCGAGCATCTAGACTCCTTCTTGGAGAAGTGTGACACCTTCCAGATCAATGGTGTCACGACAGAGGCTATCCGTCTGAAGCTGTTCCCCTTCTCCTTGCGAGACAAAGCAAAGCAATGGCTAAGGGGGAAGGACCCCAACACTTTCAACACCTGGGAGAAGCTCTCCAACGCTTTTCTGACAAAGTTCTTTCCTCCGGGGAAGACCATGAAGTTGAGGAGTGAAATCTCCTCCTTCTCCCAGGCCAGCCACGAGTCCTTGCATGAAGCTTGGACGAGATATAAAGAGATGCAAAGAAGATGCCCTCACCATGAGCTTCCGAAGTGGCAGATTATTAATCTGTTCTACAATGGGTTGAGGGATGACCTGAAATCTTCTATGGACGCCGCGGCTGGGGGTTCCTTCATGTCTAGAAGCGAGGAAGATGCCGGGAATATTCTGGAAAATATGGCATCCAACAATGAGCGGTGGTGTGACGAGAGAGTCACACCAAGAACTGGGGGTATACACAGAGTCGAGGACGTCGACAAACTTTCAAGCAAGTTTGACTTGCTTTCGACCCAGATCTCCGCACTGATGGTAGGAGCCGGTGGGGCCGGTACACAGCAAGTTTCTGCGGTAGAGTCCGAATTCCTTGGGGAATTCGATAGTGGTGACATCTCACCACCGTTGGATCAGGCGAGCGCACTATTTTACAACCCCACGGGGAATGCGCCATATCCGCCAAGGACAAATTCCAACCCGGCCTACTCTCCCAACAACCGGAACCACCCGAATTTCAGTTACCGGCCACCATTTCAGCCCTCGCCGCCTCAGCAGCCGCAACAACAAATTTATCAGCCGGCTAGACCACCGCAGAATCAGGGTCAACTGCAACCGTTTCAGCAGCAACCTCAGCAACAAACTTATGCCCCCAGGAATCAGCAGCCGTTCCAACAGCAGCAGTATGGCCAACAGAGGGCCGTCTCTCCGGCTGAGTCTCTCTTGACTCAATATATTACCAACTAGGAGAGGATCAACCAGAAGCTGGAAATGGACCAGCGGACCCTCACGGACCAAGTAACCCAGCTGGGGTTACAGGTGGCGAACCTTGCTAGGTCACAAAACCAATTGCCGCCACAACCAGAGGTGAACCCGAGGGGAGCAACACAAACATCGGCACTCGTGCACGAGCACGCGAATGTGTCCGCTATCGTTCTGAGAAGCGGGACACAAATTCCTACTAGAGTGCCCCCTAGCAACCCGGAAGCACCATTGGTCGTTGAGAGACCGACTGAAAAATTAAATGACACCGGTGCTTCGTCATCAAATCCCATGACTCCGGAGGGAGTGTCTGAAGAAGAGAAGAAGAAGGAGGAAGAGAGCCCAAGAGTGTATAAACCCGTTGTGCCATTTCCACAACGGTTGGCTCAGACGAAAATTGATGAGAAATATGGGAAGTTCTTCGCCATGGTCAAGGACCTAAGCCTGCAAATCCCCTTCTTGGAGGCAATCGAGACAATCACCTCCTATGCAAAATTCTTGAAAGATTTGGTAACCAAAGGGTCAAGAAAAGAGAAAGTGGTGCTGACGGCGGAATGTAGCGCTCTTATCCAGAGGGATAACCCGCCGAAGCTCAAGGACCCGGGGAGCTTCTCTATTCCTTGCACGATCGGGGCTGTGAAGATTAATCGTGCACTCGTCGATCTGGGAGCGAGTGTTAGCTTGATGCCCTTGTCGATGTACAGGAGAATAGGAATGGGTGATTTGGAGCCCACCGGGATGACCCTACAACTAGCTGACCGGTCGGTCAAATATCCGGTGGGAATTGTTGATGATCTCCCCGTGAATGTGAGGGGGGTGCATGTGCCTGTGGACTTTGTAGTCATGGACATGCCCGAAGACGCACACACCCCCATTATCCTGGGACGGCCTTTCATGGCCACTGCTGGCGTCCTTATAGATGTGAAGAACGGAAAACTCTCCTTGAACGTCAGCGGAGAGAAAGTTAAGTTTGACCTGGGACTATCCATGAAGCACCCCGACTCTCCTGATGACCTCCGGTGTAATTTGCTTGAGATAGAAGAAGAAAAGGCTGTAGAGGAGAGCTCCTGGGAGATTCTCCTGAGAAACCCCCCCGATGACTTGGGGAATTCTGAAGATGAAGAAGGCCCCGAAGACAAAGAAGCTGCTGGAAGACTGAGTGCAGCGAGAACGACCCCTCCCGGTTTCCCCAAGACTCCTCCTACGAGGAGAACGGGGAAAGAGCTCACGGACCTCACTAAAGACGAGGTCCGGATCCTGAAGAAGATGGCGGGACGTGCCAACACCAAGGAAAAGCCCCCGGATCTCAAGAACAAAGGGAGGGTAGTCGAGCAAGTATTTTTCCAGCCGCTGACTACTCCAAGCGCCTTCAGCCCCAGCGAGGAAGAGATGCCGAAGTTTAGGCATCACCCGTATCAGCCACCATGAGCATCTCTTGTGGGCGTCGAGCCAACGACGTTAAACAAGTGCGCTTCATGGGAGGCAACCCATGTTCTAAACTTTTTCCCACTTTTTAGCGTTAATTTTTACTTTATTTTATCTATTTTTATAAATAAAATCAGCCGCGAGAACATCCGTTCGGGGACTTAAGCAAATTTCTTGGTTTTTGCAGGAAACAGGCCCCAACCGATCGGGTGACAACTCACCCGATCGGTTGGGATGTATCAGATACATGCCGAGATCCGTCCCCGAATGAACCGATCGGTTGAGTAATGAAGAGACCGGGTGGCAGACCGGGTGAGCTGGGGAGAACTCTCGGGAAATCTTGGGGAATATCAACCGATCGGTTGAGTTCTAGCACGATCGTTTGACGCGACCGGGTGAGCAGCCCTAAGTTCTCGGGAAATTGTGTGGAGCGGCCAACCGATCGGTTGAAAAGTCACCCGATCGGTTCACCTGTAGCATTTCTTCGGCAAGATTTTCGACCTAACAGTCAACCGATCGGGTGACAAGTCACCCGATCGGTTCAACTTAAAACCCTATATAAACCCCCCCCCCCCCCCCCCGACACCCGCTCGTTTCCATCTCGCCCGATCGCAAAAACCCCCAAAATCCGACGTCGTTTCGCATGCCCCTCTTCGCCAACAACTGATCTTCACTCCCCCACGCCCTCTACTCCTCCATTACTCCCACTCTCCACCTCCTTCATCAACCCCTCCATCATCTACACCATCTCTCTCCTCCCATTCCTAGATTTTGACCTAATTTTCCCCCGACCACCCCCATTTCGAAAATTATTGCCGAAGGAGTTCGCCGCGGCTCCACGCTACTCTCGCTGAACAGTGTGAGGCATCAACGAGCAAGCTCCGCCACTCCGCTTGGGTAAACTCGCTCCTAAGCTTATTTTATACATTTGCCCTATTTATTGTGCTTGCTCGTTTGCTTGTTTTGGTGTGCATCCACGATTTTTGCACTACTTCTTGCTCGCACACACACATGGCTAAAGATAAGGATAAGGGGAAGGGTATCATGAGGGAAGAGGAGCCGTCTCGAAAGAGACGAAAATAAACAAGCCCCCCTTCCCGTACACGAGCACTTACACTTGGCCCTCCTCCACCTGTTATTCCCCCTGTGGACCCAATGTTGGGCCCACACGGGTATATTTTTCGGAACCAGGAGCACAAAGACTTTTACCGTAGGCTTGATGCTCGAGGGCATCTATCCACCAAGTTCCCGCACGCACGTACACTTGTCGATCTCGGTGTCTTCACCGAGGTCGAATCTCTTTTCGCTAACTTAGGGTGGTTAGCCTTTCTTAATACACATGCCATATCCTACCCGGCCCTCACACTCGAATTCCTATCTACACTTGTCTGGGAGTCCGGGTCGATCATTCGATTCCGGGTGCGTAACAGTAGTGTCACCACGAACCTGAACACGATTAACGATATATTTGGTTTCCCCAATCTCGGGGATGATTCCATCCGACACTACGGGTACACGCCCGAGTTTGATGTCGATCAATTCTGGTTCCGCCTCACGCTGATCCGCGACTACCCCCGAGGAAGGGCCAAGGCCTCCTCCATCATTCATCCCGTGTTTAGATTGGCCCACAGAATCATTTCATCTGCATTCTTTCCTAGGGACGAGTCAGGCACTGTGACTATCCCTGACCTTTTTATCCTTTGGGCCATGACTTTTCCTTATGTCCGGGATGATGATGGAGTTAGCTTCAGGGCCCCTACCGTCCCCATCCATGGCGGCGATTGGCTTGTTTACAAGCTACTCGAGATCAGCCGGGCCGGTAAGGGGAAGTTTTGTTGCGGGGGCATCATCACGATCATCTGCTCTCACGCCCAATTCAATATTACCATCCCCGGTAATCTTCCTGCTGCCGCAGGACCCTCACATCTTGATATTGATGTCCTGCGGCACATCCACATGATCAAACCCCGCTCGGATGGCCGCTTCATATTTCATTATGGCCACCCCCCAGCCCCTTACACCATTCTGCCCAACCCCGCTCGCATGACCCTTGCTCTCGTGGGAGATTGGACTTTCCCTCCTGATCCCGATTTCTTAGCTGGGTTTAATCTTCCTTTCTTTCCCGCAGACGCCCGCAGATCACCGTCCCCTGCCGCCCACTTAGGCGAGCAGGATATCCCTGCGTCTGTGGGAGATTTAGGGGCTGGCCCGAGTCGTCCCGTTTCTGCTCCGGGACCGATCACGTCTGAGCACCTCCTTGCGGCCATTTCTGGCCTTGTCTCCTGTGCTGGCATGACCACTGCCGCCAGCACCTCTTCGACCTTACCTGGCGGCACCACCTCTGCCTCGTGTCAGTCTACGTCGTTTGGTCGCTGTCAGGTATCTGCCCGTCTAGGACTTGAGAGGGAGGTCGCTGCCCTTCGTGAGCTCGTCATGTCCTCTGTTTCCTCGGACCCATCGCCATCCTCCTTTCTTACTCACCCACGTTTCCTCGCACTGGAGAGGAACGTGGCGGTCATTCTCCGCCTTCTTACCCATATCCACGGACCACCTCCAGCTTCACCACCCCCACCTTCACCACCCAGGCGATCTTCTCCACCACCCACCCACACTTCTCCGCTTCCATCACCCCCCTCACCACATTCCTCCCCTCCCCCTTCACATCCCATACCAGCATCCACTTCACCCCTCCCGACCACTTCCACCGCACCCACGCTACCTCACTTCTCCTCCGTCACTCCATACGTGTGCCGGAGGAAATTGCCGGTGCGCTCCAGATCCCTCCCACCACCTCCCACTACCGTCACCACCGCACCTACTTCCTCCACTTCTATTCCTCTCACCACCGCCTTGATCGCCTTCCTACCACCACCACCCACCACCACCGACACTCGTCCCATTGTTCACACCACCACTGCCCCTACTACTTCGCCTCTTCCCCCACTTCTCAGCACACCCCCAGCCTCCCCCGACCACCCATCCACACCCTCTTCTGAGGAGGACGAGGACTCAGCTCCTCCTGCTTTCTAGATTCACCCCTTTTGTTTTTGACTCCCCCTTGCACATATCTGGATTTCATTGATCATATCATTTCGCTAGCTCTTTCTGGTCTAGCTTGGGGGAAGTCTACTTTGGTGTGCTGTCGTGTCTTGTTTGTTTTTCTCATTTTTGTGTGTGCCTGCTTTTCACTTTTTGAGTGTCGTGTCGTGTTATTTTATTTTATTTTTATTTTTTGTTTTGTTTGATCTCGATCTTTTTTTTTTCTTTCTTTTTCAGTTTTATCTATGTGTTTTCCTCGTTTTCATTTCTTTTCGTGTCTGTGCGTATCCCCCCCATTTTCATTGCCCTCCCGTACTCACTCTTATTGCATTGAGGGCAATGCAAGTTTCAGCTTGGGGGAGTCGCACTTCGTGCGTCATTTGTGTTGTTTTTCTACGTTATTTGAGTCGTTTTCCATCGTGTTTTTCTTTTTTCTTTTTCCTTCTTTCTTTAGCTCTTTCTCCTAGAAATGTATCATATGACGAATCGCCACAAAGTCACACACACCTAGCATTGCATCGATAATCACACTCACTAGCCCTAGGATTTCGAGTCCTCTTGCATTTCACGCATCGTGGGTCCACTTAGCTTTTTGTGAGTCGTGTGTCGTGACTAGCATTTGGTGCGCTTCTGCTTTGTGGTTTTACTTTATATACCGGTTCAGGAATGACCCCTAGATTGTCATGCTCCGATTTGAATATGCGGTTTGCTTCTAATGTCTACTTCTATATGCATGCTATTTATATCGTATACTTCAATTCGCATGCGTCGGGATTCCACAACTAAGGACTAGGATACCCCATTTAGCCTAAGCTCTATTTAGCAACAATAGTCTCCTTTGCCCGAGTGTTTAGATTTCGACTTCTTTTTTGTTTTACTTGGTGCAAATCCCCTCGTCGTGTACCGTTCTCCCACTTGGGAGAGTACACATGTATATAGCCAATATCCCAAAAATCCAAAAAAAGGAGAAAAGAAAATAAAAACCCAAAAAGAAAAGAAAAGAAAAAGATTGTATAGCCAAAAAGCCAAAAAAATATGCAAATACCCAAAACCCAAAAAAAATTCCCGTGTGAATATTTTCATACTTGCCCAGAATAAAGGGAAGGCGAGAATTTGCACCGAGTGTTCTTCTCCACATCATCTCAACCCCCGTCGTTATCGAAAACACTTGGCTTGGGAACCTTTTAGCTGGTATCTAGGCTATAGTGGCGTGATTTCCTTAACCCTAGTTGTGGAGTCCCCGATGCATGATACGCTTCTATTCTCTCTATTCTCATGCATGCTTGAACTTATATTCGCCGCTTAATTCAATTCGATTCGATATTTGGGTCATATCTTGGATTTGTGTATATCGAGCCTCGTAGCACATCACAGAAAGCATCACCATTTGCTAGCACACGAACACACTCACTCGCGCTTCACTGCGTGGACCCACGACACTTATTTGGACTCGCTTTCCTAGGTTTAGTGGTGTGATTTGGCGTTTGCTTGCTAGGTGAGTGGTTTTTGATTTTGTTGGCTCTGATGGGCGATCTAGGGCTTAGAGTTTTCTTTTTCTTTCTTCCTCTCTATTTTCCCCTTCCGAGCTCCTACTCTTACTCGTCTTCCTCGAGGACGAGGAAGAGTTCAGCTTGGGGGATTTTGACGTGCGCTTATATTTTATATATTCACGCACGTTTTCTTTTGTGTTTCTCCGTGTTTTCCGCCGTCTCTTATTCGTTTTCGTATTTTTCCCGTTTTCTTTCACTTTTCTTTGTTTGTCCATGATTGCAGGAGTTCGACCACGTAGGGGACATTTTACGATGATATCCCAAGTCCCCGGAGCAACGGGAGAAGTCACGCGTGATCCAGGGGGTCAAACGGCGAAGTATTCATCTTTCAAACCCTCACCCGGTCGGTTGGTCATCTCCAACCGATCGGGTGATGCACGCATGCACCAACCGGTCTCTGCCGCAGCTCACAACGAAGTCACCCGACCGGTTCACAGACCGGTTCAGCGGGGGCTATTCTCTGTTTTCTCGAAGCAAAGCGCCAACCGATCGGGTGACTCTCACCCGATCGGTTCATCTGTAGCTGAGAAAGATGAGCTGAAGACACGGACGTCGAACCGGCTGATTCACCCGACCTTTCCAAGATCCAACCGGTCGCTCAAGAACTCACCCGATCGGTTCATGTGATCGGGTGAAAACTCGCCGTTTTCTGATATTTATTTGTAACGGATCAACCGATCGGTTGACTTGTCAACCGATCGGTTGATGCGACGGCCTATATATAGAGCCCCTAGGGTTCCAGAAACGGGAGTTGCTGTTTTTCCACTGTTTTATTTCCTTGTGACGGCTGTAATTGTTACTCTTTTGTAAGTTTTCAGATCTTTCTAAAATTTTAGTATTGTCTTTATTACTCCTTTACTTCCGCATTGCAATTGTCCGATTATGATTTCAACGGTTAAATTTCATTTAGATTGCTTTTTCATGAATTTTTGTGAGTAGTTCCCAAATCTGGGATTTTGGTGGAAACCCCTTCGGGGGCTCTTCATGATGCGTCCATAGGGTTAGGAAATCGATAGGGAGTAGGAATCTAACGGTTACGCGGGGCGTTTCATTGTCATCGGCGGGAAAAAGACCGCCTTTGACCGTCAGGCCAAGGGGGAATAAACTTGGCGGTTGACTCCCTAGCCATAGCTCACGCCTTTAGCGTAGACGCCAAATCCTAGCACGCGGGAGCGGCAGGATGAGACGTTGGGAGATATCGTTGCGGACTTAGTGCTCCCGGGATCGATCAGTGTTAATGGACACGGGAGTGCCCCCTGATCGAATCCGGGAAGTCCGGTGTGTCATCCTGGGCACCGACCGGAATATCGGGCCCATGGGACGCCGGTACCACTTTCAGAGGAAACGTCCCACCATTAGACCCTAATCCCGATCGCTATCCATACCCGTTGGCCGTATCAGCGAGAGTCTCTCGTCGGGTTGGAAACCAAAGTCCCGGGTTTACTTTCTTTTCGTTCTTACGCTTTTATCCCCTTTTGTGACAACCAACCACCGATTCGGGCTAGCTCGCCCCTCGGGGTGATTTAGGTCCTACCTGACCCAAGCACAACCTCGCCTCCCTGAGTTCGATATTCCCGCACCCTACACTAACCGTGAAACTTGCGGTAAACGACACCGCGCCGCCGCGACGCAAGCGGGGCGCCGGTCAATAAACCCGGGACTTTGGTTTCCACCCCAACGAGCGACTCTCGCCGATGCGGCCTACAGGTTGGATGGCGATCGGAATTAGGGTCTAATGGTGAGACGTTGCCTCTGAAAGTGGTACCGGCATCCCATGGGCCCGATATTCTGGTCGGTGCCCAGGATGATACACCGGACTTCCCGGATTCGATCAGTGGGCACTCCCATGTCCATTAACACTGATCGATTCTGGGAGCACTAAGCTCGCAACGATAACTCCCAACGTCTCATCCTGCCGCTCCCCGCGTGCTAGGATTCGGCGTTTACGCTAAGGGCGTGAGCTATGGCTAGGGAGTCAACCGCCAAGTTTATTCCCCCTTGGCCCAACGGTCAAAGGCGGTCTTTTTCCCACCGATGACAATGAAACACCCCACGTAACCGTTAGAATCCTAATCCCTATCGATTTCCTAACCCTATGGATGCATCGGGGAGAGCCCCCGAAGGGGTTTCCGCCAAAATCCCAGATTTGGGAACTACTCACAAAAATTCATTAAAAAGCGATCTAAATGAAAATGAACCGTTGGAATCATAATCAGACGATTGGAATGCGGAAGTAATAGAGTAATTAAGACAATACTAAAATTTGAGAAAGATCCGAAAACTTACAAAAGAACAGTAATTACAGCTGTCACAATAGGAGAAAACAGTAAAAACTGGCAGCTCTCCGTTTCTGGAACCCTAGGGGTTCTATTTATAGGCTCTCGCATCACCCGATCGGTTGACCAGTCAACCGATCGGGTGATCCGTTACAGATAATAACAGAAAACTGTGAACTTTCACCCGGTCATATCAACTGGTCGGTTGAGTTCTTGGAGTGACCGGTTGGATCTTGGCGCCATCGGGTGAAGTGATCGGTTGGGTGCACGTGTCTTCGGCTCTTCAGCATCAGCTACAGATGAACTGGTCGGGTGAGAGTCACCCGATCTGTTGGAATTTGGCTCGAGAAGACAGAGAGTTGGCCCCAGTTGAACCGGCCTGTGAACCGGTCGGGTGACTTCCACTTGAGCTCCGGCTGAGACTGGGTGGTGCACGTGTGCATCACCCGATCGGTTGGAGATGACCAACCGACCGGGTGAGGGGCTGAAAGATGTATTCTTTGACGTTTGACCCCCTGGATCACGCGTGACTCCTCCCGTTGCTCCGGGGACTTGAGATATCGTCGTTAAACGTCCCCTACGCGGTCAATCTCCTGCAAATATGGAGAAACAAAAAAAGTGAAAGAAAACGAGAAAATACGAGAAAACGAATAAAAGACGGCGGAAAACACGGAGAAACACAAAAGAAAACGTGTGTGAATATGTGAAATATAAACGCACGTCAAGGAAAGATAAGAATCGGCATGTCATATATTATACGAGCAAGACCCTTGACGCCGCCCAAAGAAATTATACTACCACGAAAAAAGAATTGCTAGCTGTCATCTACGCCATGGACAAGTTCCGGCAATATCTCGTGGGTGCTAAGGTGATCGTGAACACAGATCACGCGGATCTCAAATACCTATTGAGCAAGAAGGAAGCTAAGCCGCAGCTCATTAGATGGATTCTCCTCCTCCAGGAATTCGACCTGGAAATCAGAGACAAGAAGGGGGCGGAGAATGTAGTTGCCGATCACCTGTCCAGAATGTCTACCCTCGACTTGAACGCTACTCCGATCGATGATTCGCTCCCTGATGAGCATCTTTTATCCGTCTCTTTCGTCTGGACCCCTTGGTATGCCGACATCGCTAATTATCTGGCTTGTGCCATCGTCCCCCACAATGTGAGCTACCAACAGAAGAAGAAAATCTTCCATGAGGTCCGAAAATTTTATTGGGATGACCCCCATTTGTACAAAACCTGCAATGATGGAGTGATACAGAGATGCATCCCTGAAACTGAAACGACCTCTATAATTTTCCATTGCCATGGTCAACAATGTGGAGGGCATGCGAGCACCTATAAGACGATTGCGAAGATTCTCCAAAGCGGATTCTACTGGCCAACCCTATTCAAAGATAACCATGCTTACGTCCGGGCCTGCGACAAATGCCAAAGGACGGGGAATATCTCCAAAAGGAATGAGATGCCTCAACACTACATCCTGGAGGTAGAAATCTTCGACGTTTGGGGAGTGGACTTCATTGGACCGTTCCCTTCCTCTTTAGGGAACCAGTATATCTTGGTAGTCGTGGACTACGTATCGAAGTGGGTTGAAGCGATAGCCAGTCCAACCAATGATTCCAGAGTGGTGGCCAAGTTCTTTAAAAACAACATCTTCTCGCGGTTCGGTGTACCTCGAGTCCTGATCAGTGACGGAGGGAGCCACTTTATAGAGAAGAAATTCGAGGCTCTTTTGAAAAAGTACGGGGTACAACACCGAGTGGGGCGTGCCTACCACCCGCAGACCAGCAGTCAGGCAGAAGTCTCTAACCGAGAGATTAAAAGCATACTAGAAAAGACGGTTGCCAACTCTAGGAAGGATTGGTCATCAAAACTTCCTGACGCGCTTTGGGCCTACAGGACGACATTTAAAACTTCGATCGGCACAACCCCCTACCGGCTTGTCTATGGGAAGGCTTGCCATCTGCCTATGGAATTGGAACATAAGGCATTTTGGGCAATCAAGAATCTTAACTTCGGCACCAAGGAGGTAGGTGGGCATCGGCAGTTACAACTTAACGAGCTCGACAAGATCCGGCTCAACGCTTATGAGAATGCCAGGATTTACAAGGAGAAGCTGAAGTGGTGGCACGATAAGCGCATCTTGAAGAGGAAATTCAAGGAAGGGGACTTAGTTCTCCTATTCAACTCAAAGCTGAAGCTCTTTCCTGGAAAGCTCAAGTCAAGGTGGTCGGGACCATTCCGCGTCACCAAGGTCTTCCCGCATTGGGCTATTGAGATAATGGGAAGGGATGAGCCATTTAAAGTCAACGGGCAGCGTCTGAAACACTATGCGGTGGGAGAATCGGGTTTCTCTCCGGTCGGAGTCTCAACGACTGACAATGCGTCTTCAGACCCCCCGGATCCAAATTGACCACCGAAAGAGGCGTCGAGCAAACGACGTTAAACAAAAGCGCTTCATGGGAGGCAACCCATGCTCTAAATTCGGACCTTTGTTTTTAAGTTTATTTTTAGCTTAATCTTTCTATTTTTGATAAATAAATCCAGTCGTGAAAACTTCCGTTGAGGGACTTAGGGCATTCGTGATTTTTGCAGGAAACAAGCCCTCACCCGATCGGGTGACCATTCAACCGATCGGGTGACCATTCAACCGATCGGGTGAGAAAAATCAGACAATGGCCCATGTCTGTTCTCCAATGAACCAGTCGAGTGGAGCTAGTTGAAACCGGGTCGCTGACCGTGTGGGTAGAGCTGAACTTTCAGAAAATTTGGAGATCACATCAACCGATCGGTTGAGTAATACTGCGGACGGGTGAGTGACCGGGTGAAATGTCACATGCGCTCGGAAAGATATGAGAAGCGGTCAACCGATCGGGTGACTACCCACCCGGTCAGTTCACCTGTAGCTATTGGCCGACGAGATATTTTCAAAACTTATCCAACCGATCGGGTGAAACATCACCCGATCGGGTGAAACATCACCCGATCGGGTGACTTTCGCCCCTATAAATATCCCTATTCGTGCGACCCGACCCCCAAACTTCCAGTCACGCGATCTCTCCCCCTCCAACTGCCAAATAGATCTCCCTCATCTACCCCATTACCCCTAAACCCTCATCCTCACTCATTTCTCAAACCCAACCCCCCATCACCACCCTTCCCATCAACAACATTCACTCAACAAACATCCAAACCCTAACCCTAGCCCCAGATTTTCGAAAATCATGTATCTTGTCGGATCAGCGAGCGGCGACTTCCCTCATTGCTTCCCTATATTGTGTGGAGTCTTTCGGGTGCTTGATCGTACAACGTCGATGGGTAACCTCTTTCCACTCTTCATATTTACTTCATTTTATATAATGACTTGAATTTGTTTTTGCACACTTTATCTGCTTCTTCATCTTCATAGACTCCATTTCTCGCTCCATCATCTTTCCCCTCGCCTTCTCCTGATTTTTGATTTCACTTTGTTTTTTGACCTCCCCCTTGCATATCTCTGCATTTCCACGACCACATCATCTTACTAGCATTGTCATGTCTAGCTTGGGGGGAGTCTATTTTGCTGTGTTGTCGTGTTTTGTTTTCTTTGCATGTGTGCTTGTTTCATTTGTCGTGTCATATCATTTTCTTTCTTTCTTTTTCTATTTTTATGTCGTGTGGTTTGATTTTGATTTTTCTTTATTTTCAGTTTCGTATCTGTGTTTTCCATGTTTTTCATTTCTTTTTGTGTCAGTGCGTACCCCCCCCCCATTTTCATTGCCCTCCCATATTCACTCTTATTGCATTGAGGGCAATGCAAGCTTCAGCTTGGGGGGAGTCGCACTTTGTGCGCCATTTGAGTCGTTCTTTTTCGCTTTTGAGTCGTTTTTCTCTATCTTTTTCTTTTTCTTTTTCTTTTCCTCTTTTTATCTCTTTCTCCTAGAGATGAACCCTATGATGAATTGCCACAAAATCACACACACCTAGCATGGCATCGATAATCACACTCACTAACCCTAGGATATCGAGTCCTCTTGCATTTCATGCATTGTGGGTCCACTTAGCTTTTTGTGAGTCGTGCGTCGTGCCTAGCTGTGTGGTGTACTTCTGCTTTGTGATTTTACTTTATATACCTGTCCAGGAATGACCCCTAGATTATCACGCTTCGATATGAATAATGCGGTATTTGCTTTTCTTGCATGTTTGCTTCTGCAAGCTATATATGTATCATATACTTCATTTCGCATGTGTCGGGATTCCACAATTAAGGACTATGATAACCCATTTAGCCCATGCTCTAACTAGCGAGAATAGTTTCCTTTGCCCAAGTGTTTAGATTCCAATTTCTTTTTTGTTTTACTTGGTGCAAATCCCCTCATCGTGTACCGTTCTCCCACTTGGGAGAGTACACATGTGTATAGCCAAAAATCCAAAAATCCAAAAAAAAGGGGAGAAAAGAAAAGAAAAACCCAAAAAGAAGAGAAAAGAAAAGAAAGAAAAATTGTATAGCCAAAAATCCAAAAAATATACAAATACCCAAAACCCAAAAAAATTCCCGTGTGAATATTTTTCCTACTTGCCGAGAATAAAGGGAAGGCGAGAATTTGCACCGAGTGTTCTTCTCCACATCATCTCAACACCCATCGTTTTCGAAAACACTTGGCTTAGGAACTTTTTAGCTATTATCTATACTACAGTGCGGTGATTTCCTTAACCCTAGTTGTGGAGTCCCTGACGCATGATATGTTTCGATTCTCTCTCTATTCTCATGCATGCTTGAACTACATATATTCACCGCTTAATTCGAATCGAATCGATATTTGGGTCATTTCGTGGATTTGTGTATATCGAGCTTTATCGCACATCGTAGATAGTGAAACAGACTGCTAGCGCATGACCACACTCACTCGCGCTTCACCGCGTGGGCCCACGGCACTTGTCTGGACTCGTATTCCTTGGTTTAGTGATGTGATTTGGCGTTTGCTTGCTTGGTGTGTCGTTTTTTATTTTGTTGGCCCTTACGGGTGATCTAGGATATAGAGTTTTCTTTTTCTCTCTTTCTCTCTATTTTCCCTCTCCGAGCTCCTATTCTCACTCGTCTTCCTCGAGGACGAGGAAGAGTTCAGCTTGGGGGATTTTGACGTGCGTTTATATTTCATATATTTGCGCACGTTTTCTTCCGTGTTTTTCCGTTATTTACCGCCGTCTTATATTCGTTTTCTTGTGTTTTCTTGTTTTCTTTCACTTTTCCATGTTTTCCGTATTTTACAGGAGTTTACTGGCATAGGGGACTTAAAACGACGATATCGCAAGTCCCCGGAGCAACGGGAGGAGTCACGCGTGATCCAGGGGATCAAACGACGATGATATCATCTTTCAGCCCCTCACCCGATCGGTTGGTCATCTTCAACCGATCGGGTGATGCACGCGTGCACCACCCGGTCACAGCTTGGACCTCACAGGAAGTCACCCGGTTGGTTCGTAGGCCGGTTCAAAAGCCCAAAGCTCTCTGGAATTCGAAGCTGATTGCCAACCGATCGGGTGACTTTCACCCGATCGGTTCATCTGTAGCTAAATCTCCAAAGCCAAGACACGAAGATCCAACCGGTCTCCTCACCCGATGGCACCAAGATCCAACCGGTCACATCCATGCTTCAACCGACCGGTTCATCCTGACCGGGTGAAGTCCCGCATCTCACTGCCAAAGTTTGAAGCAGATCACCCAATCGGTTGACTTTTCAATCGATCGGGTGATATCTTTTTCTATATATAGGACCCCTAGGTCTTTGAGAAACGGGAGTTGGTTATTTTTTACTGTTTTCTTCATTTTGTGACGGCTGTAATTTCCCAGTTTTTGTAAGTTTTCAGATCTTTGTCAAACTTTAGTATTATCTTAATTGCTTTACTACCATTGCATTTCTATTGTCTGATCATGATTTTTACGGTCGATTTCTGTTTAGATCGCTTTTTACTAAATATGTGTGAGTAGTTCCCAAATCTGGGATTTTGGTGGAAACCCCTTCGTGGGCTCTTCCCGATGCGTCCATAGGTCTAGGAAATCGATAGGGATTAGGAATCTAACGGTTACGCGGGGTGTTTTATTGTCATCGGCGGGAAAAAGACCGCCTTTGACCGTTGGGCCAAGGGGGAATAAACTTGGCGGTTGACTCCCTAGCCATAGCTCACGCCCTTAGTGTAGACGCCGAATCCTAGCGCACGGGAGAGGCAGGATGAGACGTTGGGAGTTATCGTTGCGAGCTTAGTGCTCCCGGAGTCGGTCAGTGTTAATGGACACGGAAGTGCCCACTGACCGAACCCGGGAAGTCCGGTGTATCATCCTGTGCACCGACCGGAATATCAGGCCCATGGGACGCTGTTACCACTCTTAGAGGCAACGTCTCACCATTAGACCCTAATTCCGATCGCTATCCTACCCGTAGGCCGTATCGGTGAGAATCGCACGATAGGGTGGAAACCAAAGTCCCGGGTTTTTCCTTTATATTGTCTATACCTTGCATTCTGTCACGCCCTGCTTCCCTAAAATGGAGGCGAGACGTGAAAAGGTCCGCACGAGAGTGGAGCTGTGAAGCCCCAAACCTGATAAGCGTCAATAAAACGTAAGCCTGTCCCTGTAACCACAAACGGAACAACAATAACAACACAAGGAGAGACAGAAATAAAATTCTCATATCTCATAAATTGTCCAACATGAAAATAAGTTCAACATCCAGAAAAGCCACCAGGCTAAAAGAAAGAGTCTAAAGGCCCAGAACAAGGCCAACCAAAGCAACAACATAACAAAGTATAGGTGCTACGCACCGACAACAAAACAGCAGTCTAAACAAAAAGGAAAACACAACGAATACACTAGGACTGGTCCCCAGTGTCCACGTACTCCCCGTCAAACACAAGCTCAGGCTCGGCGTCAGCAAACACCTCGTCCTCAACAAGGTACTCAGGCTCAGGATCTAACATGTGTCACCCAAAAGAGTAAAGGGGCACATGTCAGCAAGTCTAAAAGACTTGGGCAAGAAAACTGAAAGTAAGGCAACTAGCAACCTAGCAGTTATGATATGCATGACATGGCAGTTATAACATGAGTGCACAAGCAAGACATGGCGAGACAATAAGTACAAGAGAACAATTATCGAGACAAGACAAGAGTAGCCAAGCTACTAACAATCTCAATCAATTCACTAGTCACGTTTCAAGTTGTTTGTAGATGTTTACGCCTTACAGCTGAATGGTTTGACATTCACGCTGATTGGCCGCTTAACACTACCCCAAAACCCAGAGTTTACGCCTTACTACTACAGTTGCTGATCGGGCAGACTCCTAGTTGATTGGCCGCTTAACTCTTACCCCCAATACCCACATGTAAACGAGCCAGGGTCCCTGCACACGAGCCCAGTAAATGAGCCAGGGTCGCCCCGCACAGGACCTAGCATTCTAGTTCACGATTCATAAGCTTTTGGCATAGGGGTGCACCTAGCCTTATTATCGAGTGTTGGGGTTAGCAACTCATTATGCTCGCTTCTGGTCACGAGCCAGGAAACACAAGTATTGTAGCGATGCTACGCAATCACGGGATCACTTAAAGAATGCAATGACATGACAATTAATTTGCGTACCGTTAATGGAAATTAAACATGACATGGCATTTGTGTAACATGATAAATGTCGGATCTAGCTTCGTTGTCAAGCTAGTTCCTCAATTTTGCACCTAGGCGAGTATCATTTCGTCGCCTAGCCTCTTTTACGCCTACAACAAGCAAATGGCCTAAAACATGGCCTAAACCCTAAGTGGCAAGTTTCACTTGCCTAGCACCGGGGATGACGATCACGAAGGTTCGTCTCGCGGATGCTAATCTACGGGGAAGTCGCTGTTATGGAGAACAATCATCAAAACAACAAGTAATTTCATTAGGGTTTTGCAAAAACATAACGGGTTATGAAAACATCAAGAGATCGATTTCTTACCGTGAGGAGGTGAAAGAAACACTCCGGAGAACCTATGGATCAGATCTGGAAATGGATGGAGAAGTTTGGGGAACTAGGGTTTTTGGGGAATTTTGGGGATTGATGAGATTTTGGGGAAGATGAGGGGTAGAATGTGTTAAGGGAGAGTTTGGATGATGGAGGATGAGCTTGGAATGAAGGAATAAGGGTTTGAGGAAGATGGGGGCTCAATGGGGGAGAAACTAGGGTTTTGGGTCGAGTGGAGGAAGAAGAAAACGTTTGGGAGGGGTTTAAATAGGATGGGCTGGCGGCTGCCCAGAAATTAGGGTTTTAACACAGATTAGTCTGTCAAAGAGCAACCACTGACCGACTAGTTTGGGAATTAGTCGGTCGGTTGACCAACGCAGACCGACTAAGTGTAAACAGTAACTCCTGAATAGAATTAGGATTTAGATTTAGTCGGTCAAAGAACAACTGATGACCGACTAGTTTGACATCTAGTCGGTCGATGAATGTTCTTAGACCGACTAAGAGTGAACAATACTGATACCAAAAATTAGTTGAAGAGTTAGTCGGTTAAAGAAACATTGATGACCGACTAGTTTGCAACCTAGTCGGTCAACCAACGTTCTTAGACCAACTAACGACAAACAGTAACTCCTGAATAATTTAGAAAGCCAACTAGTCGGTTCAAGAAGGCTTGCCGACCGACTGGATCGTCATCTAGTTGGTCGGTGCCCCTTCTTATACCGGCTAACGTGCACCAAAAGTTCCGAAATGGAGCCGCGAAGCTCAGGGATCGATTCCTAAGACTCCTAGGCTTGATCCATCAATAAGATATGACCGATACGAAGCCCGTCACGAATGAATTACTCCGAAATTGACGATTCTAAGAAGGAAGCTAAGAAAACACGACGATACGATCGAAAATGAAAGTCACGGAGACGAAAACCACACATGAGGAGAAAATCCACCAAAACATATAATATAATATAATAAATCCAGATACATGAAAACCAGTCGTTACACATTCCATGTACCGTGACAACCCATCATTCGATCCAGGCTAGCTCGCCTATGGGGTGAATTTGATCCTCTTTGACACAAGCACATCCACACCTCCCTGAGTTCGACCCCCAAGCCACACTACAACACCGTGCGCTTGCGGTTACAAATATTTAAATCTCACGCCCCCTATCGTATTATTGCACACATCTAGCACGCACACACGGGGGAGCGTCACTCATCTAGGAGGAGCACATGGAGTTTGGATCTGAAATGATCGATGCTTGGCAGCCTCGCTCTAATAGTCGAGCTGTATTTCCTCCAGGTAATCGATCGAGTAATTCGATCAGAAGGAAGCCCCATTGGATGACATCATTGGATCGATTAGGAGGCTGGGTCAGGCGAAGTCGTCTTCGACCCAACGGAGGGTCGAAGGAGCCATCATCGAGATCGGGGTTGACGAACTTGGTTGTCGATTACTGATGGGTCTGACATCCCCTAGATTTGGCAATGTATGCAGCGAGATCGGGGATACCAGATTTAAATATTTATAACGGCAAGCGTACGGTGTTGTAGTGTGGCTTTGGGGTCGAACTCAGGGAGGCGTGTGTTGTGCTTGTTAACAGTAGGAACCAGATCACCCGGTGGGTGAGCTAGCCCTACCGATCGGTTGGTTGTCACGAAATGAGCTACGAAGAATGTAAGATATATAAGTGGAACCTAGGACTTTGGTTTCCACCCTAACATATGTCCTCTCTATTACGACCGATGGATAGGAATATGATCGGATTCTAGGGTTTAGTGGTGAGACAGTGCCTCTAAGAGTGATACCTAGCATCCCATGTGCCCGATATTCCGATCGATGCCCAGGATGATACGCTAGGTCTACCCGGGTTCGGGTGGGCATTCCCATGTCCATTAACACCGACCGACTCCGGGAGCACTAAGATCGCAACGATTACTCCCAACATTTCATCATGTCGTTCCCACGCGCTAGGATTCAATGTCTATGCTTGGGGTGTGAGCTGTGGCTAGGGGACCAAACGCCAGTTTTATTTCCCTTTGGCCCGACGGTCAGAGGCGGTCTTTCTCCTGCCAATGACAATAAAATGCCCCGCGTAACCATCTAAATTCCTAGATCCTATCGAAATCCTACTCATATAGTCGTTCTAGGGAGAACCCACGAAGGGGCTTCCACCAATGCCCTAGATTGGGGAACTACTCACGATTCATTGCAAAAATAGCAACACAACAAAATTTAATCATTAGAATCAAGATCAAGCAATAGAAATACGGAGCAAATAGTATTAAGAACGAAATGTAAAAGTATCAAGACAATCAGAGAACTTACAAAACAAAATAAAATTGCAGCCGCCAAAATCCCAAAAAGACAGTCTGAAAAAAATGGGGATCCATTCTGGGAAAAACCTAGGGTTGTATTTATAGATTAGCATCCACCCGATCGGTTGAAGCATCAACCGATCGGGTGAGACGGATGTCGACTTGGTCTTCAGCTTTGGAGATACATCACCCGGTCGCTGAACCGATCGGGTGATGACATCGGGTTGTGGGCTGGGAGAATTCGGCGACAGATGAACCGATTGGGTGAGATGTCACCCGATCGGTTGGAATTTAGCTCCAAAAGATAGAGAGCGATGTCATTGTCACCCGATCACTGAACCGATCGGGTGAGCTCCTCTTCACTGCTGCTCCTGTCTGGGTCGGATACGCGTGCACAAACCGATCGGGTGGGTCTGTCCACCCGATCGGTTGAGGGATGATATATGGCATTCTTCGACGTTTGGCCCTCGGGATCGCGCGTGGCACCTACCGTTGCTCCGGGGACTCATGATATCTGCTATATATATCCCCAGCGCTGGCAATCTCCTGCAACTGCACAAAAAAACAAAGAAGTGAAAGAAAACTAAAAATCACAAAAGAATAGACACAAAACAACAGAAAACAACGGAAAATCACGAAGAAGACGTGCGTGAATATATAAACTATAAGCACACGTCAAAATCCCCCAAGCTGAACCCTTCCTCTTCCTCGAGGAAGATGAGTGAGCGTAGGAGCTCGGAGGGAAAAATAGAAAGGAAGAACTAGAAATAAAGAAAACAGAATCCTAGATCGCCCATCAGAGCCAACGAAATCAAACACGCCACACTAAGCAAGCACGCGATAAACACATCACTAAACCCAGGAATATGAGTCCATACAAGTGTCGTGGGTCCACGCGGTCAAGCGCAAGTGAGTGAGGTCGTGAGCTAGCAGACGGTGTCACTATCTAAATTGTGCAATAAAGCTCCATATACACATACCCAAGGAATGACCCAAATATCGATTCAATTCGAATTAGCGGTGAATAATAGCTCAAGCATGCATGAGAGTAGAATAAGAATTGAAGTGTATCACGTGTCAGGGACTCCACTACTAGGAACTAGAAGATCACCGCACTATTGCCTGGATAATTGTTAGAGAATTCCTATGCCAAGTGTGTTCGAAAACGAAGGAGGCTGAGAAGATGTGGAGTAGAACACTTGGTGCAAATTCTCGCCTTATCTTTATTCACGATGGATAGGAATGATATTCACAGCGGGAATTTTTTGGATTTTGGGTATTTGTATTTTTTTGAATTTTGTTGGCTATACATATATTTTTTTTCTTTTTGGATTATTTCTTCTCTTTTTTTTTCTTTTTGGATCTTTGGATTTTTGTCTATACATTTGTGTACTCTCCCAAGTGGGAGAACAGTATACAAGGAGGGGATTTGCACCAAGTAAAAGAAAAAAGAAATCGGATAAGCATTATATATATATATATATATATATATATATATATATATATATATATATATATAATACATGCATAGAGAAGCAGACAGTGATGCAAAATACCGCATATTCAAAATTGAAGCATGATAGTCTAGGGGTCAACCAAGGACAGGTATATAAAAACAAAATCACAAAGTAGAAGCACACCATCTAGCTAGCTACGACAAACAACTCACACAAAAGCAAAGTGAACCCACGAAGCATGAAATGCAATAGGACACGGCTTCCTAGGGTTAGTGAAAGAGATTATCGTAGCTAAGCTAAGTGTGTGTATAGTTCTGTGGCAGTTTATCATGTGGGGTCATCTCTAGGAGAGGGAGAACAAAAGGATGAGAAGAAAAATAAAAACACGATGAAAACGACTCAAAACGGTGAAAAAGATAAAACTGACGCACAAAGTGCGACTCCCCCAAGCTGAATCTTGCATTGCCCTCAATGCAATAATAGTAAATATGGGAGGACAACGAAAATGGGAGGGAAGTAAGCACCGACACAAAAAATTGAAAAACATGAAAAACACACAAACGAAACAGAAAAATAAAGAAAAAGAAACACACTAATAAAAGATAGAAAAGAACATCCAAAGAACATATATAAACAGTAATTCCAGATTCTTTTATACTGCTATGAGGAGTAGACAGAGTCGTAATAATCTTGGTCATCTTATTGCCTCTGATGGTTCTCACAACAATTCCATTGAAAATCTGAAAGTTGAAGACCCTGAATTTTACTCTAATCTGTATAATCAGGATGACTACTGGAGAGTCTTTCCTTGCCTTACTGATAAAAGAGTCCTTACAACTACGGCTGCGGATTGGGTTGAAAGGCCGGTTTTGGCTGAGGAGGTTAAAAATGTTGTCTTTCAAATTGGAGTGGACAAGGCCCCTGGCCCCGATGGTTTCAATGGTTTCTTTTATCAGAACTCGTGGGATACCATTGGGAATGATGTCACCATTGCTATTCTTAATTTCTTCAAGTCGGGGAAGATATATCGCCAAATCAATCACACCTTCTTAACCCTTATTCCTAAGAATGCCAATGCTTCTGAGCTTGGTGATTACAGGCCCATTACCTATTGTAATGTTTTGTACAAAATCATCAGCAAAATTCTCTGCAACTAGCTGAAAAAAGCGGTTATTGAGCTCATATCGCCAAATCAAGCCGCCTTTTTGCAAGACCGTTTACTCACTGATTGTGCCTTGCTTGCGCATGAACATATTAGGGATTTTAACAATCCTATGGGTGGCCGGGCCTGTCTTAAATTAGACTTGAGGAAAGCTTTTGATAGTGTTAACAGGGAATTTGTCTATTTTATGCTTCACCAGATGGGATTCAAGCATAAATTCATCAGCTGGATATGTGAATGTATATCTACTCCTTCTTTCTCTGTTATGATTAATGGTTCCCCCTATGGCATGTTCCAATCTAATAGAGGGTTGAGACAAGGAGACCCACTATCCCTATATCTCTTCGTGATTGTTATGGAAGCCTTCTCCTTACTTATGGCTAAGGCCAATGCCACCTGCAGTATTAGGCCTATGAAAAGAGTTGGGGCAGTTACCCATCTCCTCTTTGCTGATGACTTGCTGGTTTTTTGTCGTGCTAATGAGAATTCATTTAAGGGTCTGATAGACCTGCTCTCCACTTTCAAGTCCTACTCTGGACGTGAGGTTAATTGGAGCAAAAGTACTGGTATATTTAGTAAGGGGGTAAGGGGTGCCGGTAATCTTGCTGACATCTTAGGCATTAAGAGGGTGCAATCCCTAGCAACACACTTGGGTCTCCCGCTCTCTCCTAAGTATCCTAATGCCTCTATGTATGGCCGTATGATTGATAGATGCAAAAGCAGGTTACAGGGATGGTCTTCATCCTTATTATCCATTGTTGGCCGTATTGAGCTTGTCAAATCAGTTATATATGGCATGGTTGTGTTCTGGATGCAGGCTTTCCATATTCCCAAGTCCGTTTTGCGCTCTCTTACAACCATCTGCAGGGGATTCATTTGGGGGAGAAATCATCTTTGGGCTTTGGATGATATATGTGTTCCAAAGCAAGAAGGAGGAGTGGGTCTTAGAAGTTTCTCTGATTTGTAATGTGTATGGCGTTAAGTTGACTTGGCGTATGCTTACACATGGGGGGATTTGGGCTTCCTATATGAGGACCCATTATATGAGTAATACGGGCTTATTCTTGGCTAAGGCTCATCCTATGCAATCTGGAACTTGGAAATTCATCTTGCATTGTCGTGAATTTACTAAGAAGCTCACCCAATGCGTTGTCAAAGATGGGTCTTATACTCTTTTCTGGTATGATAATTGGCTTCCATGTGGGCCTCTTAATGATACTTATGAGGTTCCTGCTGGGGAGGAGGGGTTTATGGTTAGGGATTATTGGTCTGATGAGGGTTGGGCGGACTCCGGCTCCCTTATTACTGTGCGGCACTTGATTGACACGGTGACATTAACTTCTGGTGATGACTCTTGGTCCTGGGTCTCCAAGTCTCCTTCTCTACGAGATGCCTGGTTTGGGACTAGGGCTATAAAACCTTTATTTCCCTTTCACAAGATGGTCTGGTTTCTAGGGCACATCCCCAAGATGGCTATCACGTTATTGCGAGCTTTCCACGAGAAACTACTTACCCATGATAAGCTCGTACAATGGGGAGTGCCTACTTCACCTTTTTGTGTTCTATGTTCTAACATTGTTCATGAAAATATGGATCATATATTTTTTGAGTGTAGTTATTCTAACTATCTCCTTTGCAGGAGTTTCCTTAAAATGGGGTTCACTTCTGCCCTGCCGTCCTCTTTAGCAGGAATGGGAAATCTGATACTCACTCACTACCATATGAAGGACAACATAGTAAGATTGGCCAAGACTGTCTTAGCTGTGATGATTTGGCACATTTGGAGGGAGAGAAATAGAAAAATCTTTGAAGGTAGTAATCAGAGGCAGACGGCTCTATTTGAAGATATAGCTGAGGATGTTAGAATTGCCTTGAGACATGTGGATTGGGATCTTGACGGTGGTGAGACCTCCCCCCCTTCAAACTGGGGGTTGATTCTTTAGGTTATTGAACTTGTAATCTTTGTTCCTATTTGGCTCTTTAGATAGCAGAAGGTGCTTGTTTTGGTTGGGGGTGATGGCGCCTGTGCTCTTGCCCCGCCTTACAAACATCCTTCTTCCTCCCTAGAGTCCTGTAAAATTTTTTCTAGAATAAAGATGCAAAGCATATTCTCCACAAAAAACATATATAAACAAGCACAAAACAACGACATCACACGACAATATGCACAAAAATCGATTTCCCCCAAGCTGATCATGAAAATGCTAGCAAAATGATATGATCAATGTGATGCAGAAAAAAAATGCTAGGAGGAAAATCAGAAAAAAGAACAATCAAGGTGCAGGGGATGCAGTCTCCTCACCCTCCTCGGAAGAGGATGGAGGGGTGTGGGTGGGAGAGGTGATGGGTGTGCGGAGAAGTGGAGAGAGGGCGGGAGATGGTGGATGGATGGGTGCAGTGGTGGTGTGAACGATGGGTGGAGTGTCGGTGGTAATGATAAGTGGGAGGGATACGGTGACCAATGCGGTGGGAGTGGTCAATGATTTCGAGCGCACATCTAATTTTTTGCGATGCGAATATGCAGTGGTGATGGAGGAGGGTGGTGGGAGTGTAGGGTCGACGGTAGTGGTCGTGGGTGGAGAAGATGTGGTGATGTGTGGGGATGATCGCCTAGGGGGTGATGGAGGAGGTGATGATCATCGAGGAGGCGATGGAGGTGGCGATGGTGCTGGAGTAAGTGGAGGAGGACCATAGATGTGTGTAAGAAGGCAGAGAATGGCGGCCACGTTTCGCTCGAGGCGAGGAAACGTGGGTGTGAAAAGAAAGAAGTGGATGGGTCCGAGGAGATAGAAGAGGATGCGCCAGCGTACAGAGCAGCCAGCTCAACCTCAAGAGCGAGGCGAGCAGAGGTGGCCTAACGAACAGTAAAAGTGGTGCCAGCGATAGTGGTCGTGTCGGCACCGGAGGCTAGGCCTAAAAGGGCCGAAGTGAGTGCCTCAGAAGAAACGGCGGTAGAAGCCGGGGTGGTGACACTAGGGCTAGCCCCGGGGTCCTCCCTGAACGCAGGGATATCCTGCTCGCCTAAGTGGGCGGCAAGGGATGGTGGTCGAGGAGCATCAGGGAGTGGAAACTGAAGATGTAACCCCCTACAAACTCTGGGTCTGAAGGAAACGACCAGTCTGCCTCAAGATGAATAGCCGTGCGGCCAGGATTAGGCAGAGTGGTATATGGGGTAGGGGGTGGCCATAGTAAAAAATAAACCGACCGATACCTCGGGGCCGGATCATGTGTGTGTGCCGCAGGATGTCAAGTTTAGATATGTAGATCCTACAGCATGAGGCAAATCGCGGGGGATAACGATGTTGAACGGGGGGTGTAAGGCAATGAGAGTAATGAGGCCGCCGCTGCAATAATTACCCTTGCCTACGCGGTAAATATCAAGGAGTTTTTGAATTAGCAATGCATCGGCGTTAATGCGTACAAGCGGGCGTCGAAAGCAATCCTATCAACACCGGGAATGAAATCAAATGTCATAGCCCAAAGGATGAAAAGGTCGGGAATGGTCACGGTCCCGGACTCATCCTGGGGGAAGAAAGTCTCGATATGATGCGATGGGCTAGACGAAAGGCAGGGTGGATGATGGAGGAGGCCTTGGCCTTGCTTCGAGGATAATGATCGTGAAGGGTGAGGTGCCTCCAAAAAAGGTCGACATCGAAGTCGCGATGAAATTCATAGGGACGGATATCGACGTCGAGAATGGGGAAACCGAAAATGTTGTTGATGGTGTTCATATGGGTACGAAGGTTTCGGTTTCGGAGGCGGAAGTCGATAATTGTCCCCCTTCAGTTTTGAGAATTGAGAGGAATTCGAGTGTGAGGGCGGGGTAGGATGGTGCATGGGAGTGTAAGAAACTTAGCCATCCTAGGTTTGCAAATATAGTCTCGACTCTGGAGAAAACTCCGAGATCGATAAGGGTTTGATCATGGGCAAACTTAGTGGCTAAATGAGATCGTTGGTTGAGTCGATTATAAAAATCTTTATGTGCTAGACTCAAGAAACAGATTCCCTGCAGCCCCATCAGTGGGTCCGCCACAGGAATGATGGGTTGGGGGTGGTGGTTGGGTAGGCGGAGGAGGAGGAACACGTGCACGCGGTGAACGTGTGGATTTGTGTCTCTTGCGAGACGTCTCCTCTTCCTCCATGATACGCTTACCCTTGTCTTTATCCTTAGCCATGATTGTGTGGTGATGTAATGTGATATGCAAGATTAAATGAATGCACACAATCAATGAAGATGGAGCAAAATGTTAATATTTGGGCAGCGTAAAATTAAGCTCATGAGTGAGTGTACCCAGTGTCGAGGTGATTCCTTGCTCGCAAAAGGTCTTACGTCGTGCAATGGAGGAGTATGTGAAGCCGCGGCACTTCAATCCAGCAAGAGAAGAATTTTCGAAAATTATGGGTTTAGGGCTAGGGTTTGGGCGTATTTGTGGATGGAGCGTGGTTGACGGGGGTTCGGAAGGTCGGAGAGTGGTGGGGGAAGTGGGGAAAAACAAATGGGAGTTGTGGGAGAGAGGAGGAGATCGATTGGGAGGAAAGGGAATTCGAACCGCTCGAGAGTGAGAAGAATAAATCGGGTGAATGAAGTCAGTTGGGGTTAGAGGTATTTATCGGGTTTAGGCGAACCGATCGGGTGAGATTTCACCCGATCGGTTGGGTCATTTTTGAAAATTTCATGCGGATCAACAGCTACAGGTGAACTGATCGGGTGAGATTTCACCCGATCGGTTTACCGCTTCATAAATTTCCCGAGAGTTCTGTACTCTCCGCCCAGTCTGCCACCTGATCATAGCTTCAACTCAACCGATCGGTTGGTTTTTTCACCAAACTTCCCGAGAGCTCTGCACTCTCCACCCGGTCTGCCACCCGATCATCCGCATGTGCCACCCGATCGGTTCATTTCTGTGCTGATACTGGCCATCTTCTGATACGGCCCACCTGATCGGTTGATGCATGAACCGATCGGGTGGGGGCAATTTCCTGCACAGATAAAAAAATTATCTAAGTCTCCCGATAAAAATCCCCATAGCAAAATTTATTCACTAAAACTAGTAAACTAATCCTATAGATAAAGACAAAAGTTCAGAACATGGGTTGCCTCCTATGAAGCGCTTGGTTAAAGTCGGTAGCTCGACTCCTCATTTCGAGATCAATTCGGATCTGGAGGATTTGCAACAGAGTTGTTGGTCGCTGAGCTCCCTACCAGAGAAGTTACAGGCTTGCTGATCGCATAGTGTTTTAGACGCTGCACATCGATCTTGAATGGTTCATCTCTTCCCATTATCTCGATTGCTCCATGCGGGAAGACTTTGTTGACTCTGTAGGGTCCCGACCACCTGGACTTGAGCTTCCTGGGAAAGAGTCTCAGCCTTGAATTGAATAGGGGAACTAAGTCCCCTTCCTTGAATTCTTTCTTTAAAATGTGCCTGTCGTGCCACCACTTCAACTTCTCTTTGTAGATCTGGGCATTTTCGTATGCATTGAGCTGGATCTCATCAAGTTCGTTCAGTTGGAGTTGTCGGTGGCTCCCTACCTCCTTGGCATCGTAATTCAGATCTTTGACAGCCCAAAACGCCTTATGCTCCAATTCCACAGGCAGATGACATGCCTTCTGTAGCCAAGTCGGTAGGGGGTCGTGCCGATCAGAGTCTTGAATGCAGTCCTGTAGGCCCAAAGCGCATCTGAAAGTTTCGATGACCAATCCTTCCTAGATCTAGCCGTAGTCTTCTTCAGGATGCTCTTTATCTCTCTGTTTGAAACTTCCACCTGGCCGCTAGTCTGCGGGTGATAGGCACGCCCGATTCGGTGTTGCACTCCATACTTCTTCAAAAGAGCTTCAAATTTCTTCTCTATGAAGTGGCTCCCTCCGTCGCTAATTAAGACTCGTGGCACGCCGAATCTTGGGAAGATGTTGTTTTTAAAGAACTTGGCCACCACCCAGGAATCATTGGTGGGGCTAGCTATCGCCTCCACCCACTTCGACACATAATCCATGGCCACCAAGATGTACTGATTTCTGGAGGACGAGGGAAATGGCCCCATGAAGTCGACTCCCCAAACATCGAAGATCTCGACTTCCAAGATGTAATGTTGAGGCATTTCGTGTCTCTTGGATATGTTTCCCGTCCTTTGGCACTTGTCGCAAGCCTGGACATAAGCATAGGTGTCCTTGAAAAGAGTCGGCCAATAGAATCCACTCTGGAGGATCTTCGCCGTGGTCTTATAAACACTTGCATTACCTCCACATTGTTGATCATGGCAATGAGAAATTATGGAGATCACTTCTGTTTCTGGAATACACCTTCGTATCACCCCATCATTGCAAGTCTTGTACAAATATGGGTCATCCCAATAAAATTTCTGGACTTCATGAAAGAATTTCTTCTTTTGCTGGTAGCTCACATTGTGGGGCATGATGGCGCATGTTAGATAGTTGGAGATGTCAGCATACCATGGAGTCCAAACAGAAGAGATAGAGAAAAGATGCTCGTCAGGCAGTGAGTCATCAATAGGAGTGGCTTTCGGGTCGAGAGTAGATAACCTAGATAGATGGTCCGTCACAACATTCTCTGCCCCTTTCTTGTCCTTGATTTCCAAGTCGAATTCCTAGACGAGAAGGATCCACCTTATGAGGCGCGGCTTGGCTTCCTTCTTGCTCAAAACGTACTTGAGGGTGGCATGATCGGTATGCACGATAACCTTCGCACCCACAAGATACGAGTGGAACTTGTCCATGGCGTGGATGACGGCCAGTAGCTCCTTTTCTGTCGTCATGTAGTTCCTTTGAGCTTCGTCAAGCGTCTTGCTTGTATAATAGATGACGTGAAGATTTTTGTCCTTCCTTTGCCCCAGACGGCCCCTACTACATAGTCACTGGCATCGCACATCAATTCAAATGGTAGACTCAAGTCAGGCAGTTGAATCACGGGTGCGGAAATAAGGGCTTGCTTCAAAAGGCGGAAGGCTTCCATGCACTCGTCATCGAAGACGAAAGGTGTGTCCTTCACGAGGAGTTGGGTCAAGGGCCTAGAAATTTTAGAGAAGTCCTTTATGAACCGGCAATAGAATCCCGCATGCCCCAAGAAACCACGGACTCCGCGAAGGTTGAGTGGTGGCGGAAGCTTTTCGATCACATCTACCTTTGCCTTGTCCACCTCGATCCCTCTTGAAGAAATAATGTGCCCAAATACGACCCCTTCTTGGACCATAAAGTGGCATTTCTCCCAATTCAAAACTAGCCCTTTATCTTGACACGAGTCGAACTCCGTTCCATAGACGGAGAAATCATCCATGAAGACCTCCATTATATCATATGAGTAATCTGAGAAGATTGCGGACATCAATCTTTGAAATGTAGCCGGAGCGTTGCAAAGCCCAAACGGCATCCTCCTATAAGCATACGTCCCAAATGGACAAGTAAAAGTTGTCTTTTCCTGGTCATCATTGTGGATGGGAATTTGCAGAAAGCCAGAGTATCCATCCATAAAGCAGAAGTAGTTATGCTTGGCCAGTCTTTCGAGCATCTGATCAATAAAAGGGAGAGGATAGTGATCTTTCCTTGTGGCCTTGTTCAATTTCCGGTAATCGATGCACATCTGATATCCGGTGACGGTCCTCGTGGGTATAAGCTCGTTTTTCTCATTACGAATGACCGTCATTCCTCCCTTCTTGGGCAAAACAAGCACCGGGCTAACCCAACGACTGTCAGAAATAGGGTATATGATCCTGGCCTGGAGAAGTCTAACTATCTCCTTCTTGACCACTTCCATCATAATGGGGTTCAATCTTCGTTGTGGCTCGATGGAAGAGGCTTGCTCATCTTCAAGCAATATCCTGTGCGAGCATAGCCCCAAGCTCACTCCCTTTAGGTCTTCAATTGCATACCCGAAAACATTCTTAAATTTTTTTAGAACATCAAGTAATTTGGTCATTTGGTCTTCGGGTAGCGAGGAGTTCACTATGACTGGATGCATCGAATCCTACCCCAAATATTCATACTTCAACCCCGGGGGTAGCTCCTTCATCTCGACTTCGTGCGGCCCTGATGCGTATTTCTCAAGCTGCGCATCTTCCAATGAAAGCTCCTCTTCCTGGAGTTCTGGGATGTCGACAGCCGGAACTTCACCTTCAACCATGGGTTCGTGGGGCAAAGTTTTGCAAGGTGGTGTAAAGCCCTTGGAGGAAGACTCTGGTTCCATCTCAAATGTGTGACCACTATCCGGTAAAAATTCTTCGACACGAAAGCAAGTCTCAATAGTAGTCGGCTCTTCACCTCCACCTCTACTTCTATTGTGGTCCGCAGAAGTCTGCAAGGAATGGACAGGTTCCTGCTCACTGTACTCCACAAACCCTGACATAGGTTCCTCCAGACAAGTCTCCCCATAGGCGTATAGCTCCCCCTCACTGAAGTCGGTACTGGGCATGTCAAGAAGCTCCGCTTCATCGGAAGGGAAAAAGAGTGTCGTGTCGGGATGTTGCTGGATGTCAAGATTCCTTTGTTGGTTTTCTACTGCGACTGACAGAAAGGATAGGATGCTGGAAGTGTTCATAGATTCTGTAAGGCTCTGGGCCAAACAGCTGACGTGGTGTGCATGTGCCCAGATATCGTCTGAAACGGCACACGACATTCTTGTTGTAGAGCAGAAAACCTGTAAGAAAAAGAAAGAGAGAGGACTGCAAGGATAGAGAGCACGTTAATAGCACAAGTTGTATGAAGAGATAAGAAATGATGATGGCGATATGGAGACATAGTCTACCAACCCTCTATAACGAATATACACAATATACACAATATGTCCAAGTAAAACTAAAAGGGTGAAGATGTGAAAATGATCACGGGGTAAAGATGTGAACTAGTCTCGGGGGTTTACAGGGTCCTAACTAAAACAAACACGTTGCCTCCCCGACAACGGCGCCATAAAACTTGACTTCCCCTAGATTTGGCAATGTATGCAGCGAGATCGGGGATACCAGTTTTAAATATTTATAACCGCAAGCGCACAGTGTTATAGTGTGGCTTCGGGGTTGAACTCAGGGAGGAGTGTGTTGTGCTTGTTAACAAGTAGGAACCGGATCACCCGGTGGGTGAGCTAGCCCTGCCGATCGGTTGGTTGTCACGAAATGAGCTACGAAGAATGTAAGACATAAAAGGGGAACCTAGGACTTTGGTTTCCTCCCTAACAGGTGTCCTCTCTATTACGACTGACGGATAGGAATACGATCTTATTCTAGGGTTTAGTGGTGAGACGTTGCCTCTAAGAGTGATACCTATCATCCCATGGGGCCGATATTCCGGTCGATGCCCAGGATGATATGCTAGGTCTACCCGGGTTCGGACGGTGGGCATTCCCATGTCCATTAACAACGACCGACTCCGGGAGCACTAAGCTCGCAATGATTACTCCCAACATTTCATCCTGACGTTCCCACGTGTTAGGATTCAACGTCTATGCTGGGGGGTGTGAGCTGTGGCTAGGGGATCAAACGCCAGTTTTATTTCCTCTTGGCCTGACGGTCAGAAATGGTCTTTCTCCCGCCAATGACAATAAAATGCCCTGCGTAACCCTCTAAATTCCTAGATCCTATCGAAATCCTATTCATATAGTCGTTCCAGGGAGAACCCACGTAGGGGCTTCCACCAATGCCCTAGATTGGGGAACTACTCACGATTCATTGCAAAAATAGCAACACAACAAAATTTAACCATTGGAATCAAGATCAAGCAATAGAAATATGGAACAAATAGTATTAAGAACGAATTGTTAAAGTATCAAGACAATCAGAGAACTTACAAAATAAAATAAAATTGCAGCCGCCAAAATCCCAAAAAGACAGTCTGAAAAAATGGGGATCCGTTCTGGGAAAAACCTAGGGTTGTATTTATATATTAGCGTCCACGCGATCGATTGAAGCATCAACCGATCGGGTGAGACAGATGTCGAGTTGGTCTCCATCTTTGGAGATACATCACCCGGTCGCTGAACCGATCGGGTGATGTCGTCGGGTCGTAAGCTGGGAGAATTCGGCTACAGATGAACCGATCAGGTGAGATGTCACCCGATCGGTTGGAATTCAGCTCCAAAAGACAGAGAGCACTATCATTGTCACCCGATCACTAAACCGATCGGGTGAGCTCCTCTTCACTGCTGCTCCTGTCCGGGTCGGATACGCGTGCATGAACCGATTGGGTGGGTCTGTCCACCCGATTGGTTGAGGGCTGATATATGGCATTCTTCGACATTTGGCCCTCAAGATCGTGCGTGGCACCTCCCGTTGCTCTGGGCACTCACCTACCATTGCACCGGGGACTCATGATATCTGCTTTATATGTCCATAGTGCTGGCAATCTCCTGCAATGGCACAAAAACACAAAGAAGTGAAAGAAAACTAAAAATCACAAAAGAATAGATACAAAACAATGAAAAACAACGGAAAATCACTAACAAGACATGCATGAATATATAAAATATAAACGCACGTCAGGGGCGACAAGCTCTGATGCTGCCCCAAATGGGTTGGATCTGGGTTAAAGCCTCTGATCGATCTCTGACGAAGAATGGAACTTGGGTCAAATGCTAATCTTGAAGAGTTGAGCTCCATTGGAGGTGAAGCCTGGCTGGATCATACACGAGCTCGAAGGGTGGAGCTCCACCGGAGATGAAGCCTCGCTAGATCGTACATGAGCTCGAAGGGTGGAGCTTCATTGGAGGTGAAGCCTCACTGGATCGTACACAAGCTCGAAGGGTCAAGCTCCATCAGAGGTGAAGCCTCACTGGGTCCATCGTGGGCTCGAAGGGTTGAGCTCCATCAGATCTCAAGCTCTGTTGGGCCAAAGGGTCGATGAATCGATGAAGCTTCCCTGAGGTGGAAGCCCTTCAATTGAGATCGACATTTGATCCCTGGCGATTCCGATTTCTTGCTCCACCTTGGGCGTGTTGCTCCGGCTGTTGAATCTTTGGCTCCCACACATTTATGCTTGCTCATGCTCAGTCGAAAGTCGATCTGAGCTCAGTAAGGTTCTCGATGCTTTATCGGAGCTAGGTGAGGAGTTCGGCGGGCCTTGATGAACCTGTTGTTGACATCTAGGGTTGTCACGATACAACAGAGTTGGGTTGAAGTTTTCGATCGAGCTCCGGCAAAGCACAGAGGCTTGGGTCGAAGGTCAATCTTCGCTTCAGGATGTCGTGGTTGGGTCGAATCACTGACACCTCAATCTACACCGATTCTCCACCATGGGGTCATGCCTAACGAAAAAGCATTTAAAAGAGATTAATCAAGTTTTAAACAAAGAAAATGCAAGGGAAATTGCAAGTGAAAATATAAATGAAATTGTTGAAGCTTCGACTGTCTGGTCAGTGACATCCCCGTGTTTTGCAGCACATGCAAGGGTGCAATATGATTAGGGATACCCGATTTAAATATTTATACTGCAAGCGCACGGTGTTGTAGTGTGGCTTGGGGGTCGAACACAGGGAGGCATGGTTGTGCTTGTGTCAAGGAGGAACCAGCTCACCCTATGGGTGAGCTAGCCCGAATCGATCGATGGTTTGTCACGGAATATAGATACGAGGATAAACAATATAAAAGGAAACCTAGGACTTCGGTTTCCACCCTATCATGTGTTCTCACTATTACGACCGACGGATAGGAATACGATCGGAATTAGGGTTTAGTCGTGAGACGTTGCCTCTAAGAGTGATACCAGCGTCCCATGGGCCCGATATTCCGGTCGGTGCCCAGGATGATACATCGGACTACCCGGGTTTGGTCAGTGGGCATTCCCATGTCCATTAACACTGACCGACTCCGGGAGCACTAAGCTCGCGACGATAACTCCCAACATCTCATCCTGTCATTCCCACGCGCTAGGATTCGATGTCTACGCTAAGGGTGTGAGCTGCAGCTAGGGAGTCAACCACCGAGTTTATTCCCCCTTGGCCCTACGGTTAAAGGCGGTCTTTTTCCCACCGATGACAATGAAACACCCCACGTAACCGTCTAAATTCCTAATCCCTAACGATTTCCTAGTCCTATGGATGCATTAGGGAGAACCCACGAAGGGGTTTCCACCGAAATCCCAGATTTGGGAACTACTCACACATTATAGCTAAGAGGAATCTAAATGAAAATCAACTATAGAAATCATGATCAGGCAATTAAAACACGGTAGTAGAAATGCTATTAAGACTATATTAAAGTTTGACAAAGATCAGGAAACTTACAAATAACAATAAAATTCCAGCCGTCACAAATGGAGAAAAGACAGAAAAAATCAAAAGCTTCGTTTTTTGAAAACCTAGGGCAACTATATATAGAAAACGACGTCACCCGATCGGTTGAAGTATCAACCAATTGGATAAGCTGCTTAACGCTTCGGCTGCGGGCTTCAGAAACTTCACCAGCTCACGTGATCCAATCAGTTGGCGTCTCCGGGTCATTGCATGGAGGGATGCGGCATCAGGTGGTTGGAATTATCGCCCAAAAGAACAGAGACTTCTGATGAACAGACACAGTCAGTAAACCGCCGGTTGAGCTATCCGGGTCGTCTTTTGGAAATTTCGCTACAGATGAACCGATCGGGTGAATGTCACCCGATCGGTTGGATTCAGCTCCAAAATGGCCGAGAACTCTGTTGTGTTCAACCGGTCAGCGAACCGGTCGGTTGGGCTGCACTTCGCTTCAGCTTGCGTCCAGGTCGGACATGTGTGCACCACCCAATCGGTTGGCTGTGTCCAACCGATCGGGTGGGGGATGAAAATTGGCAATCTTCGTCGTTTGATCCCCTGGGTCACGCGTGACTCCTCCCATTGCTCCGAGGACTCATGATATCTTCGTTATATGTCCCCTACGCTAGTAATCTCCTGCAAACACACTAAAACACGGAGAAGTGAAAGAAAACTAAAAATCCCAAGAAAATGGGAATGGGACGATGGAAAACAACGGAAAAACACAAAGAAGACATGCATGAATATATAAAATATAAACACATGTCAAAATCCCCCAAGCTGAACCCTTCCTCATTCTCAAGGAAGATGAGTGAGAGTAGGAGCTCAGAGGGAGAAAATAGAGAGAAAGAGAGAGAAAGAGAAATCAAATCCTAAATCGCCCGTTAGGGCCAACAAAACCAAACACGCCACACCAAGCAAGCAAGAGACAAATCACAACACTAAACCAAGGAATACGAGTCCAGACAAGTGTCGTGGGCCCACGCGGTTAAGCGCGAGTGAGTGTGGTCATGTGCTAGCAGACGGTGTCACTATCTACATTGTGCAATAAGCTCCATATACACAAATCCAAGAAGAGACCCAAATATCGATTCAATGTGAAATAAGCGGCGAATAGTAGCTCAAGCATGCATGAGAAAAGTATAAGAATAGAAGCGTATCATGCACCGGGGACTCCACAGCTAGGAACTAGGAAATCACCACACTACCGCCTAGGTAATCGCTAGAAAGTTCCTATTCCACGTGTTTTCGAAAACGATGGAGGTTGAGATGATGTCGAGTAGAACACACGGTGCAAACTCTCGCCTTCCCTTTATTCTCGGTAGATAGGAAAATATTCACACATTTTTTTGGGTTTTGGGCATTTGTATTTTTTTTGGATTTTTGGCTATACATATTTTTTTCTTTTCTCTTTTCTTTTCTTTTTTTGGGTTTTTCTTTTCTCTCTCTTTTTGGATTTTTGGTCTTTTGGGATATATACATGCGTGTACTCTCCCAAGTGGGAGAACGGTACACGACGAGGGGATTTGCACCAAGTAAAATAAAAAAGAAATCGGATTCTAAACACTTGGGTAAAGGAGATTTTTCTTGCTAATCAGAGCATATGCTAAATGGGTTATCCTAGTCCTAATTGTGGAATCCCGACACATGCGAATTGAAGCATACGATATAAAATATTCATGCATATAGAAGCAGACAGGAGAAGCAAATACCGCATATTCAAATCGAAGCATGATAATCTAGGGGCCATCCCAGAACAGTCATATAAATCAAAATCACAAAGTAGAAGCACACCAAACAGCTAGGCCCGACACACGACTGACATAAAAGCAAGTGGAACCACGATGCGTGAAATGCAAGAGGACTCGGCGTCCTAGGGTTAGTGAAAGTGAAAATCGAAGCCATGCTAGGTGTGTGTGTGATTCTAAGGCATCATATGGGGTCATCTCTAGGAGAGGGAAAATAAAAAGAAAGAAAGAAAAAGAAAAACACGATGAAAACAACCCAAAAAAAACGAAGAAAATGACGCAAATGACACACGAAGTGCGACTCCCCCAAGCTGAAACTTGCATTACCCTCAATGCAATAGAAGTAAATACGGGAGGGCAATGAAAATGGGGGGGAATACGCACCGACTCAAAGAGAAATGAAAAACAAGAAAACACACATACGAAACTGAAAAATAAAGGAAATCACACCACACGACATATAAACAGAAAATAAAAGATAGAAAATCACACCACACGACATATATAAATAAGCACACCATAAAAACATCGCACGACAACACACATAAAAACGACTTCCCCCAAGCTAGACATGACAATGCTAGCGATAAGATATAATCATGATGATGCAGAAATATGCAAGGGGGAAGATCGGAAAAGAAAATGAAATCAAAAAGCAGGAGAGGAAATATCCTCGTCCTCCTCGGTAGAAGATGTAGGGGATGTGGGGGAGTGGACGGGAGAGGTGACGGGAGTGCGGAGAAGTGGGAAAAGTGATGGATGGGTGGGTGTGGTGGTGGTGTGAACGATGGGTGGAGTGGAGGTGATGATGGTAAGCGGTAGGGAAATGGCGACCAATGCAGTGGTGGATGGGAGAGGTACGGGGGTAGGTGGCGGAGAGGATGGTGGGGGAAGTGATCTCGATCGCACCTGCAATTTCTTGCGGCGCGTGTATGGGGTGATGGAAGTGGATGGTGATGGATCTGTGGGGGCGACGGCAGTGGTCGTGAGTGGAGGTGAAGTGGAGGGAACGGAAACGGTGGGAATGGAAGTGGTGGCGGGAGGGGATGAATGTGAAGGTGGAGGTGAAGACCGTCGGGGGGGGTGAAGGTGGTGGTGTGGGGGTGGTGTGGTAGGAGGAGGTCCGTGAACGTGAGTGAGAATGTGGAGGATGGTGGCCATGTTCCTCTCAAGTGCGAGGAAACGTGGGTGGGTAAAGATAGAAGAGGATGGGACAGAGGAGGCAGAAGTGGATGCACCAGCATGCAGCGCAGCTAACTCAGCCTCAAGATCGAGGCGAGCAGAGGTGGCTCGACAAAAGGAGGAAGTAATGTTGGTACAGGCCGGAGAAGTGGTGACGGTGGTGATGGGGACAGAATCCGGGATGACTCTACTAGGGCCAGCCCCGGGGTCTCTTCGGGACGCAGGTATGTCCTGCTCGCCTAAGTGGGCGATAGGGGGAGGTGATCTGGGTGTGCCCGGGATAAACGGCAGACGTAACCCCCCTAGAAACTCAAGGTCAGGTGGGAATGTCCAATCTGCCACAAGCTGGATAGGCATGTAAGCTGGGTTGGTCAGAATGGTGTAAGGAGTAGGGGGTTGCCCATAATAGAAAGTGAAACGACCGTCAGGGCGGGGCTTGATCATGTGTATGTGCCGTAGGACATCAAGATCTAGACGTGTAGGTCCTGCGACAGAAGGCAAATATCTGGGGATAGCGATATTGAACTGGGGATATGAAGCTATGATGGTAATGAGGCCCCCGAAACAAAACTTGCCCTTGCCGACGCGGCTAATGTCAAGCAATTTGTGAATAAGCCAATCGCCGGCATGAATAGGAATGCGAGGTTCCTCGAAGGTGATCCCGTCGTCACCGCGAATGAAATCCAATGTCATGGCCCACAAAATAAAAAGATCAGGGATGGTCACGTTCCTGGACGCATCCCTGGGGAAGAATGTGCAAGATATGATTCGGTGAGTGATCACTCCTTATTTTAAACCTTTTTTCCGCATGTTTGCATGCCATCTAGATCGCCCAAATCATGTTTTTCACGATATATCGACGATATTACGATGCTTTTCACGATTTGTTGTTTTTGTCGCATTTCAGGTGATTTGGCGCGATATGGAGTGATCTCGAGATGCGCTTACTCTAGACGGTCACCAACGACCTCCCCGAGGGGTATTTTGCTGTTGGAGAGGAGCGGAAGAAGAATGGACGTCGCAGGAGCGACGAGGAGGCCAAAATAAGCAGATTGGGCATTTTTTGTGTCCCACTCGGCCGAGTGGAGGAGCCACTCGGCCGACCAGCGAGACACTGCTCGGCCGACCAGTTCAGACACGAGTTACCTGTGCACTCGGCCGAGCACAGAAGACCCACTCGGCCGAGTGACAATACCACGTCCGCCCGAGTGGCGCCCAGACGAAGCCCTTCCAAAACATCGAAGTTTATGTTTTTCGGCTGCCTGAACTTCAGAAGACCCACTCGGCCGAGTGGAGAATCCCGTCCGCCCGAGTGCAGTGAAGTCATCGGCCAGTGACGACAACTCACTCAGCCGAGCCGCCCCCGAACTGAAGACCCCTGAAAGCCTCGACTTACTGGAAAATTGCAGGGTTTTCACTCAGCCGAGCGACTTTTGTCACTCGGCCGAGTGCGATGCGCTGCCTGTAGCGAAAACTGCGGAAAACAGGCTGTGCAGGGGCATTTTGGTCACAATTTTTGGACGATTTTTGGGGCTATTTAAGCCATGTTTTTACCCTAGTTTTGGGAGAGCTCTCTCTTAGATTTTTTGCAGCCTTTTAGATTAGTTTTTTTAGCTTTATTCTTGTGATTGGAGAAGGAGCAAAACTTGGATTTTTGTTGGATTAATTGAAGAACTACATTGGTTTGCATCTCTTTTCCCTAAAAATTCTATTTTTATTGTTTATATCATTGTTGTGATGAATTCTATTGCTTATCTCAACGATTATTTTTGTGATCTCGCTATGATTTGTGAGTAGTCTCCACGTCTTGGGGCGTGGGGATGAACCCTACAAGCCCACCTTCATATTTGTGATGAATTGGTAGAAATTGTGCTAGAATTGCTATTAGAGATTAGATTGGGATCGATTTACTACGGATTGCTAGGTATTCATATCAATTGGGATTTGCAAGAGATTGGATCCCAATTTGATAGGAAACCCTAGAAATCCGAATTGGTTTGGAGTCGGATTTTTGAAGTATCGGTTTGCAAGAGATTGGACCGATACTAGGATTCCCGGTTGCAATTCCATACCGATACCCGTTTGCAAGAGATTGGACGGGTAGGAACTATCCTAATCTAGATCGTGGACCGAGTTTGCAAGAGATTGGGCTCGGTGCGCGATTGGACGATGATGTTGATCCTAATGCTAGCTTCCCTAGGGTAAGGTTTGCAAGAGATTGGACCCGACCCTAGGATAGCTATAGACCGGCAACAGCGCGAGAGCGTGAGCTTGGTTCTACATTCAGTTGCAACTAGTTCATCCGAATTCTCATTCTAGCAATTTTGATACCGATGAACCACATTTATGAAGTACGGAGTGTAGCGGGGATTCCCCATTCCCTAGACGTTCTTTATTTGATTTGATATTTCGCACATTTGTCTGACGATTGTGACAGGATCACCAAAGGCAAACTTCTCTTCTTAAATAGCCAGGTTGATCGGAGCAAGCACAGTCATTCGTCCTCCCTGTGTTCGATATCCCGCTCGCTGCTACACCGTGCACTTGCGGTAAAACTACAACCGTTCTTTTGGGTCACGTCCCGGAGCGATCAGTGAGCCAGACAGAATACGGGGTGAATGATGGAGGAGGCCTTGGCCTTACCTCGAGGATAATGGTCGTGTAGGGTGAGGTGAAACCAAAATTGATCGACGTCGAAATCACGGTGGTATCCGAAGTGACGGATAGCATCATCCCCAAGAATGGGGAAACCGAAAATGTTATTGATAGTATTCAGGTGGGTGCGGATGGTTTTGTTTCGGACGCGGAAAATGACGATCAATCCCGACTCACATCTGAGGGAGGATAAGAATTCGAGTGTGAGGGAGGGGTAGGATACTGCTTGGGTGTTCAGGAAAGCTATCCATCCTAAGTTAGTGAAAAGAGTCTCAACCTCAGTGAACACACCGAGATCGATAAGCATTTGGGCATGTGCAAATTTGGTGGATAGGTGTCCTCATGCATCGAGTCTATTATAAAAATCTTTTTGTTCTTGACTCAAAAAAACGGTAACCACGTGGGCCCATCAATAGGTCCTCAGGATGGATAATTGGTTGTGGTTAGGGTTGTGTAGGCTGTGTAGGAGGAGGGCGTGAGTTTAGTGGACGTGTGGTCTTTCGTCTCTTACGAGACGACCCCTCCTCGTGCATGATGGTCTTGCCCTTATCTTTATCTCTGGCCATGGTAGTGTGTGATGCAAGTGTATGCAAGATATGATGAATGCACACAAACACCGGCAAATTGAGGAAAAATATAGTAATATGGCAGTATTGAAAATGGAGCTAAGGAGCGAAGTTACCCAGTAGAGAAGACAATCCTTGCTCGTAGATCACCCAACGCTGTGCAATTTATGGTAGTGTGAAGCCGCGGCACACCTCTTCAACAAATTTTCGAAACGGTGGGAAGGAGCTAGGGTTAGGGTGTAGGTTAGGGTTAAATGGAAAAGGGGGAGAGAGGAATCGATGGAGAGAAGGAAGGAGGAAGTGGAGAGGTCGGTTGAGAGGGATTGGTGGTCGGTTGAGGGAAGAAGGTCGCCGGTTGAGAGGAGGAGAAGTCGAAACGACGGAGGGAATTCGCAATCGGGTGAGTAAATGAATCGGGCGAAGCGGGGGGTATTTATAGGGTTTTGGGAGAACCGATCGGGTGAGTTTTCACCCGATCGGTTGGTTATTATTTCGAAAAATTTGCTGAAAAGTGGCTACATGCGAACCGATTGGTTGAGAATTCAACCGATCGGTTGGCCGCTTCACAATTTTTCCGAGAGTTCTGTGCACTTCACCCGGACAGTCACACGACCACTGCTTTTATCAACCGATCGGTTGATTAAATCCTCAAATTTCCCGAGACTTCTGTCGTTCTCACACGATCTACCACCCGGTCTCATTTTGCTCCACTCGAGCGGTTCATTGAAGAACAGATATGGGCATTTTCTGATACGTCCCACCCAATCGGTTGAGAGCTCAGTCGATTGGTTGGGGGCTTATTTCCTGTAAAAGTCCACAAATAGCCTAAGTCTCTCGACAAAAGTTCTCGTTGCTGAATTTATTCAACAAAATAAGAAAAATAAACCTAAAAATGATCCTAAAAACAAAGATGAGGGTTTTGAGCATGGGTTGCCTCCCATGCTGTTGTTTAACGTCGTTCGCTCGATGCCCGGTAGATGATTTTCAAGGTGGACGTGGGTGATACCCAATGTTTGGCATCCCTTTAGATTTTTGAGCGGTGGTCTCCAGTGCTAGCAGCGATGATAAAAAGACTTCTTCGATGATCCTCCCTCCGTTGATGGTATCCGGGGGCTTCTCCCTCACATTGGGTCGACCGCCACTTTTCTTAAGATCCGGATTTCATCAGCAGTAAGCCACATGGGCTCTTTCCCTTTTCTCCTTGTCGGTTGAGCTTTTTGGAATCCGGGAGGGATCGTATGTGGGACAACCGCTTCCCGAGCAGCTTCTTCCTTCTTCAGATCGACATGCTCTCCAAGGTCCCCCAAGCTGTCGGGGGGTTTCCTTGAGAGAATTTCCCAGGCCCCAGCCTCTACGGCTCTTTCCTCCTTAACGTCCAGCATATTGCAACCAGGTTCATCTGGTGGGTGCTTCATAGACAACCCCAAGTCAAACTCGACCTGCTGGTCACCAACATTAAGGGATAGCTTCCCTTTCTTCACATCTATTAGCACGTCAGTGGTGCCATGAAGGGCCGTCCAAGGATGATGGGTGTATGAGTATCTTCGGGCATGTCCATCACCACGAAGTCTATCGGCACTTGCACCCCACTAACATTAACAGGCAGGTCGTCTACTATTCCCACCGGATATTTGACCGACATATCAGCTAGTTGAAGGGTCATACCCATGGGCTCCAGGTCTCACATCCCTATCCTCCTGTATAGTGACAGGGGCATTAGACTGACGCTCGCTCCCAAATCCACGAGCGCCCGATGGATCTTCACTTCCCCAATCGAACAAGGAATGGAGAAGCTTCCCGTGTCTTTTAGCTTGGGTGGATTCGCTCGCTGAATAAGAGCGCTGCATTCCGCCGTGAGAACGACCTTTTCCTTTCTGGACCCTCTCATCACCAAGTCCTTTAAGAATTTTTCATAGGAGGGAACTGTCTCTATGGCTTCGAGGAAAGGGATCTACAAGCTTAAATCCTTGACCATAGCAAAGAACTTGCCGTATTTTTCATCAATCTTAGCTTAAGTGTAACGACCACTTTTCGTTGTACGTTTTTCGTGCACGTGCTTTTGGCCGTGCACGTGTTTGTTTTAGACTTTATTTGTTTGTGAACACTTTCGTGTGATATGCCGTTGTGAACGTCTCTGAGAGTATTAAATAGTGGCACTATCTTGGAACGACACTTCTCGAGTCGTTTTTCCACAATTTAATCTCACTCGATGAGACGTGACGATTTTCACTCTTGACGGGAGACGTTTCTATTTTTAGTTTCGTCGTCCGACGTCGAATTTGAGATCCGTCTTCTTAATTAGCTCACATTCGTCATCACGATCACCCCGATATTTATTTTATAATTTTTGGAGTTTATTTGACCACTTTTATATTTTTAACAAGTTTTATAATATTTTTAATAATTAATTTTTAAATTATTTTCGGCCAAATAAAATTTATTTGAGTTTTAAACGTATTAAAGAATTTTTGAGCCAATTTCCAGCTCATTTGGACCAAGTCAAATCCTTGGGTGAGTTGGAGAAGTTGAATTTCAAATTTTAAATTATTTTAAACTTCTAATCCTATTAGATTTAGCCCTAGACCAAGTCAACCCATCTACACTATATAAACAACCCCTAGGAAGACCCATTTTCGCAAGAAATTAACCCTAGCCTCTTCCAAAACTCAGATTTGACGTTGCGACGATTCGTCGCAACGTTGCGACGAACGGCAGCCGCACGACCGAAGGAATCGCCCTCGTTCCCCCGCTCCGACCGCTAGCCGCTCCGCACCCAACCCCGCTCCGCATCGCTGCAGCAGCCGTCGCCCCGTTCCCTCGGTCTGACCGAGGCCTTGGCTCGCATCCGCTTGTCGCCCCGCTCCGCACAGCGCTCCGCACCAACCCCCGCTTGTCGCCCCGCTCCGCACCACGCCCGACCGACCCGCTGCTCCGCACCGACCGGTGTTGCAAACGTTGCAACGTTGCAACATCGCCCCGCCCCACATCTAAGCGCCTGACCGAGGCTCCCTCCAGCACTGACCGAAGGAAGCCCTCGCACCACAGCCACCCCGTAGCCGCTGCACACCCCAAAACGTCGCAGCCCCCGCATTCTCAGCGCACGACCGAGGGATTCTTCCGCATTTGCGGGGTACGACCGAGAGTCGTTCGTCGCAACCCCGCATCCGTCGCACAACTTGCCTCCGTGGGCCCCCCAAGTTCTCCAGAGGTATTGTGGGTCCCCCAAAGGTCCCTAGGACTACTGTGGGCCCCACCTGGGTGCGTTCTCTTTGACGATTTGCTGCGTACGACGTCGTCGCACGTCGTAGCCCGTCGTCGCACGTGCTAGCTTTGGAATCTGGAATCGTCGCCCCGGTTGATTGCTCTGAAATTTCCAGCGAGGAATCTAATTGGAATCTGGACTTGGAGCGCGTTCTCTTATTCCAACCCCCGGCGTCGCTACCCGACGCCGGTGTAGCTTTCGCGTCGTGTTGAGGTAACGCTTTGCACCCCTAGGACCCCCAACCCAATGCATGCTAATCAAGACTAAAATCAGTATTTTTAAAGTATTTTAAATGTTTTAAATTCACTAATCAAGATTAATAACATGGACTTTAGGCCGGTGGACTTGTGCACGTAGGATAATTGTGATTTTGGACTCATTGGACGGTGTGCTCAGACGTCGTGCTTGCAGGCAAGTGAAACTTGCCAACTCTTGTGTAGGGCCATGTTTTTAGGCCACTTCCTTGCTTTCAACGTAAAAGAGACTAGTCAGTGAAATGATAGCTGGCTAGACGTCTACTTGATCTAGTTTGACAACGAAACTAGATCCGTCACCTAATTGATCTAGCTTGACAACGAAGCTAGATCCAACCCTTTAAACTTGTTGTTCATGCATACTAAACTGTCATGTTTACTTTCCTTACCTGTACGCACTTTTAACTGCCATGCATTGCATCTTACATGTCATCCATGCATTGAATGTCGCATTCGTAGCACACGCTACAATACTTGTACTTGTACTCCTTGTCTGGCTAGGTGCACCCCTATGCCATACTTGTTAAAAACACTTCCTGGCTCGTGATCCAGAAGCGAGCATTTCAAGTTCGGGGGTAAGGCCCTGGCTCGATACACGTGGAGGGGTAGGGATAAACGGTTACTTGAGCTTAGGAGTGGCCTGATCAGCCCTCTAGCCAAAAGACGGAATCCATATGCACGAGGTGCTTACTTTTCTTGTCTTGTACTTGTCTTGTGAATGATTCATGTAATACTTGTCATCCATGCCATGTTTAAATGCCATGCTCGTACTTTACTTTATGTTACTTTACTTTACCTGTTGCACTCATACTTTAACTGCCATGTCATTGCATCATGCTAGAACTGCTAGGCTGCTTTACTTTTACCTACTTTCAGTTTCCTTGCACAAGTCTCTTGTAGACTTGCTGACATGTGCCCCTTACTCTTTTGGGTGTCACATGTTAGACCCTGAGCCAGAGACCGTTGCTGCGTACGTGGTGTTTTGCTGACGCTGAGCCTGAGTCCATGATTGCCCAGGAGGATTTTGGTGGACACCGGTGACCATTCTTTGAGTCTTTGTTGAGCTTTATTTTGTTTTAGGCCTTTTGTTAGTTATTGGTGCGGAGCACCGTCGTTTGTACTTTGTACTTTTGTTGGCCATGTTTGGGCCTTTAGTCTCTTTTTATTTTAGCCTGGTGGCTTTTCTGCGATGTTGGAATTTATATTTATGGATATTCTGAGATTATTCTTTTGTCTCATTTCATTATTATTATCTTGTTTCGCTCGCGTTGCAAGGACCTGCAGTTTTAAATTTGATTGACGCTTATCGGACTTGCAGCTTTGTAGCTTCAAGTCTGAGCGGACCTTCTCACGCTTCGCCTCCATATTTTTGGGAAGCGGGGCGTGACATTAGGCAAGTCGTTGTGGAAAAGGCACAACGGGCTTGAATACTCTCAGGCTCCCCTCCTCGTCCTTCTTCTTCTCTTCTTCAGAGACTCCCTCCGGAGTCGTAGTCTTTGGTGACGAAGCTCCATCATCATTTGATTTTTCAATTGGTCGCTCTACGACCAACGAAGCTTCAGGTTCCTTAGCGGGCACTCTTGGAGGAATTTGTGTTCCGCTTCTCGAGACGATAGCGGACACATTCGCATGATCATGCGTTAGCGCAAATGTTGTGTTCGCCCCCCTTGGGTTTACTTTCGATTGAGCCGGCAATTGGTTTTGCGCCGTATGAAGGTTCGCCACCTGCAACCCTAGCTGAGTTACTTGGTCGGTGAGTGCCCTCTGCCCCATTTCCAGCTTCAAGTCGATCTTCTCCTGGTTCGTAATGAATTGGGTCAAAAGGGACTCGACCGGGGAGATGACTCGCTGCTGGCCATAAGGCCGTTGCTGCTGCTGCATGGGCTGTTGATTCCTAGGGGGATATTGCTGGTGCATCTGTTGAGGCTGCTGCTGTTGTTGATACTGCTGCTGCTATTGCCTAGGCGGCTGATATATTTGCTGCTGCTGCTGCTGAGGCTGCTGATAAGCTTGTTGCTGCTGCTGCTGAGGCTGCTGATAAGGTGCTTAGTAGCTCAGATTGGGGTGGTTCCGGTTATTGTGAGAATAAACCGGATTTGAGCTAGTCCTAGGTGGATACGGCGCATTACCCATCGGGTTGAAGAAAAGTGCACTAGCTTGATCCACCGGCGATGAAATGTCACCACCCTCGAAGTCTCCCAGGACTTCCGCTTCCACCACTGATACTTGTTGGGTGCTGGTACCACCAGCTCCTACCATGAGCGCTGAGATCTGAGTCGATAGCAAATCGAATTTGCTAGATAACTTGTCGACGTCGTCGACTCTATGAATGCCTCCAGATCTAGGCGTGGCACGCTCATCGCACCACAGCTCGTTGTTTGATTCCATGTTTTCTAAGATGTGATTCGGGATATAAATAGCATATTTTCCCCCCTGACTACCCCCATTTTGTGCCAAAGATTAGGCTTAATTGTGCTCTTTTTGGGTATATTTTCATTTCATATCAATTTTAGGGCTTATTCTCATTCTTGGTACAAAATACGTTTTTATCGTCTTTTTGGCTTCCTGATATTTTTCATATGCTCCTGGAATTATTGTGATTATATGGTAAATTTTTGAGAATTATTTGAGCATTGGTTATTTTATAGATTATTGGAGGTCAATATTGTGTTATATAAGTCATTAAATTTATTTTCACATCAAATCGACTAATTTCTCCTTCTTCTTATTTTTCAGGTACTCCTGGGAGTCTTGGGGATTTTTCAGAATTTTTTGGGATTTTCCTGGGGCTCCTAGGTATTTTTCGTGGATTTATTGGAGGAGAAAATGGGGTTAATAACCCAGGAAAAAGAAATTTCACTGTGGGCGCAACGTGGCGCAATCAGACGGCGCCACGTGGCGTCGTGATGCGCGTCGATGGGAGCAGGCCGCGCGCGCTTCAGAATTTAAAAAAAAACATTTGTTTTTTTTTTGTGGGCCGGCCGCTTGGCCGGCCCACGCGTGCGCATACTGCAGCCCGCATTGCGGGCTGCAGTTATTTTCGCCCGCCCCAAGCGGGGCGGGTTTCTTCATGCGGGCCCAGCGCCCGCTCGATTTGAGCGGGCTGATCCCGCCCGTAGCTGCTGGCGGGTTGGAGCGGGCGCGCGCGCGGGTCGGATCCGACCCGATCCGACCCGCAATGCCTGTAATAGGGCCAGGGCTGCGAAAATTGGGAGCTCTCAGTTTTTCTTGTTTTTTTGGGTTTTTAAGGGCTTGGAAGGGGATTCTTCTTCCCCAAGAGGCTTGGAGGCCATTGATGAAGCTTGGAGCTTGGAGGAGGCATTTGGGAGTGGAAGAACTCATCTAGGAGTGACACTTGGGTGAAATTTTCCTATTCTCTTGTGTATTTTGATTTAGGGTTTTAAGTTGTAAATTGGATGTTAATTTTGAGTAAAGATTACTCCGTTTTCATCATGAATCTCTAAATTTTGCTTGTGTGGTTGTGTTTGGGGATTGTTGGTTGATTGGGTTGTGATTTCATCTCTAGCACAATTTTATCTTCAAAAATTTGTGTATGAAACTTGTGTTATTTTGTTTATTGGAACCCTAAGGGGAAATCCAAGAAGAGGATAATCCTAGCGGACCCTCTCTAATGCGCTTATTGTTAATTACTCGCATGAGTTTCATTCACTACTTATTGCACCCCACACGTTCGATGAAATGCCGTATTTTCCGATTGAGCTCCCTTAGCCGGGGGATCAATTGAGTTATTTATAGGGATGATTTCTTGCGCCCACGGCCTCATTCACATGCACACCACACGAGTCCTCCTCGTTACTTGCCGATTCGGCCCTCCACCCCTACCCATTTAGGTTAGAATTTTTAGTTTCTCCACGTTTTTTTTTCCACACTTTTCCGACATTTCCACCGTTAGCGAGTTAGTTTTAAAACACTTTATTTTTTGTTATCAATCGATTTTGTGAACGTAGAACGAATTGTCCCTGTGATCCGACCCGGTACTCACCGGTTATTTTTATATTGCATTGACACTCCTACGCTTAGGAGCGGAAGGCGTGCACTTGCGCGTTTTCTGAGTCAACCAATTGGCGCCATTGCCGGGGACAACGGTTTCTATTTAGCAATTTTTGATTGATTTTGAAACTTTTAGTGTGATACTCCTATCTCTTAGTGTGTGTCTTTCTATTTGTTTATTTTCCATTTTTTGAGTCGTTTGGTTGTTTATTTTCATTTGTTTTGTGAAAATTTTTTTTTACCAGCATGGCATCACCTTCAAATTTTTCGGACGTTGATTTGGAGGATATCCCACTTCCGCCATACTTTCATGGCACGGAGTGGGAGAACTCTCACTTACATATTAAAAATTTTGAAGATTGGATGCATTCATGTCTTGGTGGGAATATCGATGATGATTGCATATATTTTAGATTCTTTCCCGATTCTTTACAGGATGATGCTAGACTTTGGTTTGATTCATTGTCTCTAGACTCACATTTTACTTGGTTGTCATTTCAGGCTGAATTTCTCCGAGTGTTTTTGCCTATCTTTTTGGAGCAGGTACATGGGCGGCAGGCCATGGAGCATGTAGCGAGCTTTATCCAGGCTGAGTGGGAGGCCTACCATCAGGCTTGGCAGAGGTTCACTGATTTGGTGCTTGCATGCCCACACCAGAGCTTTCACGAGGATCATCTTCTGCAGATCTTCTACACAGGATTATCGACATCTGGGCGAGATTTGGTGCAGATGAGCTGCGGTGGAGAGTTCTTTGATTATTCGACCGAGGATTATTGGTTGTACCTGAGAGACATTGCAGAGTGGGAGCAGACTGAGCCATCTGGAGAGCCGTCACTTGGATATGAGGATGATGGCCAGTCCCAGTTTCCATTTCAGGATGTAGAGCTGCAGGCCCAGTGTCAGCTTGAGGAGCCACCTTTGGGCTCTTTTTCTTGCGACCCCATGGGATACAGAGCAGAGCAGGAGGATGGGTTGCATGAGAGCCAAGTAGAGGATATTGACAGATTATATATTGTTGAGTCGGATGAGATAGATGATGGAGTGCGTGTCGACCATGACGGTGACACGATGCATTTTCACTTTGAGGTTGAGGATGAAGCGGATGTGCATGATGGCCGAGAGCAGATTGAGGACACCATGGGGCCTGAGCCACATTCCACTTCAGAGTTAGCTTCGCAGGTCGAGGCGGTTGAATATTTTGGGAGGACGACTGAGATGAGCTATTTCTGGGATGGCGAGGATGATGCGTGCTTGGATTTGCCCGAGACGTGTCTACCTCCAGTCCTATCACAGATGTCACTTCCCTCGCCTCAGGATGCGCACTTGCCAGTCATCGAAGAGGTTTGTGAGGAGCATTTACCAGTTGTGGGGAGTGCCGCAGAGACTGTTGGTGTTGATATTGATTTCGAGGAAGAGGATAGCGACAGGGATTACGAGATGGTATATATTGAGCCCGAGCTTCCTCCTACTCCTGTTTTCTCTCTGCAGCCACTTCCCACCTCCTCATGAGGCCGTGCATCATGCCACATCTAGCACCGCATTTCAGGGAAGTTTCCACCATCTCATGCCTTGCATTTCTGAAGCCCAATTTGCACTTCCACATATTTTTGCTTCAGATTGTCGTCCATTGCATTTAAATTCTTTTATTCATTTCGACGACCCATTTTGGCAATGCTTTTCACTTGGATGGGCGCTCTCGCCCAATTATTTTTGACACGCCTATCTCCCCCATTTTGCAGGAACCTATCACAAGGAGATGCTTGGAGTTGCATTGCTGGAATCCAAGGAGGCCGGTGGTGGTCTAGCTCCAAAGCAGCTGGCGGAGGAGCAAAAGGATATGATCGAGCAGCTACCACCGCCGTTATACATTCGAGATCCGCCTTTTGCCACGGTGTGTTCTTTCCATGTAGTGTAAATAAATAAAAATTAAAAGTTAGTTTGCTTTTGCATTTTGCTTTCATATGTTTTTTTCTTTTCTAGGATCTTTTGCCGAGATCTAGTACTCTCCCAACATTGAGGACAATGCTTATTTTAAGTTGGGGGGAGAGTGTTAGAATCTTTATGTTTGTTAGGATTTTGGCCTAAATTTTTTTTTTTGAGATCCCTCCATCTTTTGCTCTCATCCATTGATTTTCATTGCATATTATATTTTGGCCTCTTTGTCCCTACGCCATTAGCTTTGCTTAGTCCCTACACGATTTCATTCTATGCAATTTTTCGGATTATCACTTTTGTATCGATTTTTCGATGTTGGATTGGCACGTTTAATTTCTTTTCCATTTTTGGATTCATATGCGAATATACCATGTATGGAACTACATTATACGTCGTGATATCTCTTTGAAACAATTTGGGAATAGTTTGGTGTAAGTGATTGCATTTGTTGGGATGAACGGTGTGGTTTTTAATTGGATTGGATTTGGCCATCTTGTGCATGCTTTGTTTTCTTCTTAGAAGTGGGTGGATGAGTTGCTAATTTGTGTTGGAATGAAAAAGATAGTTAGTATAAGTGAATGTTTCTTTCTAATCAAATTGAGTAGCCGGTGCCCCACGAAACATTGGGGAGGACGCCAAAAATGAGATTTAGGAGATCATTCCATCCATTTGCATATATAGCGTCATCGCGTGTATGCAAATGTGTCGGTGTTTGCATTTATGGCGTTATCGCGTGAATGCAAAACATAAACATGAAAAATCCAAAAACAAAAAAAAAGAGAAAAAGAAAAAAAATGAATGAATAAGCTTCAGGAATGATGCAATCTCATCTCCCACCACTTAGAAGGAATTTCTTTTTGTTTTGGCCACTTTCATGAAAGTTGGAAACTTTGACATCGTGATATTTCCCGATACGTGTGATACGGGGCTTATTTCCTTACTTTTCTTTAAATTGGATTGGAGAGAGTTTCATTTGTTATCTACTTTCATATATTTGGTATATTGGCTTCGAAATCATTTGGAAATCCCATTTTGGAGTATGTCATGATGATATCGAGGATTTGGTGCATGGTATTCAATTTAATCCGAATTTTTCGCATATTTTGCTAGGGACTAGCAAAAAGCTAGTTGGGGGGTGTGATTCGGGATATAAATTGCATATTTTCCCCCCTAACTACACCCATTTTGTGCTAAAGATTTGGCTTAATTGTGCTCTTTTTGGGTATATTTTCATTTCATATCAATTTTATGGCTTATTCTCATTCTTGGTACAAAATACTTTTTTTATCGTCTTTTTTGCTTCCTGATATTTTTCATATGCTCCTGGAATTATTGTGATTATATGGTAAATTTTTGAGAATTATTTGAGCATTGGTTATTTTATAGATTATTGGAGGTCAATATTGTGTTATATAGGTCATTAAATTTATTTTCACATCAAATCGACTAATTTCTCCTTCTTCTTATTTTTCAGGTACTCCTGGGAGTCTTGGGGATTTTTCAGAATTTTTTGGGATTTTCCTGGGGCTCCTAGGTATTTTTCGTGGATTTATTGGAGGAGAAAATGGGGTTAATAACCCAGGAAAAAGAAATTTCACTGTGGGCCCCACGTGGCGCAATCAGACGGCGCCACGTGGCGCCGTGATGCGCGTCGATGGGAGCAGGTCGCGCGCGCTTCAGAATTTAAAAAAAAACATTTGTTTTTTTTGTGGGCCGGCCGCTTGGCCGGCCCACGCGTGCGCATACTGCAACCCGCATTGCGGGCTGCAGTTATTTTCGGCCGCCCCAAGCGGGGCGAGTTTCTTCATGCGGGCCCAGAGCCCGCTCGATTTGAGCGGGCTGATCCCGCCCGCAGCTGCGGGCGGGTTGGAGCGGGCGCGCACGCGAGGGTCGGATCCGACCCGATCCGACCCGCAATGCCTGTAATAGGGCCAGGGCTGCGAAAATTGGGAGCTCTCGGTTTTTCTTGTTTTTTTGGGTTTTTTTAGGGCTTGGAAGGGGATTCTTCTTCCCCAAGAGGCTTGGAGGCCATTGATGAAGCTTGGAGCTTGGAGGAGGCATTTGGGAGTGGAAGAACTCATCTAGGAGTGACACTTGGGTGAAATTTTCCTATTCTCTTGTGTATTTTGATTTAGGGTTTTAAGTTGTAAATTGGATGTTAATTTTGAGTAAAGATTACTCCGTTTTCATCATGAATCTCTAAATTTTGCTTGTGTGGTTGTGTTTGGGGATTGTTGGTTGATTGGGTTGTGATTTCATCTCTAGCACAATTTTATCTTCAAAAATTTGTGTATGAAACTTGTGTTATTTTGTTTATTGGAACCCTAAGGGGAAATCCAAGAAGAGGATAATCCTAGCGGACCCTCTCTAATGCGCTTATTGTTAATTACTCGCATGAGAATCATTCACTACTTATTGCACCCCACACGTTCGATGAAATGTCGTATTTTCCGATTGAGCTCCCTTAGCCGGGGGATCAATTGAGTTATTTATAGGGATGATTTCTTGCGCCCACGGCCTCATTCGCATGCACACCACACGAGTCCTCCTCGTTACTTGTCGATTCGGCCCTCCACCCCTACCCATTTAGGTTAGAATTTTTAGTTTCTCCACGTTTTTTTCCACACTTTTCCGACATTTCCACCGTTAGCGAGTTAGTTGTAAAACACTTTATTTTTCGTTATCAATCGATTTTGTGAACGTAGAACGAATTGTCCCTGTGATCCGACCCGGTACTCACCGGTTATTTTTATATTGCATTGACACTCCTACGCTTGGGAGCGGAAGGCGTGCACTTGCGCGTTTTCTGAGTCAACCAAGATGTTGTCGGCATCTTCTTCACTTCTAGACATAATGGACCCCCCAGCCGCGGCGTCCATCGAAGACTTCAAGTTATCCCTCAATCCGTTATAGAACAGATTTATAATCTGCCACTTTGGAAGCTCGTGATGAGGGCATCTCCGCTGCATCTCTTTGTATCTCGTCCAAGCTTCATGCCGGGACTCGTGGCTGGCATGGGAGAAGGAGGAGATCTCACTCCTCAGCTTCATTGTCTTCCTCGGAGGAAAGAACTTAGTCAAGAAAGCGTTTGAGAGCTTCTCCCAAGTATTGAAGGTGTTCGGGTCCTTTCCCTTAAGCCATTGCTTGGCTTTATCCTGCAGCATTGCTTGGCTTTATCCTGTAGAGAGAATGGGAATAGCTTCAGTCGGATTGCTTCAGTTGTGACACCATTAATCCGGAATGTGTCACACTTCTCTAAGAAGGAGTCCAGATGTTCAGTGTGGCTCTCCATGGGTGTCCCAGAAAATTGATCCTGCTGGATCCACGTCACTAACGACCGCTTAAGCTCGAAGCTCTGTGCCGTAATAGCAGGAGGTTGGATGGAGGTGGTGGACCCAATGGATGGCATCGAGTATTCCAGCAGGGACTTCTGCGTTGGGGTATTCTCCCCCATTGCTTCTGACTCTTCTCTTCTTCTCTTCTCTGCGTTCAGGCGCCTCAGGGTGGCGTTTATCTCCGGGTCAATAGGTATCAAGTCGTCAAGACTCCTTGTACTCCTGCGCATAAAAAACAACAAACACCCGTGAAGCAAGTGTGGGATAGAAACAAATAAAAATAGAAAAATAAAAATTAGAAAATAAAAATGAAAAAGTAGAATGCGAAAATTATCGCGAGATATGGTTATGAGCTAGAATCAAGGGTTCATTGGATCCTAAAAATAAACAAGCACGTTGCCTCCCCGGCAATGGCGCCATAAAGCTTGACGTCCCCACGTTTTGCAGTACATGCAAGGGTGCAATATGATTGGGAATACCAGATTTAAATATTTATACTGCAAGCGCACGGTGTTGTAGTATGGCTTGGGGGTCGAACACAGGGAGGCGTGGTTGTGCTTGTGTCAAGGAGGAACCGGTTCACCCTATGGGTGAGCTAGCCCGAATCGATTGATGGTTTGTCACAGAATATAGATACGAGGATAAACAATATAAAAGGAAACCTAGGACTTCGGTTTCCACCCTATCATGTGTTCTCACTATTACGACCGGCGGATAGGAATATGATCGGAATTAGGGTTTAGTGGTGAAACGTTGCCTCTAAAAGTGATACCAGCGTCACATGGGCCCGATATTCTGGTTGGTGCCCAGGATGATACGCCGGACTACCCGGGTTCGGTCAGTGGGCATTTCCATGTCCATTAACACTGACTGACTCCGGGAGCACTAAGCTCGCAACGATAACTCCCAACATCTCATCATGTCGTTCCCACGCGCTAGGATTCGATGTCTACACTAAGGGCGTGAGCTGCAGCTAGGGAGTCAACCGCCAAGTTTATTCCCCCTTGGCCCTACGGTCAAAGGCGGTCTTTTTCCCGCCGATGACAATGAAACACCCCGCCTAACCGTCTAAATTCCTAATCCCTAACGATTTCCATATGGATGCATTAGGGAGAACACACAAAGCGGTTCCACCGAAATCAAAGATTTGGGAACTACTCACACATTATAGCTAAAAAGCAATCTAAATGACAATCAACCGTAGAAATCATGATCAGGCAACTGAAACACGGTAGTAGCAATGCTATTAAGACTATATTAAAGTTTGACAAAGATCAGAAAACTTACAAATAACAATAAAATTCCAGCCGTCACAAATGGAGAAAAAGACAGAAAAAATCAAAAGCTTCGTTTTGTGAAAACCTAGGGCAACTATATATAGAAAACGACGTCACCCGATCGGTTGAAGTATCAACCGATCGGGTGAGCTTCTTGACGCTTCGGCTGCAGGCTTTAGAAACTTCACCCGCTCACGTGATCCGATCGGTTGGCGTCTCCTGGTTGTTGCTTGGAGGGATGCGGCATCAGGTGAACCGATCAGTTGAGTAATCAACCGATCGGTTGGAATTATCACCCAAAAGAACAGAGACTTCTGATGAACAGACACGGTTAGCGAACCGCCGGTTGAGCTCTCCGGGTCGTCGTTTGGAAATTTCGCTATAGATGAACCGATCGGGTGAATGTCACCCGATCGGTTGGAATTCGGCTCCAAAATGGTCGAGAACTCTGCTGTGTTCAACCGATCGGCGAACCGGTGGTTGGGCTGCACTTCGCTTCAGCTTGCGTCCGGGTCGGACACACATGCACCACCCGATCGGTTGGCAGTGTCCAACCGATCAGGTGAGGGCTGAAAAATGGCAATCTTCGTCGTTTGACCCCCTGGATAGCGCGTGACTCCTCCCGTTGCTCCGGAGACTCATGATATCTTTGTTATATGTCCCCTACGCTGGCAATCTTCTGCAAACACACAAAAACACGGAGAAGTGAAAGAAAACTAAAAATCCCTAGAAAATGGGAACGGGACGACGGAAAACAACGAAAAAAAACAAAGAAGACGTGCATGAATATATAAAATATAAACACACGTCTGTCAGCTACGAGCCCATTAGAAAATATTTTACCCTTGGGTAACTTCGTTGGAGAAGATCCGACCCTGGGGTAGCTCGTCGGAGAAGATCCGAGGTACTTTTGATCCTCCTGCTTCGTAACCTTTGCAACGTTGCTGCATCAGTATTGTGCTCTCAGTAGCGTCTCTTTCTGTCGACCCTTGTCCAATGGATGTGATGGTGCTGAGGGGGTGCGAAGGAGCTTGGATCTCGGCTAGGGGGTCAGATGATTGAGCTTGGGGGAGGCTCCGTCAATGCTCATATGACCCTTAGGAGCAGGGTCGAATTTGGGGAGGCTCCTTCGAAGCTCGTATGACCCTCAGGAGCATGGATCGAGTTTGGGGGAGGCTCCTTCGAAGCTTGTACGACCCTCGAGAGCTCAGATTCAGACTATCTCATCGGCCACATGACCCTGATTGGTTCATCTCCGAATCCAATCCATTGCTTCAATAGAAGTTATGAGTTGGGATCCCTACAATTTGTTTTACCATATATGGAGAATTCCGATCTCGGATGGAGGTTGAATTAATGGCTTTGGGGGGGCCTTTGAATGGCAGGATGAATTGTTCTACTGCTGACTTTGTTTGTCTTGTTGTGGCGCTAGGTTGAGCGATCGAACGAGTTTCTCCCCATGCTTGGTCTGTTCGGGAGTTGGATGATTGGACCAGAAGTTGACCGGACGAAGCTCGGGTGCTTATGTCAAATTTAGACGAAGTTTGGTCATTTATCGGAAGCTTGGAGCTTGGAGTTCAGATCCAAGCTTGGTCGAATATCCGGAGCGAGGATGACTCAAACTTTGGTCGAAACTCAAATCCAAGCTCGAACGATTGTATGAGGGAGGCTCAGTCGATCGGATGACTTAAGCTCCGACTGGGCTTCAGATCCAAGCTTGAACGCTTGGATGACGAAAGCTCGATCCGACAAAGTATTGAGCTCTGCTGGAAGGAGCTCGATAGTGCTTAGATCCTGGGACTCCACTCATTTATGGATCAATAATAAAAAAAGTTGGTATGCATTAATTGTTATGAACATATTGTTATAACTGAGGTAGATGATGCCTCCGTAGGTATCTCCAGTGATGATACCACTAGGTCATCACTATAAAATGTTGAAGATGAACTATATGAGATGAGGCTCGATCTTTTAACAGAAATTGAAAAGAAGATACAACCCGAGGAAACCCTTGAGAACTTTGCTAAGCCACTGGCAAAGCCTGAGTCAATAATTGTGGGTTTGACACCTCATGTCTGTCTAGTCATCACAGAAGAGACAAGCGGACGATAAAACCCAAATCGCACCGAGGACCTATGTTAGCAAGTAGTTGTTGAGTTCGGCGAGGTTGTCTGAGCTTAAATGGAGACTAGAGCATGGATATGTCAGTAGATGGAAAGGCCGCTGATAGGCGGTTGACGTTGGACATAGGCGTTCGAAGAATTGAGCACACCGATTTCGAACGAACGTCGCAGTGGATCTGATCCGACTGGAGCTTCATTCAGGAGTGGCAAAGTTTGTAAGCTCGTCGGGAGCACGGCTGGGCTCGCTCGAGCTTCGCTCGGTGGTAGCGAAATCAACAGATGTAATCGTGCTGAGGAGAAGCAGATCAGCAAGGTGGAGTATGATTGAATTTCTAACTCAAATGGAGTATGAATTCAATAAAATAAGAGGACAGAAGAAAAGAGTTTCCTTTGACGTCTTCTTGAGAGTTGGCCTTTCAGGCCTTTTATTGGTTGGGCGAGTCGACATCGTCAATACTAAAGAGTGACATGGATGTTGACTCTGAACATTCCCACAGACAGCGTCAACTATTAAAGCCAAAATTGGCTATAATGGTGATTGGGCTAAAGACGGCTCCTTCATCGGGGTGGAGCCTCGTCAGCGGATGAAGTATAACCCGTGAACAAGCGTCTCCGGGTTGAGGTGAGCCAGGATCAGACACCACAGATGGACGTTGACCTAGCTTCACGGTGTCTTCCAAAATTTTGCATCATAAGAAGATCGTTAGGCGGTCGGGATTGTGGCCTGATAGATTCCCCTCCGACGCTCAAGTTAGTTTCTCATTGATGAAACATATGGAGCAAGATGAAAAGGGAAGAAATCAGAGAAGGAGATGAAAGTGTATTGTTATATGGTACTTAGCCTTGGTGGAGATCTGGCCCCCTCCTTTCCTTGGTAATTCGGAGAATATTTATATTTCCCCCTCTTCCTTCGTGACTTCCCTCCTTAATTGTCGCCTCTTATTGCTCATTAGTGGAGTGTAACTGACGCGCCGAGAACTTACACCTAAAAGCCACCTGGCAGTGTCACAGTCGTCAAGCACTGTATGGTTCCTAAATGTCAATTCTGGGTTCTATTTGCAAGCGAACGGTGTCAAATTATAGTATAAAAGATTGTCGAATCCCATAGAGACAGTGACGGTGTATCGGGTCTCAGAATATTTCTAAATCTCAGAAAGAATTAGCAGACGGTTGGAAGATTGATGGTTGATGCTGTTGGTTCAATATAAGGAAACTAGGGCCTTAGGGATCACCGCTAGGACCGTCAGAGGTCGATGTTAGGCTAGGGTTCCTATGTTGCATTGGTTTTATGGGATTGGTCTCTCAGCTTGTACCACTCTCGTGGATTAGAGCTTCGAGGTACTTTGGTGGCTCTCATTGACGCAATGGCGGTAGTCGTCAATTAAGTGATATAGTTCGTCGGTGGATCCCCTCAAGGCACGATCCAGGCATGGTCACGAGTCTTGGTTGGATCCACTAACTCCCTAATTAAATCCTCAGGATATTTCGTAAGCTAATCAATTCCACAGACCGTGGGCATGATCTTAGTACGTGTTCTCCTAGGGATTTGGCTGGATCAACCAAAGTACTCCCCTTTTATTCCCAACACAACCTAAAAATCCCAGCTTTACATCTTTTTCCTAATATCCTAGGGCTAACCCATTATTCCTAGATAAGACTACTCAGACATAGCAAATAGAACAAAGAAAGATGTGATTTTTAGATAGGAATTCATAATAGCAATAGAGAGAGTAAGAAACTTGAGATTTTTATGTACCGAAATCAAGTAGCGCAATAGACAATAATAAGAAATTCAAGATCCAAAGATTCCACGCAATAACATGCAATAAAAATATCGTCTTTACTTCGTCGGCACAATATCTTCAAAAGCTAGATCTAAAACTCTCAATTAAACTAAAACTTAACCTAAAACTCGACGTCTGGAAAAAGTCTGGAAAACGTCTTAAATACATAGGGGATGGACCCCACAAGAAAACCTCAAAATCTGGAAGTTTGGGGTCCACTTGTCGCTGGCTGTGTCGGCTGCTCGACCGAGTAGGCGGCTGCTCGATCGAGCAGACACCTTGGCGTGGACTCTACTGCTACGCTGCTAGGAACGGGTATGGGCTATTCGGTCGAGTAGCCCGCCTGCTCGATCGATTCGTCAGTGGATCTGAGCTTCTCCTCAAATTGTCGTTCTGCCTGCTTGGGTCGAGTTGGTCCTGCTCGGTCGAGTCGTCAGGAAGTCTGGATTCTTTGTCCAAAACCTCGCTCTGCCTGCTCGGGTCGAGTAGGTCCTGCTCGGTCGAGTCGGATGCCTGATGGAGGAAGCTCGAAGATGGGTTGATGATCGCTCCAAAATGTAACCCAAGAGCACAACCTAGTATGGCGCAAATGCACGGAGATAAATCCCTGGCAACAGCGCCAAAAACTTGGTCAGCCCCGGATATACACCCGAAGAACGATTGTAGTTTTACCGCAAGCGCACGGTCAAGTGTCGAGCGGGTATCGAACACGAGGAGGTGGTGTTGGCTCCAATCTATCCTAGGTTGGTTTGACTACGAATATTTTATTGGTGGAGATGGGTATGGTATGGTGTAATGACAATGGTGATGGATGTCGGTGTCGGTGATAAAGATGTTGGGTAAAATATGGATTCAAATATAATATAATAGAAGTGTCTAGAGCTAGGGAATCCCCACTACGGATCGTCGTGCATCATTGTGAATAGTGAATCTCAATATTACTAGACTTGCGTTGAGGTGAACTAGTCGTAACTGAATATAGAACCAAGCTCACGCTCTCGCGCTATTTCCGGTCTATAGCAACCCTAGGATATGGCCCAATCTCTTGCAAACCCTAGCCTAAGCCACTAGCATGAAGATCGACATCATCGTCCAATCGCCCCTCGAGCCCACTCTCGTGCAAACTCAAGTTACGATCTAGGTTGTGATAGTTCGTATTCGTCTAATCTCTTGCAAACGAATATGGGTATAGATTTACAATTAAAAATCCTAGCTTTGGTCCAATCTCTTGCAAACCAAATCTATAGAAAGCCAATTGTAAATCTAAATCGAATATTTAGGCCTTCCCATCGATTAGAATCCAATCTCTTGCAAATCCTAAATCGATGGAAATCCCTAGCTATCCGTAGTAAATCAATCACAACCTAACCTCCTAGCAATTCTAGCAATTTAGAAATTCATTCATCACAAATATGAAATTAGATCCATAGGGTTCATCCCCAAACCCTAGAACAACAAATCTACTCTAGCATAGAAATAAGGATATGAGAATCAATAGAAATCATTGCTTGCATACAAAAAGATAGAAAAACAAAGATTCAAATAAAAAGAAGAAAATACTTAGCTTGATGAAGATCTTCAATCCAAAATACAAGCTTTTAGATCCAAGAGGGGGCCTAGGGCATCGCCTAACCTCTAAAATAATCCTAAGAAAATTATATGGGGGGCTAAGAAAACATAATGGGGGATCCTCCTCTAATGGTGGCTACAAAACCCTTAAATACTCCCCCAAAACCCTAGTAAGAACCCCTAGAAAACCCCTCAAATTCGTGCCCAAAAACAGCCCAAACCGCAACTTAAAATCTGGGCCCGTCGCCGACTCGGCCGAGAGGAAAATGTGACTCGGCCGAGTGGAAATTCCAGCACTGCAGCATCAACTTAAAAAAATTCTCCAGAGTTTATCCGACCTCCGATTTGCGCGTTCTTGGCGGCGTTGGAATCGTCATGAAGTCTATTATCCATAAAAAATATGAGAAAAATATTTTTCTTGCTGGAATGATAGCAGATTTCAAAAGAGTAGGAGTCTGTCTGAAAATCTGGGCGCTACATGTTCTCGGCATCACTCGGCCGAGTTGACTTCTCTACTCGGTCGAGTGGGCTTCTCTACTCGGCCGAGTGACAGACCCTGTAGAATTCCAGTAAGTCAGGGATCTTGGGGGCCTGTCTTCGGAGGTGACTCGGCCGAGTGGTTTTACTCACTTGGCCGAGGGGCATTCGGTACTCGGCCGAGTCAGAACCGTCAAAAGCATGTACATTTCCAGTAAGTCGGCCTCTTTTGATGGTGGATTTCTCATGCCACTCGGGCGATGCGATCTTCTTACTCGGCCGAGTGGGATATCATCCCTCGGCCGAGTGCACGCCCAATTCCTTCTGTTGGAGCGTGTCCGGTCTGGTCGGCCGAGTGGTCTTCTTGCTCGGCCGAGTGGCTGCTCCACTCGACCGAGTGGCATGCTGTAGATGCCCAATCTTCTCTGTTTCTCCTTCTCGTCGCTCCTATGGAGTTTCTTCTTCTTCCACCCGTCTCCCATCGCCGAATAGCCCTCAAAAGTGCCTTGGGTGACGCTCCGGAGTGGGTGCAAGTCCCTTAAGCTCATTTTTTCTCCCGATCGCTCCATATTTCCTGAAATCCGACAAAAACAAGAAATAGTGAAAAGTAACGCAATATCGTCGAATACTCATAAAAATCGTAATATGAGCAATCGAAATGGCGTGAAAACATGCAGAAAAAAGGTGTAAAATATGGAGTGATCAAAATCCCCCAAGCTTACCTCTTACTCGTCCTCGAGGAAGATAAGTAGAGAGACGGACTCGGGAGATGAAAATAAAGAAAATGAAATAAAAAATAAAGAACACGAGGTGGAAGGGGTCGCTAGATTCTTCTCTCAGATCTCAAGCCATAAGCTACACATCACGATGACTTGGAAAATACGAATCACATGCTATAAACGATTTCATATCTTACATAAACATAGTACTTGCAAGATTTTAAGAACAACAAAAGGGACTCTCTAAATTTATACAATCAATTCATATCCACATCACGCATTTCATAGAATTTAATATACAAATGTTGGCGATGCACTTTTCAATCAAGAGTTATAACCGAAGCATATAAGAATCACACCAAGCATGCAATAGAGAATGGAATAAGAGACATGGCATTCACATATTTACATCGATTCATAAGAAGTCTCCATAGCTAAAATAATTTGCTAAGTTTCAGCATTATCAAACTTCCCCATTCGTGCACCTCCCCACTCTAATGTCGTACTCACTCATATGGTCAAATGAGTTCACCCCCCCAAGCTTAGCTTGAGGCATCGCATCTAAAGGAATATGATAGTGGAAAATGTGATTTTTGCCTTGGTTTTCCCAAGTATTTTGTGGCTCTAATAATGAGATAGAGAAATATCTATCTTTTTTTTCTTTTTTTTTTGAACATTTTGTTTCTCATTTTTCTTTTTGGATTTTTGTAGGAGCTATATGATTTGTATTTTTGGATTTTGGCTCCTTTTTGGCTTTTTGGACTTTTTGGAGCAACCTTTTTTCTTTTGTGCGGATTTTTGGGAAATAGATGCGATATAAGTAGCTTTAGGAGGTGAACTCAAGTGACATGTAGAGAATAAAAAGATATATGTGGAGAAAGAAATAATGTAACACTCGGTTCACTCTAAGATGTGTACGAACGGTTCAATAAAATAATACTTCAACTAAAACTAATATGTAAGCATGGATATTCTCAATCATCTCAATAAAAAGTGAAGTCAAGTGGTAAAGCGCACAATCATATCAGGCATGCAACAGAAGGTGAATAAGACAATAAAACTGATGCTTCAGATATACTAATGATGCGTGAATCTTGGTGCATTTCTAACAAAAGCATACTAAACACTAATCCATACATTCAGTTTCAATTAATATCATGCATTCATGTAGAGGAATCATCAAAAGAAATAGATTTGCAAGCATATGTGTATAGCAAAAATATGGAATACACTAAATAGTATGGCAAGGAATAATAAGCATCGTGATGGTTGCTAAAGCAATAAGAGATATCATCATAAGGAACAAATCTAGCAAAAGGAGGAAAAGTAAATAAAGATATAAAAATAGAAGAGAGGAAAGAAAAGAAAAACAAGCACACAACATGATGCATGAACACACATAAAAGGAAAATAAGATGGAAAATTCAAAAAGATGATGCAAAATTTTGAAAAATTCTAAAAAAACCCTAAAATAAAGTAAAAATGCAACTAATGTATCTAAATGGCATGGAAATGCACTCCCACAAGCTTAAACTTCACATTGTCCTCAATGTGATCATAATGAAAGAATAAGAGGAACAACGATAATAATAAGGGGGGTGAATGAAAAATGATGAAATGAATGATATGAAATCCTAATGCAACTACATGCATATACAATGATGCATGAGGGCGCCTTCCCCCAAGCTTATACCAAACAATCCTATTCAAATGACTTGACCAAAAATATCATGGCTTTGCAAAGCGTGATCAAGTCAAACGAATAAGAAAGTAAAGTTTCACTTGAAAGAAATGCTCGAATGTGGTGAGCAAAAGGATGTGACACATCAAAATATGGAGAGGGCAATTAATATATACAATGGGTTTGGGGTGTAAAAAATTTTTGTTGCCGTCATAAGAGGTGATATTTATTCAATCAAATCTATACGGTCCCCTCGCTGTCGAGAGGATTCGGGTTTATTAAAAGCATAAAAATTTCTACACTACTGGATTGATATCACCTATAGCAAAAGGCGGATCTAGTATCTTTGCCGGTGCAGGCAACTGCTCCAACTGATCCTTCTGTGGCTCCGCCAGACGCGTGTGTCCACGACTCCATCAAACTCCAGCAATGCGGCTCCCAGCACCTCTCCAAGGACTCCACCTGTACCTTGCAAGAGATAAGCCGCATCAATCTGATGTGGATAATTCTTCCCCAAAATAAATGTATTCCAAAGAGGGTCATCAACATAAGTATTTAAAATCAAAGACGGTTGACAACACTTCCCTGGAAATAAATCTCCACTCTCGTATACCACGTCGATCAACTCCTCATTGTTCGCCTCAGGTTGTTCAAGTAGCTTGGGCATTTAAGCGTAGGTCTCATCAGGCAGCTCCTCATCATCGTCAGATTTATCCCATCGCACCTCCTGATCATATTCAATAGCGTCCATGTGTGCTAACTCCTCGCTCTCCTCCTCGTATACGTCCCATCATACCACTTGATCGTATGTACATGAATCCTGCAAAAGGCACGATGAGTCGCCAAAATCTGAATCATAAAAAACATCATACACGGGAGGAGAATCAAATGTAGGAGATGAGGGAGTAAAGAGATCTCCCTGAAGGGGAGCCATAAGCTCTGTGGGATTGTCCTCGGCGTCAGTGGAAGGGTGTTCTCTGAGGGATGCTCAGCCTCTGTAGAAAGTAGAGGCGGCTGCGGTAGCTCGAAAGGAGGAGGGTAATGCTTGGGATCCTCATGAATGGTTGTGTCCTCGTCCCAATGCACGGCCTCCTCGGTGACAAGCTCTAGCTCCGCATGTAAGGCCTCCTCAAAAGCAAGCTCTGGCTCATGTGGGTGGCAAGGGGGAGCGACGATGGCACAAGCTGACTCTCCCCCAAGCTGAACGTGGACATCCTCCTCAGGCTCCTCAGGTATAGAAGGCAATGTAAACGTCAACATCTCCTTTTCATGCCTCCTTCTTTGTTTCTGTCCTGGAGCTCGAGGCACCCGATTGCATGGCTTGGCCTCCTCAATAGTAGGTGCAGGTGGCTCTATGGGCTCATGTATCTTGACCGCGGTATAAAAGTGGGTCTTGTGCCCCTCAACTAGAGCATAGACTCCATCATCAATTGTGCCTGTGGAAGAGAAACAATGAGTAATAAAGTTTTGAAATTCAAGCTCAAAAGGTTCACCTGCCGTTATTGTCAATGGACCGGAATCTCGAACTACGTCAACAATGTTTCTCAGTAGGTCCATATATGTGTCCTCCTTTGACAGTTCAGATGTCTCTATTTGTGGAGTGTTGATGGTGTAAAGGTGGATATGATCACCTTCAAGTAAAGCATACACTCCATCTATGATAGTACCTGCGCTAGAGACATTAGCCATAACAAAATCGATGAATACTTGGTCGTATGGTTTACTTACCGTAACGGTTAGTGATCCGGTAGATCGAGCATCATCTATCATTTGCTCCAAGGCTGCTGCCAACTGTAGATCACTGAACTTCCCCACTTGCATCCTCTTCAAGAACTCACGTGAGGGTCCCTTTAGCCTTCTAGTGAAGATATCAAATAGCGTGGAGTCATTCCACTCATGGTTTGACTCCTTCTGGAACATTTCTAACATTCCATCAAACCTAGACAAGGCTTCCCCGAAGGATTCTCCATCAGCCTGATAGAATGCAGCGAGATATATGTAGAATTGTATAGAGCCCGCTCGCATTTTCTTTGGAAGCACCATCACTGCAACAACTGTACCTGATCAATCAAAGTAAACAACCTGGAAAAGACGTCAGTGGTACAAAGAGAGATAAAGATAATAATAGCAGGTGGTGGGAAAAAAAATCTCTCTCAATGTTTTTTTTTTGATTTTTTTTGATTTTTTTATAATGTAATCTAATCAACCTAATTGTGACAAATTGGCACCCAACGGGAAACACCTCCCCGGTAATGGCGCCAAAAACTTGATCGCTCCAAAATGTAACCCAAGAGCACAACCTAGTATGGCGCAAATGCATGGAGATAAATCCCCATCAACGGCACCAAAAACTTGGTCAGCCCCGGATATACACCCGAAGAACGATTGCAGTTTTACCGCAAGCGCACGGTCAAGTGTTGAGCGGGTATCGAACACGAGGAGGTGGTGTTGGCTCCAATCTATCCTAGGTTGGTTTGACTACGAATATTTTATTGGTGGAGATGGGTATAGTATGGTGTAATGACAATGGTGATGGATGTCGGTGTCGGTGATAAAGATGTTGGGTAAAATATCGATTCAAATATAATATAATAGAAGTGTCTAGAGCTAGGGAATCCCGACTACGGATCGTCGTGCATTATTGTGAATAGTGAATCTCAATATTACTAGACTTGCGTTGAGGTGAACTAGTCGTAACTGAATATAGAACCAAGCTCACGCTCTTGCGCTATTGTCGGTCTATAGCAACCCTAGGATAGGGCCCAATCTCTTGCAAACCCTAGCCTAAGCCACTAGCATGAAGATCGACATCATCGTCCAATCGCCCATCGAGCCCACTCTCGTGCAAACTCGAGTTACGATCTAGGTTGTGATAGTTCGTATTCATCCAATCTCTTGCAAACGAATATGGGTATAGATTTACAATTAAAAATCCTAGCTTTGGTCCAATCTCTTGCAAACCAAATCTAGAGAAAGCCAATTGTAAATCTAAATCGAATATCTAGGCCTTCCCATCGATTAGAATCCAATCTCTTGCAAATCCCAAATCGATGGAAATCCCTAGCTATCCGTAGTAAATCAATCACAACCTAACCTCCTAGCAATTCTAGCAATTTAGAAATTCATTCATCACAAATATGAAATTAGATCCACAGGGTTCATCCCCAAACCCTAAAACAACAAATCTACTCTAGCATAGCAATAAGGATATGAGAATCAATAGAAATCATTGCTTGCATACAAAAAGATAGAAAAACAAAGATTCAGATAAAAAGAAGAAAATACTTAGCTTGATGAAGATCTTCAATCCAAAAAGCTTTTAGATCCAAGAGGGGGCCTACGGCATGGCCTAACCTCTAAAATAATCCTAAGAAAAACATATGGGGGGCTAAGAAAACATAATGGGGGATCCTCCTCTAATGGTGGCTACAAAACCCTTAAATACTCCCCCAAAACCCTAGCAAGAAACCCTAGAAAACCCCTCAAATTCGTGCCCAAAAAAAGCCCAAACCGCAACTTAAAATCTGGGCTCGTCGCCGACTCGGCCGAGTGGAAAATGTGACTCGGCCAGCACTACAGCATCAACTTGCAGAAATTCTCCAGATTTCATCCGACCTCCGATTTGCGTGTTCTTGGTGGCGTTGGAATCATCATGAAGTCTACTATCCATAAAAAATATGAGAAAAATACTTTGCTTGCAGGAATAATAGAAGATTTCAAAAGAGTAGGAGTCTGTCTGAAAATCTGGGCGATGCATGTCCTCGGCATCACTCGGCCGAGTTGACTTCTCTACTCGGTCGAGTGGGCTTCTCTACTCGGCCGAGTGACAGACCCTGTAGAATTCTAATAAGTCAGGGATCTTGGGGGGCCTGTCTTCGGAGGTGACTCGGCCGAGTGGTTTTACTCACTCGACCGAGGGGCATTCGGTACTCGGCCGAGTCAGAACCATCAAAAGCCTGTACTTTTCCAGTAAGTCGGCCTCTTTTGATGGTGGATTTCTCATGCCACTCGGACGATGAGATCTTCTTACTCGGCCGAGTGGGATATCATCCCTCGGCCGAGTGCACGCCCAATTCCTTCTGTTGGAGCGTGTCCGGTCTGGTCGGCCGAGTGGTCTTCTTGCTCGGCCGAGTGGCTGCTCCACTCGGCCGAGTGGCATGCTATAGATGCCCAATCTTCTCTGTTTCTCCTCCTCGTCGCTCCTACGGAGTTTCTTCTTCTTCCACCCGTCTCCCATCGCCGAATAGCCCTCAAAAGTGCCTTGGGTGACGCTCCGGAGTGGGTGCAAGTCCCTTAAGCTCATTTTTGCTCCCGATCGCTCCATATTTCCTGAAATCCGACAAAAACAAGAAATAGTGAAAAGTAACGCAATATCATCGAATACTCGTGAAAATCGCAATATGAGCAATCGAAATGGCGTGAAAACATGCAGAAAAAAGGTGTAAAATATGGAGTGATCAGTTGACTCGGGTCGAGTCACCTCTCTGCTCGATCGAGTGGCTCGTGCACATCTCTTAGCTGAATCTGCGTGTCAGCTCGACCGAGCAGCAGAATGCTGCTCGGGTCAAGTCGCCTGGGAAAGTGGCTTTGGGCCTTGCCTGTTGCTCCTTTCTCTCACTGGCTCCTCTTCCTCTCCTCTTACCTCCTTCCAAACCTCGGCGAACTCCTGCGGAGCCTTGCCTATGACGTCCTGGACGTGCAGGATGTGTTTGCATCCCAAATCAGCTCCAAATCGCTCCAAAATCCCTGCAAGTACAAAAAGCTATACGAGACACGAATATGGCATTAGAAGCGCATATATGTATGAAAATAAGGGATTTGGATGCGAATATGATATGGAATGAGATGAAATGATGCTATAAAAAGATGGAAAATATAGACACATCAAAATCCCCCAAGCTTATCTCTTACCGTCCTCGAGGAAGACGAATACTAGGCTCGTCGGGCGATAAAAATAATAAAGAAAAATGGAAGAGATAGGAGATGGACGGAAGCGCTAGAATATTCAGTCAGATCTCAAGCCCAAACAACAAATTATGATACTTGGAATAATAAAACACATGCTAGAAGGAATTTCAAGTCTTAGCTAATCATTTGGCTTGCAAGCATTAAAGACAAAGATAGGGATCTCCTAAAATCATGACGTCAACTCATATCGTCATCGTGAAATTCATAGAGTCTAGTATAAAAAGAGTTGGCAACGCACTTTTCAATCAAGAGATATAAATGAAGCACGTAGAGATCACACCAAGCATGCAAATAGAGAATCGAAAGCATATCATGGCGTTCAAATATTCATTTCGAGTCCTGAAATATCTCCAAAGCTAAAATATTTCGTAAAGTTTAAGCATTATCAAATCTCCCCACTTGTGCACAGTCTCCACTCTAATGTCATACTCACTCTTATAATCAAATGGGTCCCTCCCAAGCTTAGCTTGAGGCGTCGCATCTAAGAATGGGATATGGAAATTTTTCTTTTCCCAAGTAATTTTGTAGTTTCTAATACTGAGATACAGAGAGATATTCTTTCCTTTTCTTTTTTATTTTTCTTTCTCTTTTATTTGAATGGGAGCAAAGGTTATACAACTGATTTTTGGCTCCTTTTGGGTATTCTTGGATTTTTGGAAGCTAACTTTTTCTTTTGGGATTTTTTTGGGAGATAGATGCGGTATAAGTAGCTGTGGGGGTGAAACCAAATGACATGTAGAGAATTTATAAGATATGTGGAGAAGGAATATAATATCGGTTGGTTCACTCATAAGACGTGCACAACGGTTCAATAGGATAATACTCTAACTAAATTCATGGATAGCATGGATATTCTCATTCATTTCAATAAATAGTGAAGTCATGCGGTGAAGTGTTCAATCATAACAGGCATGCAGTCAGAAGTGGATAAGATAACAGGCAGATGCTTCAAATATTCTAGTGATGCGTGAAGCGTGGTGCATTGCCCAACAAAGAACATACTAGATACTACTGCATACATTCAGTTTTAATTTGTATCAGGCATTCATTTAGAAAGATCATCAACAGAATATGCAAGCATATAATAGCGAGACTGAAATACTCTATATAGCACGTCAAACAAGATAAGTATCGTAATAAGCTACTGAGGGCTATAAGATACGGCATCATGTAGAATAACTCTAGCAAAAGTGAAGATAAGGCGGAGAAAGAAGGAAAATGAAAACAAGCATGCAGGCATGGCAAAAAGTGGAAAACGTGATGCTAAATGTGAAAAAAAATAAATGTGGAAAAATGGGTGGAAAATGAAAATAAATAGGTGTAAAATGAAAGAAAATAAAAAAGGAAAATAAAGTAAAAGCGATAGCGCTCATCCCCCAAGCTAAACACATCAGTGTCCTCACTACTGAGAACACGCTGGCATGTGGAAAATGAGGCTAGGGTGGGTGGGTGGAAGAATGCAAAGATGCAAGAGGATGTAAAAAAATATGATGCATATGTATGGAAGAATGTTAGAGATGCAAGAACGTGGATGGTCGTGCAAAATAAGGCGGAATATGGCATGATGCGAATGGAAGAATGATAGACATATTCAAAAGGAAAAAATGCATGATGATGAAATCATGCAAGTTTCCAAATGAGAAAATGATAGACATATACAAAATGAAAATGTGTGATGGTGGAAACATGCAAAATACAAAATGCAAAAATATGGGTGTGGAGGTAGTGTAGGAGTGAAAATATGGCGGTAGTGCGGCCCCCGAAAGGAATATGGCGTAGGAGTGAAAATAATGCAAAAAATGTAGAAAAGAATAAAGGTCCCCCCAAGCTAAATAACAGCAGGGCTCCGAAAGGACAGATGGGCGATAAGGGTGTGGAGGTAGTGTAGGAGTGAAAATATGGCGTCAAGCAGCGGAACCACCCTCTAGGGGTGGTGATGGGTCCGCTGCAGGGGACCTTAAAGTAGGATCGGTAATAGGAAAAGGTATGACTAGGGGGTCGGTCCAGGGGTCAGCATGCCCAGGTGAAAATGGCACGATTGTATTGTCAGACCACCAGTGCCTAACCAGGTCGGAAAGACAGGGAGGTCCTGCTCAACGAACTGCTGAGTAGTGCCGCCTCCCTGACCTATGAGTAGGAGCATGGCGACGAATTGTTCGCCCTGGTCAGGGTTCTTGAAGGTGACATCATATTCTACATCGTGGAGATATACACGTTCTACAGGTCGTGTAGTGGGGAAGGGGTGAGAGGACGAGCTCGATGATTATGAATAAAAATTGCATATTCTAACCTCATAATCGTCTCCTCTTGTGCATATAACCCATAGAATCATGCTCTCTTAACTACATTTACGCTAATTCATCATTTGTGAGCATATGATTTTATTCTTGCACAATTTCACTTCCCAAAGCATTATAAATGTCTATTATATTTATAGGGATTTTTCTGGATTTTTCAGGTATCCCGAAAGGGACTAAATCAACTCATGAAGAGGAGTGCAAAACAGGCGCCTGTAGAAGCAATGACAGTCGCCTGCCGTTAAAGAATTGAAGCTCGAGAAGCTGAAGCCCAACGACAGTCGTCTGTAAGAGGATTGACAGTCGACTGTAATATTGTGCAGTCGCCTGTCATCATCACATTATTCGACTGATATTTCAGATTCCCAAGGGAGCAAAAAGAGCCAACTCTCTGTTATTTTGACATTTCTGCATCAGGCGACTGAAGAACAAACTATAGTCACCAGTGGATCACACAGTCGACTGTGATTTTTTAAGACAGTTGCATGTCGCCCTTTTGTAGCTATGACAGCCACCTTTCATCAGTCGACTGTCATTTGCGCAACAGTCGACTGATCGGGGTTTTTCACCCGCAGTCTGGGTTGAGAGAAACGTGTTTTTCTTAACCCGATTTCTCTTCAGTTGCTGTGAATCGTTGGATGATGATTCGGATGGATGAGATGTAACCCCTAGGGGTATAAAACACGATTATTCAGATGTAATAAGAGAGAACGAAATAGAACTTAATCTTTTGCAATTTTTAGGTCATCTTCTTCCTTGAGAAGGGGATTAGGGTTCTGGAGAGTTTTGAGCTTTCTGATTTCGTTTTTGCTATTGCTGAGATTGATTGCTGATTGAAGAAGTTTGTTTTTGGGGACAAATCTCCAACCCTCTTTTTGATACATATTTGCTTTCATCCTTTGCATTGAACTATGTCCATTTTTATAAATGCTGATTTTGTTTTTGATATTCTAGGCTAGATTCATTGTGTGGGTGTTTTGGATTGATGTAGGATGTATTGATTGCCTTGCTAATGTTAATTTCCAGCACTCCTTGTTAATCCATGCTGTTGGGTGAATTAAACTTATGAGTAATTGGGTTTGATACTATCTATGGAGGAGCCGAAGAACGGTGGTGCTTCATAATTGTTGCATCTATATATCCAATGGGTATTGCATGTCTTGAAATGAATGCAAGACCCCTTCAATCCATATTTCGTAGTTTAGAAGTTTAATTCATCCATCAATTCAAACTGTTAATTGGGTTGTGACTCGTCTATCGAATCGTGCATTACCCAAAAGGGGCCGCAGAACGGTGGTTGTGCGCTGCACACCACAGCCTACATGCACTACTTGCACATACCTTGAAATGGGTGTGAGAGTGATTCATGAGCTTTAATTAGGAGAAGAACACAATTAGCAACTACCCTTGGTGCACCCCATATGTGCTTAATTGATTCTTTCCCGATTCTCATACCTTGAAATGGATGAGTAATCGAGTTATCATGGAATTAATATTTAGCAGAACAATTGAATAATCCTACTAATATCCTCAACACCCACACTCTTTCTCTCCATTGCATCCAAACCTTAGGACATTACCCTAACTCTAGGGTATTTAGATAAACCAATTATCCAAACAATCATTCACCCCCATAGGGTGGTAAGAACCATTAACCATTCTTTACATACTCTAACTATTTGTGTGAATTTGCAGATTAGTTACGTCTCTGTGGATACGATCCCGTACTTACCGGGTATATTATTTGCCGACCTCGTACACTTGCGAGTGTCACCTTTCCGGGAGAGTCAAGAAAATTGGCGCCGTTGCCGGGGACGGCATATCTTCATTCACACTTTGGTTGTTGTCGTGAAATTTTGGTGGGATCTTTCCATTCTACTGTTTATATTCGTTGTGGATATCCGAGTTTGTTCTTCAATTTATATAATCATCAAAACTATAAAAATTATGTTAATATTGGAAAGTTTTGGCTTGAACTCAATTGTCTAGTTTATGTGGTTAAGGACTCCTCGAACACATAGACTAGTAAGAAACATATACATGGCCGATAACAATACCAACACCAACGGTAATGACAACACCAATCATAGTGATGACGATCACTCTCCACATGAGGGTGATCAAAGTTTGAGATATGTGTTGAGGCCGAGTACGGCTCATGCATTGTGCTTCCAGCTGATGCGAATTTCTTTAGCCCAAGACCTGGGATATTTCAAATTCTCCCCACTTTTCATGGTGTGGAGAAGGAGAACCCTTATTTACATCTAAAGGATTTCGAAGATGTCTGCCTCACATGTTCTGATGGGAAGGCTAGCAATGGAAACATTTATCTTAAACTGTTTCCTTTTTCTTTAAAGGATAATGCTAAAAATTGGTTTAATGCTATACCTCCTCATACTATTAACTCTTGGTTAGCAATGCAAGCTGAATTTCTGAAAAAGTTGTTTCCCTTGCACAGGACTCAAGGATTAAAGCGACAAATGGCAAACTTTACTCAGAAGCCAAATGAAAGCTTTAACATCACTTGGGAAAGGTTCAAGGAGCTGCTACTAGAATGTCCACTCCATGGATTTAATGAATACCGTCTCATCAGTTTCTTTTACGACGGACTCATCCCATCTATGAAACAATTTGTGGAAATGATGTGCAATGGGGAATTTTTGGATAAGACACCGGAGGAGGCATGTGACTACTTAGAGTCCATAGTGGAGAATGCACGAAGTTAGGAGGCAACTCCCGATTCTCATAGAAGAAAATTACCTCAACCTTTGGCTCGTGGAGGTCTCCTTACATTGACCCAAGAGGAAGCCTTAGATTCAAGAATGGAGGCCATCATTTGCAAGAGACTTGAAGGGCTGCAGTTGAAAAGAGTGAAGGCCGTGACAGTGGGTAATGAAGGGCTATGCAATCTTTGCAGTAGCGTAGACCATAGCATTAACCAATGTCCCAACCTACCGATAACAAAGGAAGTACTTCAAGACCCCACTCAAGTGAATTATGTTGCGAACTCCAACCAAAGGCAAGGATACAACAATTCCCATAATCAAGGCCCGAGTTGGAGGAATAGCCCGAGTTTGAATTGGGGACCCCAAAGACAACAACAAGCTCAACCATCGTATCGTCCACCCTTCAACAACAACAACAATCAACAAGGCATCCAAAGGAAGATGGATGAAACAAGTGAACCCCAAGTGCAATCTCTAAGCGACACATTGCAACAATTCATCCAAATGCAAACAACACAAAATCAAGCCAACTTCCAACAATGGCAACAACTACAACAAACCCAGGCGCAACACCAACAATAATTTCAACAACTCAATGAGAACATGGCAAAGCTTGCGGCAACTCTAGAGAAGGGCAAACTTCCTGTTGGATATGGACGACATGAATACACCCATGAGGGGATGTATGAGGGTATACGGACCTCAGATGTCGCGTGCACGAAAGCGTGCACGAAGGGAACCTTTTCTCGTGTAAAAAGGACCACTCGATAAGTGGAAAAAGTCACTTTATAAGTGCATAAAGGCACTCGATAAGTGAATGAAGAAGAGGATAAGTAAAAGGGCTAATATAGGCTAATAAGCTTATAAATGGTTATTTCCTACAATAACTACCCCTAAAGCCTATAAATAGGACCCAAGGGTATGCCTTTTACACTAATCTAAACATGCCATAAGTTTGCATAAGGCAACTTGTGTTCTTCTTCTCCCTTCCATTAAAATCCTCTTCTAAATAGAGATTTAGTTGGTGAAACGCTGCTTCGATCCTCCGTGACGAAGTACTGACCGTTGTGGCTAATCCGAGGGCAAAGGTCAGAGATTAGGGTGCCACGTACGCAAGCGTAAGTCTCTACTTTATTATTCGATCCTAACGTCGTTGTTTTGACAGGATCCTACATTGGTATCAGAGCCATACGGGTTCGCCCCGGTCTCACCAATGAATGAGGCGTTGTCTCTTTCACGAATGAGCCTCCTTCCATTATGGATATGGTAGAAACACATCGTGACGGAGAGAATCGCAATAGTTATTCTTTTCACGTTAGGGTCTTCTGTCATTACGGATATGGCAGGAACTCTCTGTGACGGGAAGAACTTACCGTTCATCTCGCCAAACTCGCGCTCCTCATGGATGCTGAGTCTCCATTCAATTGAGAATGTGAACTCTCTTCATGTATAACGTGAAGTTTGCGGCCTTGAAAATGCGTTCTCTTCATTTTTTGGCACACGGCCATTGAAGCAAACCCGTTTTCTCGACGAATGGGTGCTTCATCGGAGAAGACGATGGTGGTTATTCTCAACGGAGAAGATGACATTTTTGGTGCATGATCACCATGGCCATATAGGCTATGGAGGCAATGCATCCCCCCTCCCCATGCGGAGGGGGTTGGCTACGGCCAATAACAACCACGGCCACCCCTCCAACGGGGGTGTGCGGCCAACCCCATGCAAGGGGGTGGCTAGCCATGGCCATATGGGCCATGGCCGGCCATGGCCAAAAGGCCAAGGCCCGGCCATGACCATGGCCGGCCCTGGCCGGCCCTGGCCAGCCCCGGCCAGGGCCTAGCCAGGTCGGCCTCGGCCTGGGCCAGGGGGCCCTGGCCGCGGCCAGGCCCGGGCTAGGGGGCCCTGGCCAGGCCAGGGCCCTGCCGGCCCTGGCAGAGGCCAGGGCCCTGCCGGCCCTAGCAGAGACCAGGGCCGGCGCCCTGGCCTCAGGCCAAGGGGCCTGGCCGGCCCTGGCAGTGGCCAGGGCCGGTGCCCTGGCTGGCCCTGGCCTCTGCCAGGGCCACGGCCGGCCCTGGCAGTGGCCAGGGCCAGGCCGAGGCCTGCCGGCCCTGGCCGAGGCCAGTGCCCGGCCACTGCCGGCCCCGGCCTCGGCCAGTGCCGAGCCCCGGTTGACCCTGTATTTTGAGGGGGAAGGATTGCATGAATGAGACATGCATGGCCAGCCCATACGGGGCCGACTGCAGTTCTCTGTGGCAAATTTCCCTGCAGAAGGTGAGCGCATGGATCCATACGGGAGCCAGTGACGGTGGCTTGCAGAAAAATCCCCTCAGTGGGGATCCGGCCTTGGTACGGCTACGGCTCAATCCTGGCAATGGCCAGGGATTGCCGTATATTTCACTAGTATCATAAGGGTACTTGGTTGTAATATCGCATTTGCTTTTGAAAAATACGTTTTCAAAAACGCTTTTCCGTTGCGAAGTACTATAAGAGTACTATCGTTTGATAAGTGAGGGGAAAATATTGAAAGTTGTTCTAGATGGTGATTGGAATCATAGAGACCTTTTCGATTCTAGAGCAACATCGTCAATATTTTTCGAAAGTAACTTATCAAATATATTAATATCATTCCAAGTGGGATTTTTTTCCAAGTGGGAGTGATATTAAACTAGTCTGAACTTTCACATTCGATTGATTCAGTATCTCAATGGATCATGATTCGACCAGTGGTCTTTTGGACTAGTTTGTGGGACACCTCAGCTTAATCTGGGGGTAGTGAACCATGGACTAGCCATTTCCCTGGTCGGTCCGTTGGCCGAGACTAATGAATCATGAAAATGTAACAATATGTTGACTATGTATATGAAATTAATGCAATGTTTTTGATCGAACCTTCTTTTCATGTCTTTTGCAGCATTTTAAAGCTAAAATGTCTTCTGCCGCTAAAAACATCGTCGTTGCGTTAAACAAAGGTGAAAAACTCAACGGTGATAATTACAAATTATCGTCCATTAAGATACAATATGTTCTAGAGGAGCAAGACGTGCTCGAATCTCTAAAGAACAAAATGATTGAACCAGAGTTGGGCACTACGGCCCAACATAGACGAGACAAGGAAGCTTTTGATGCTTGGTCTCGGAAGAACAAGATAGCTCGCATTACGTTATTGTCCAGTATGGCCGATGACATAATGCGCATCTTCCGAGAGCATGACCTAGCCATGGACATATGGTCCAAGCTTGAGAAGAAGTTTGGTGGCACATCAGTGTCTAAACTTCGTTCTTTAACTATAAGATTTGATTCATACAAGAAACGTCCAGATCATTCCATGGGAAAACATCTGCGACATATGACGAATCTAATCTCAGAGTTAACGGATGCAGGTCATGTGCTCACTGACGAGCAACAAATCCAAGCAGTCATACGTTCCCTGTCAAATGGGTGGGACCAAATGAAGATGGATCTCACTCATAATGAGAGCATCAAGAACTTCAGCGATGTTTCAAAGCACCTCGAGTTAGAGGAAGAGCGGCTTGCGGCCGCCAAGCCTAGTGCAGAAGTGCACATGGTTACTAGTTCCTCACACGGAGGAAAGAAATGGAAAAATCATTCAAAGTTTACTAATGAACGTAACAAGCAACCTGAGTCTACCAAGAAACCCAAACATAAGGGTGGGCACAAGAAATGGCACAAGAAGAAAGACTTGAAGAAGATCAAGTGCTTCAAGCGCAACAAGTTCGGTCACTATGCTCGTTCGTGTACGGGTGGAGGCCACGAGGTAACTTGTAATAATACTAGTTACATATGTGTTTCTAGTTCAATATTTCTTGTGGAATCTAATCCATTTTGGATAATTGATTCAGGTGCCACCGACCACATAGTAAGGGACGGACGGTCCTTCGTGGAGTATCATCGGATACCCCAAGGAACGAAGTGGATCTATGTAGGAAACAACACACGTGCTGAAGTGAAAGGCGTTGGGACATGCAAGCTCGTCCTGGACAACGGCCGCACTATCCTACTTCATGATGTTCTCTTCGCTCCAGATATTCGAAGGAATATTATTTCTGTGGTCGTTTTAATGGGTCTTGGTTATAATTGGTTTTTTCATGATTGTAAAGTGGACTTGTTTTGTAATAATTCTTTAATTGGTACTGGGTATGTATTTAAAGGATTTATTGTATTAAATACATTGTATGACTCCTCATTTTGTAATGAAAATTTCCTTGTTGCAAATTCTTCGACTTATGAGTCAGATATAATTTGTTGGCACGCAAGACTTGGTCACATTGGACCAACACGAATGGATAGACTTGCCAAACGTGGCCTTCTATCCAATGTTTCAAAGGTCGAAATGTCGACTTGCGAACATTGCCTTGTAGGGAAATCTTGTCGCAAACCGTTTGGAACCGGCACAAGGGCCGAGGTTCCATTACAGCTCATCCATTCGGACATATGTGGTTCGATGAATGTCAAGACAAGACGCGGGAAGTCCTATTTCATCACTTTTATTGATGACTTCACCCGATTCGGACATATCTATTTGATATCCCACAAAAGTGAAGCATTAATCTGCTTTAAAAACTATATGAGTTTAGTGGAAAATCAATTAGATCGCA
>CM061139.1:87337094-87417092 GCA_030789695.1 Scilla litardierei
GGGACGGTAGAGATGATGAGCCGTACTTGGGAAGCAAGCACGACTTCAGAATCAGATTGAGGACCCATGCATTTGGCTTGAAAGATTTGGAAGGCACGCCAATCATGGCGGGAGGAATCTGATGGAAAATCTCAGAGAGGACGGTCTGATCAAGGGAAGAAATATCGTCAACAGAAATGTCTGAGGGGAGGAGGCCAGACGAAGAGATACCCAAAATCTCTCCCAAGATTTCTGCTGTGAGGACTATAGGAGTCCCCAAAACAGTCGTCTCAACAAAGTGGGTATCATCGTACTGACCCCGGATCCTATTGGCGTAGAATATCTTCACTAATCGAGGGTAGGGGTGAGGATTCGCCTTCGGGTCATATCGAAGATAATCGAGAAGATCCGAGGACGAAAGAAGATCAGCTAACCCTATGAAGTCACTGAACTGGACGAAATGCTCCAGAAGTAGCGGGCAATGTTCGATACGGTTGTAAGCCGCGAGACACATAGGGTCGTCGCGACACAACGAGATATCGACACCGCCCACCGGCATCGGACCCTTTCCCTTAGGCTTACGGGTAGACGTACGAGGTCGGGAGCTAGACTCAGGATGGGTAGGAGGAGTGGGTTCCCTAGGAGTCTCAGTCTCGGGGATATACTCGGTGTCGGAATCCGAAGCACCGGGAGGAGTAGGAGCACGAAAAACAACTGGCTTGGGCTTGGTCTGAGGTCGGGCTCGGGGTTTCGCAGTCGCCGTCCTCTTACGCTTAAGAGGAGGCGAAGACGAAGAGGGTTGGGTGGTTTTGGCACGGCGTTTTGGAGGGGTTCTAGTAGGTTGAACGGGTTCCGTAGGGTTTGGTTCTACGTTCATCGGCGAGGGGCTAGAGGGAGTGATCGGTATACGTGTACGAGCCATAATCTCGGCACGACACGACGCAAGAGAGATCAAAGAAGCAACCCTAGCACAACCCTAGGAAATCAGAAACCCTAGAAGCTCTAATCTGAAAATGAACAAACCCTAACCCTAGGAGTTGAAAACCGAACCCTAGATAGGAGAGGGAGGAGAGAGGGTTACCCTAGGAGGAAGAACGACGGCCGGCGACGGCGGAGGAGGTCGGAAAGTGGCCGGAAGTCGAAGGGTCACGAGGGAGTCAGGGGTTTTTAGCTGAGAGAGAGAGGAAGTTTGACCGACTAAAATGAGAAGAAACCGACTAAAACGAGTTTAAGTCGGTCGAAAGCTCAAAAGACCAAACAGTCCCTGGCACAACTAGTCGGTCACAGTTCAAGCACTGACCGACTAGATCACGATCTAGTCGGTCGGTCAATGAGCTTGAACCGACTAGTTGCAAACAGTGGCTGAATCCAAGTTTAACTGACAAGAATTAGTCGGTCTGCGTTCATTTACTGACCAACTAGATCTCAATCTATTCGGTCGGTCACTGAACATGAACCGACTAAAGGAGTTCAAAATTTGAGAGATAGAGCTAGTCGGTCTGAGTTCATTAGCTGACCGACTAGATGTGAATCTAGTCGGTTGGTTGATGAACTGAGACCGACTAGATGAGTCCAAAAATTGATAATTAAGTTCTCTCCTTAAACCGCTTGGACGATACATCACAATCCTCTCAAAAATCATCTAAACTACCCCATTAAACATCGAAATCTCAAATACGACATTCAAACATGAATTCGAGCAAAAATTCAAAATATCACATAAAATCCCGAAAAATCCAATAAGTCTAGCATGAACGAAATATTGCGAAATATAATAGCATGCAATATTATTGAATGAAACATGAATCCTATATCTCGGATTCACCCATAATCCCCAATTCTCGACGCAACCGCACAAAGGAGTCCTCCTTTAGGGGTTTCGTGAAAATATCGGCGATTTGCTTTTGGGTTTCAACGTACACTAAAATGATGTCCTTTTAGCAATATGATCATCTAAAAAGTGGTGTTGGACATCTATGTGTTTCGAACGGGAATGGTGTACCGGGTTCTTGGAAAGACATATTGCACTTTGGTTGTCAACCATGATAGGGCAAGTATCACAATTTATACCAAAGTCTTTAAGCGTGTGTCTCATCCAAAGAAATTGAGCACACGCGGCACCGGTGGCAATGTATTCCGCCTCGGTGGTTGAAAGTGATACATAATTTTGCTTCTTGGAAAACCAAGAGACAAGGGAATTTCCTATAAAATGGCAAGTGCCACTAGTACTTTTCCTGTCGGATTTGCATCCCTCATAATCGGCATCACTATATGAGATTAACTCATATGTGCTAGATTTCGGATAAAGTAATCCAAAATCTAAAGTGTAACTTAGATAGCAAAAAATACGTTTTACCGCTACTAAGTGAGACTCCTTAGGTTGAGACTGATAACGAGCACATACGCATACGGCAAACATAATATCGGGCCTACTTGCAGTAAGATAAAGTAAACTACCTATCATACCTCGATATAGACGAATGTCTACATCCTTACTGCCCGTATTCTTATCAAGATGCGTAGTCGTGCTCATTGGAGTCTTTTTCCCGGAGGCACTCTCCATTCCATATCGCTTTAGCAACTCCACCGTGTACTTTGTTTGGTGGATGAAGATTGCATCATCCATTTGGCGAATTTGGAGACCTAAGAAATATTTGAGCTCACCCATGTGGCTCATCTCAAATTGTTCCTTCATAACATTAGAAAACTCTTCGCAATGAGCAAAGTTAGTAGCACCGAAAATGATATCATCAACATATATTTGAACTAAAATAATATCATTATTCGAATGCTTAACAAAAAGTGTAGAATCGGCTTCTCCCATTTTAAAATTCAAATCCAAAAGAAAATTCTTTAGGCGATCATACCAAGCTCGAGGAGCTTGTCTCAAACCGTAAAGTGCTTTCTTTAGTTTAAAAACATGATTTGGAAATTTTTCATTTATGAAACCCGGAGGTTGAGAAACGTAAACTTCCTCAACGACATCTCCGTTTAAAAATGCACTTTTAACATCCATTTGAAATAATTTAAAATCCTTATGGCATGCAAAAGACAATAATAATCTAATTGATTCTAATCTAGCTACCGGAGCGAAGGATTCTTCGAAATCAATACCTTCCTCTTGACGGTAGCCTTGAGCAACTAACCGAGCTTTGTTTCGGACGACGACTTGGTTTTCGTCGGTTTTGTTCTTGAAGATCCACTTTGTCCCTATGACGGTGTGGTTCTTCGATGGCAATGGAACAAGCTCCCAAACTTCATTCCTCTCGAATTGAATGAGTTCCTCCTCCATGGCTAAGATCCAAGCGCTATCTTTGCATGCTTCATTAACATTCTTTGGCTCTATCGAGAAGGCAAAGGCACAATGAGCAAAGTAGTTCACTTGCGATCTCGTCTTGACACTATCATGGATATTACCAATGACTTGCTCATGAGGATGGTCACGAACGGTATGAAGCCGTTTGGGAATACCTTGGTCACTAGGAACATTCTCAATAACTTCATTAGATGGGTTAGTCTCAATAGAATCAATAGAATCATTAGACTTAGAATTATCAAACGAATCATATAAAACATCCATAGAATCATCATTTGAAATTCTAGTTGGCATAAATCCTTCATTAAATGAGACATGAAGCGACTCCTCGATCGTTGAGGTTCGTTTGTTGAATATCCGGTAGGCTTTGCTACGCGAAGAATATCCAACAAAAATCCCCTCATCGGATCTTGGATCGAATTTGTCCAAACTACCATACGTGTTCTTAATAAAACATTTTGAACCAAAAACACGAAAATGTTTAACTTGAAGCAACCTACCAAACAACAATTCATAACAAGTTTGTTTAGTGCCGGGCCTCAAAAGTATTCTATTAAACACATAGTAAGCGGTGTGTACCGCTTCCGCCCAAAATTGATGGCCAAGTTGGCTATCATCAAGCATAGTGCGAGCACACTCCACTAGCGTCCTATTCTTTCTCTCAACTACACCATTTTGAGGAGGTGCACGAGGGAAAGAGAAGGTGTGTGTAATACCAACTTCATCACAAAATGTCTCAAAAGACTCATTCTCAAATTCACCTCTATGATCACTACGAATAGTGACAATGGTGGTTCCTAAGAGATTTTGTACGTTCTTAACAAAAATTGTGAAGTTTTCAACAGCTTCATTTTTATTACATAATGAAAACACCCATGTAAATCTCGAATAATCATCTACGATGACAAGTCCATATCTTACATTTCCTAAGGAAGCAACTCTAGTTGGACCAAATAAGTCTAGATGTAATAGCTCTAGTGGCCGTTTAGTAGAAATGCTTTTCTTAGGTTTAAATGAAGATTTAGGAAGCTTGCCACGTTGACAACAATCACAAAAACTTTTCTTTTCAAAAACGAGCTTCGGAAAACCTTTAATGGAATTTAATTTTGAAAGCTTATAAAGTGTTCCAAAGTTCACATGTCCAAAGCGTCGATGCCATAAGTGTTGTTCACTTGTGTTGGCAACGAGACATTGTTCATAAGACTTAGGAAGATCCAAAATATAAATATCTTTATGACGTGTGCCAGAAAATAATAAATTATTATTATCATTTGAAATATGACATAATCCTTTCGCAAAGCTAACTTTGTAACCTTTGTCACAAAGTTGGCTTATTGAAATAAGATTATGATTTAAACCATTAACTAGATAAACATCACTAATTAAGGGTTTAGATGGGTTACCCACTTTACCAACACCGACAATGGTTCCGCTCTCGTTGCATTCAAAGACTACCCAGTTCCCATTAACAATGGGCACCACTCCGGAAAGCAATTGAGCATCGCCCGTCATGTGTTTTGAACACCCGCTATCGAGTATCCAATTCCCTTTGGAGCTAAATTTAAATTTGTTGCTCCTTTTCTTTTTCTTTTCCTTGAGTACCTATAGATGGAAAATTTCATATCATGGTACCCAAGGTCATTGGGTCCAAAAGATTAGACCTTTGGAAGCCAAGTCCAATTGGACTTAGACTTCCCCACATAATTTCTACTATGCACAACATCCGAAAAATAAGCATTCATATACACTTGTTTTTCATCCATGCTTGTGTCCTTTGGGCTCCAAATAGTGAAAATCTTGGGAGCCCTCATCCTATTGGGTGCATGCATACGTTGTTGGTTTCTACGTGATGCATGTCGTGGATAGGCATAAGGAACATGATGGAATGGTGCATGTGGATAATTATTCATATGATGTTGTGGGTGAACATATGCATGTGAGGGAACATGTGCGTGAGGGTGTCTCACATGGTGTGCACGTGCCCGAGAATGTGTTGCATAAAAATCATCATATGTGTGAGCCGGTGGAGTAGGACGTGTGTTCCTACGTGGCATGGTATTTGTGTACATATAAGCATGCCCCTTCTTTGGAGGTCCACCCAAAGTGGGTTTCTTTCCGAAAGAGGGTGTGGACGAGGTGGAAGCACCATTGCTAGAAGAACTACCAATAGAGTGTTTGCTACCACTCGTAGAGTCACCGGAAGTTGGCCTAACAAAAGTAGTGGCTGATTTGGATGAACATCCCATCGTATACCCCAAGCCAATGTGGTGATTGGCCGGAAGTAAGTCACTTAGGATTTTATCCAAATGGTCCTTACCCTTATTGAATTTATTAATTCGGCCTAATGTGTTCTCATATTTCTCGGTGAGAGAACGCATAGAGGTATCCAAGTTGGATACTTGTGATGTGAGCACATAAACACGAGATTTAAGATTCTCATTATCAATACTCAAAGTCGAGTTTTGAGAAGTTAAATCTGCTATCTTGTGTTCCTCCGGATCTTCAATGCTAACATGTTCAAGTTTAGATTTGAGATTAACAATCTCATTTCTTAACTCTTCAACAACGGTGTCGTTGTTGGTGATGATAGTCTTAGGCGAGGTTTGAATGCTAGCTAGGTCATCTTTTACTTTAGTATATCTATTTACTAATTTAGTGTATTTAGACCATAATTGAGAGTTAGCATTCCTAAGATCATACATAGTTACCTCATCGCCTTCGTCGTCACTATCATCGGAAGAGGAGGATCCTTGATCATGCTCCTCTCTTGCCATGAATCACATGTGCGCTTGCTCCACTTGCTCATCGTCCGACTCTCCGCTTGAGGAATCCTCGGAGTCAGTGAACGTTGCTCCGACAAGTCCCTTTTTGTTTCCTTTCTTGTACTTCTTGGACTTATCGAATTTCGGCGCCTTCCACTTCTCCTTTTGCTTGTTGAGAGGACACTCCACTTTCATGTGTCCTGGCTTATTGCACTTGAAACACAAAGGAGAGGAAGAGGCGTTAGAAGAACCAAATTTAGCTTTGTTCTTATAGTTACCTTTTCTGAAGAAACGGTTGAACTTCTTGGCCATGAGTGCCATGGACTCCAAGTCCAACTCGTTTTCTGAGTCTTCATCATCGGTTGATGTGGATGTGGATGGAGCGGCCTTAAAAGGAATAGCCTTCTTCTTTGGCTCGTCTTGCTTTAGGTAGGACTTCATCTTTTCTTGCAATTTTAGCTTGCTATCCTTGCGTACCTCGTATGACATTAAAGTACCCATTAGTTGAACTACGGTGTACTTATTCATATCATTACCTTCCTCGATGTGGAATGTACGCTTTTCCCAAGAAGAAGGAAGTCCTTCGATAAGCTTCGAACACTTCTCTTTTTTGGGTGTAGGATTTGCCGAGAGCCTCTAACTCGTTTATGATGTCAACGAAGCGAGCATAATACTCCTTCATCTTCTCACCCTGTTGCATATGAAACATTTCGTAATCTTTGTTAACAACTACGAGTTTAGAGTCTCTTACCCTACTCGTCCCTTCATGTAGTATGAGGAGGGAGTTCCAAATTTGATATGCACTCTTACATGTGCATATCTTATTGAAGTCCTCGGGCTCCAATGCGCATTGCAAGGCGTTCATTGCCTTGGCATTGCTTACCTCCGCGGTGACCTCCGCGGTTGTCCACTTCTCAAAGTCTTCTTCGGCGGGCTCGACGTATTCCTTCATTATGGTCCTCCATAGAGATGCACTCCGGAGGAAGGTTTCCATCCGGCATTTCCAGTACCCGTAGTTGGTACCGTTGAAGAATGGAGGCCTCGTAGAGGAATGTCCTTCCATCACCGAAGACGCTCCTTCACGGTTCCTGAAGGTGCCATAGTCGGAAGGTGGACACACGGTCTTGTTGTCGTTGGCAGACATAGCTAAGTATCTGGCTCTGATACCAAATGTAATGCCCTACAAGCTACTGCACAAGTACAAGAGGGGGGGTGAATAGTACTTTAAAAATAACGAGGAGTATAATTCCTAATTATAATGCAAACAACTACCAAATCAATTTGCGGAAGCTTAAATTGAAGACAACAACAAAATTAACAATGCTAACAATAGATGTTACTGGGTTCGGATCCACCCAAGTCTCTCTGACTTGTTTCCGGTGATCCTACGTCCCAACCACCCGGATCCCCTCCGGATACTTGAGTTAGAAACCCTAACACAAGATTTCCACTATGAAATACTTGTGAAAAACCTCCACAAGTCAAATCATACAAAATGTAATTTGTGACTCCCACAACCCGGGATCACAACCACACTCTCACAACCGAGAGTGAAACTTACAATTCAAATATGAAATGAAATAAGAAAACTTCTTACCGACAAAATACATATGCCTTGAGTATTGCTTAAGAATTAGGGCAAGGATGATTTTGAGGAAGAAGTGGCACCAAACCCTAGCTCCAAGATGTAGATCAGCGATGGAGAGCTTTGGGGATGTTGGTGACCTAGAATCAAGCACTTGGCTTGGAAGGCTTCACACTCAATGAATCTCTCTTTGGAAGTAAGAGTGAGGAGAGATTATTGAATGGAATGAATGAGCTTTGAATGAGCTTGGAATGATTTCTCTTGATCTCTAAACTTGCAATAATATCAGCCTTGGCAGCAATGAATGCAGCCCATCAAGTATATATAGGTTAGAGGAGAGAGAGAAAGAAATTCGAGTCATTAAATGCTCCAACGGCTCTTTTCTGAACCTAACTAGTCGGTCAAAGAACAACCACCGATCGACTAGTTCATCAACTAGTCGGTCGGTCAATTAACGCATACCGACTAATGAGTGAACAGAGAAAAGATCAAAGCACAGACATAAGGAACTAGTCGGTCCAAGAAGAGTAGCTGACCGACTAGTTTCACAACTAGTCGGTCGGTTACTCAACTGAGACCGACTAACAGATAAAATTGAAGTCTGAGCAAAAATAGACTTAGTCGGTCCAAGAACAAATGTTGACCGACTAATTCACCAACTAGTCTGTCACCAAATGAACATAGACCGACTAACAATAAACAGTAATTATGGTGAAAATTTGGTATGTACAGTAAACTAAACTAGTCGGTCTAAGAAGGAAAGTTGACCGACTAGTTCATCAACTAGTCGGTCGATCAATGAACACAGACCTACTAAAGATAAACAGTAGCATAGGCTCAAATGTGCATGTACAGGGAAAGCTCAACTAGTCGGTCACAGAAGCATCACTGACCGACTAGTTCACAAACTAGTCGGTCGGTGAGTCAACTTAGACCGACTAACTGTAAACAGTAAAGAGCTTAGAATTGACAGAGAAGAACTAGTCGGTCCAAGAGGCTTTACCGACCGACTAGATCACCATCTAGTTGGTCAATTCTTCTTCTTGAACCAACTAACATGCACAAGAAGTCCCGAATCGAAGCGCGATGCTTCGGGAAGGATTGTATGGACTTCTACTAATATCCTAGAGCTAAGATATGAGCGTTATGAAGATTTAAACCGTAAGACCTACTCAAGGCTTAACATTCTACGAAAGAAGCTTAAAGACTATAAATTAAACTTGACGATACCGTCTTCAATAGCTTCAATCGAATCTTCATGACTTCTAAATTGGTCCATAAGCTTCAACGAAGCTTTAGGCATACGATCACGTGCTTTGAGAAGTCTTGAGACGTCGTAATTGATATTCTTATGAATTTGGCGACGATCTCCATAACTGCGCTCACAAAGTGTTAGTTCACGTTATATTTATGTTTGTTCATCATCCAAAACCAAATCTGGGGAGTCCAATATCCAACAGTCCTTTTGGCACTTTTGCATTCCGGAGGATGCAATTTGGCTTATGTAATGCCCCCGCAACTTTTCAACATTGTATGCTTAGCATTTTCCATGATATGGTTGAAAAGATCATAGAGGTATTCATGGATGATTTCTTGGTGTATTGTAGCTCATTCAATAACTGTTTATCTAACTTGGCTTTTGTGTTAGATCGGTGCATTGAGAAAACCCTTCTCTTGAATTGGGAGAAATGCCACTTCATGACCACCGAAGGCTTAGTCCTCGGTCATATTGTGCCCTAGGAAGGTATGCACGTCGATAAAGCCAAGATCGAGGTAATACCAAAGCTACCCACTCCTCGTTGTGTGATGGATATTCGATCATTTCTTGGGCATGCAGGTTTTTATAGGAGGTTCATAAAATATTTTAGTTCTATATCTCAACCTCTTTGCATGCTTTTGAAAAATGATGTAGATTTTTCTTGGAATAATGATTGTCAACTTGCTTTTGAGAAGTTGAAAAATTTGCTCACATGTTCACCTATTCTTCAGGTGCCAGATTGGACATCAGCCTTTGAAATCATGTGCGATGCTAGTGACTATGTGGTTGGTGCCGTGCTTGGGAAACGCAAGGACAATGCCCCCGTGGTGATTTATTATGCAAGCAAGAGCTTGAATGAAGCTCAACGAAACTACACCACCACGGAGAAGGAGCTTTTAGCCGTTGTCTTCGCGTTGGAGAAATTTAGGAGCTACATATTGGGACTCCCAATTACAATCTTCACCGACCATGTCGCTCTTAAATATCTCCTTTTCAAGAAAGACGCTAAGCCTAGATTAATCCGTTGGATTTTGCTCTTGTAGAAATTCAACATCGCCATCAAGGACAAGAAGTGAGCGGAAAATCATGTTGCCGATCACCTTTCATGGTAAATGATGAGCATGGAGCCGGCAACCATCCCATTGAACGATTTGTTTCCTGACGAACATCTTTTTGCGGTCTCCCACACACTCCCATGGTATGCCGACATAAATTACTTGGTCATCGGTAAGACTCCTTCTACTTGGTCTCGCCAAGATTACAAAAGATTCATCTTTGAGGTAAAATCTTTCTTTTTCGATGACCCTTACCTTTACAAGTATTGTAATGACCAAATAGCAAGGAGATGCATACCCGACCATGAGTTTGATAGTGTTTTGCATTTTTTCCATGAGGGTGTGTGTGGTGGTCATTTTTCCACCCAAAAGACCGTAGCAAAAATTCTACAATGTGGTTTTTATTGGCCTAGCATATTTAAGGACACTTATACATACTGTAAATCATGCTTAGCTTGCCAAAAGTTGGGGGGAATTACTAAAAGGAATATGATGTCGTTAAACCCCATTCTTGAATTAGAAATTTTCGATTGTTGGGGCATTGATTTTATGGGGCCATTTCCCCCATCTTTTGGGTATACATATATTCTGCTTTCTATAGATTATGTATCTAAATGGGTGGAGGCTATTCCTTGTATGACCAATGATGCGGCTATCGTGCTTAAATTCATGAAGGAAAACATTTTCGCACGATTCGGGATGCCAGAGGCAATGATAAGCGACGGAGGGTCACATTTCTACAACCGCCTCTTCGCAAGCTTAATGAAGAAGTTTGGGGGTAAAACACAAGGTTTCTACACCATACCACCCCCAAACCAATGGACAAGTGGAGTTGGTGAATCGGGAAATCAAGAACATACTCCAAAAGACGGTGAATCCATCAAGGAAGAATGGAGCATGCGTCTTTCCGAGTCATTGTGGGCGTACCATACCGCCTACAAAACGGTTTTAGGGATGTCCCCATATCGCTTAGTTTTTGGAAAATTTTCCCACTTGCCCATTGAACTTGAACACAAATCTTTTTAGGCAATTAAAAAGTTTAATTGTGAAATTGACCCCTCTTCTCGTAAATTGCAGTTAGTGGAGCTCGAAGAGATAAGGAGGGAGGCATACCAAAACTCCAAGCTTGTGAAGGAGAGGCTTAAATGCGTCATGATCGAATCATTTTGAGGAGAGAATTCACCCCAGGGGAGAAAGTGCTACTCTACAACTCAAGACTTCATCTCTTCCCCGGAAAGCTTCGTTCGAAGTGGATTGGACCTTTCAATGTTCGGGAGGTGTTCCCACATGGCGCAGTGACCATTGCCAACCCACAAAAAGGCAATGAATTCAAGGTGAACGGACAACGCTTAAAGCATTACCAAGAGCCCTGGAGTAGGGACGAGGTCACCATAGAGCTTACGGAACCACCACCGGGTGGAACCAATTAGGTGTGTTCACTCCAAAACTTTCCTATATAGTAATATGTAGTAATGAATAACTCTTGCTCAAGTTTTCATATCCTAGTTTATCCATTTTCGTGCATGTATTTCATCTCACCCTTCAAACATTGAGGACCATGTTTATTTTTAGTTGGGGGTGTGGTGGACTAGGATGTAGAAACTTCTTGAGCATTTTTTTATTATTTTCATCTTTTTGTGAATAAATTGAATGAAATAAAAAAAAATTCCATCCATCACCAACATTTCTGCAACCAATAGCTTTTTGTTAGACCCATTGATTAAATGGGGTGATCCTTCCCAACTTTGGTAAAAATGCATTCTTGAAGTGGATTTTGGCAAATTAGGGTGTGTTGTATCTTTATGTAATAAGGGCAATTGATTGTTTCTCTACATGCTTACACTTGTCCCTTTAGCTTGAAGCTCATGAAAATTACCACCCATTTGAAACCCTTTAAAGATGTAGAAACCTTGGTATCAACGATCAATTGATTAAGCCTTAGGAATTTTAAAAATTCGACTAGGTTTATATTCATGGATCCTCAGATAGTGCCTTTGAATTTGGAGTTGCTCAAATGAATGCTATCAAATGCTACATTAATAAGTGCACTTGTGCACATTTGAATAAGGCATGAACCTTTGCTATGGTACTTTGAATAAGGCAAAAAATATTGCCATGAAATTTGAGTATATGCATAAAATTTGAACCACAACTCATTTCCATGATCTTTTGAGGGAGTAAGTGTTATATCCCATAAGCTCGAGAGTTCCTAAGGATCTTACATCAGGAGATTGCGACATATTAAGGGGTATACTAAGCGTAGGTGTGGATGGTGGAGTGTGTAAGAGGAATGAGATTATAGTTATAGGGAAGAGAGTATAGACTTGAGAACTTTGCCCTTATATGTATATGATTTCAACACCCTTTAGTATTGCCAATAATCCATAGATGGGGTCAACATTGTATTTTGGGATTGGTCACTTATTTTGCTAGGGACTAGTAAAACTCTAGTGGGGGTGTGATTATGAATAAATATTGCATATTCTAACCTCATAATCGTTTCCTCTTGTGCATATAACCCATGGAATCATGCTCTCTTAACTACATTTACGCTAATTCATCATTTGTGAGCATATGATTTTATTCTTGCACAATTTCACTTCCCAAAGCATTATAAATGTCTATTATATTTATAGGGATTTTTCTGGATTTTTCAGGTGTCCCGAAAGGGACTAAATCAACTCAAGAAGAGGAGTGCAAAACAGGCACCTGTAGAAGCAATGACAGTCGCCTGGGAAACCCAACAGTCGACTGTCCAAACAACGGCAATCGCCTGCCGTTAAAGAATTGAAGCTGGAGAAGCTGAAGCCCAATGACAGTCGCCTGTAAGAGGATTGACAGTTGACTGTAATATTGTGCAGTCACCTGTCATCATCACATCAGTCGACTGATATTTCAGATTCCCAAGGGAGCAAAAAAAAGTCAACTCTCTGTTATTTTGACATTTCTACAGCAGGCGACTGAAGAACAAACTATAGTCGCCTGTGGATCACACAGGCGACTGTGATTTTTGAAGACAGTCGCTTGTCGCCCTTTTGTAGCTATGACAGCCACCTTTCATCAGTCGACTGTCATTTGCTCGACAGTCGACTGATCGGGGTTTTTTGCCCGCAGTCTGGGTTGCGAGAAACTGGTTTTTCTTAACCCGATTTCTCTCCAGTTGTTTTGAATCGTTGGATGATGATTCGGATGGATGAGATGTAACCCCTAGGGGGTATAAAACACTGCTATTCAGATGTAATAAGAGAGAACGAAATAGAACTTAATCTTTTGCTATTTTTAGGTCATCTTCTTCCTTGAGAAGGGGATTAGGGTTTTGGAGAGTTTTGAGCTTTATGATTTCGTTTTTGCTATTGCTGAGATTGATTGCTGATTGAAGAAGTTTGTTTTTGGTGACAAATCTCCAACCCTCTTTCTAATACATATTTGCTTTCATCCTTTGCATTGAACTATGTCCATTTTTATGAATGCTGATTCTGTTTTTGATATGCTAGGCTAGATTCATTATGTGGGTGTTTTGGATTGATGTAGGATGTATTGATTGCCTTACTAATGTTAATTTCCAGCACCCCTTGTTAATCCATGTTGTTGGGTGAATTAAACTTATGAGTAATTAGGTTTGATACTATCCATGGAGGAGCCGAAGAACGGTGGTTCTTCGTAATTGTTGCATCTATGTATCCAATGGGTATTGCATGTCTTGAAATGAATGCAAGACCCCTTCAATCCATATTTCGTAGTTTAGACGTTTAATTCATCCATCAATTCAAACTTTTAATTGGGTTGTGACTCGTCTATCGAATCGTGCATTACCCAAAACGGGCCGCAGAACGGTGGTTGTGCGCTGCACACCACAACCTACATGCACTACTCGCACATACCTTGAAATGGGTTTGAGAGTGATTCATGAGCTTTAATTAGGATAAGGTGCACCCCATATGTGCTTAATTGATTCTTTCCCGATTCTCATACCTTGAAATGGATGAGTAATCGAGTTATCATGGAATTAATATTTATCAAAGCAATTGAATAGTCCTACTAATATCCTCAATACCCGCACTCTTTCTCTCCCTTGCATCCAAACCTTAGGATATTAACCTAACTCTAGGGTATTTAGATAAACCAATTATCCAAACAATCATTCACCTCCATAGGGTGGTAAGAACCCTCAACCATTCTTTACATACTCTAACTATTTGTGTGAATTTTCAGATTAGTTCCGTCTCTGTGGATACGATCCCGTACATACCGGGTATATTATTTATCGACCTCGTACACATGCGAGTATCACTTTTCAGGGAGAGTCACTCGACGAGTCGTCCAAGCTCGGCTCGTGTGTGGGCGAGTGAGCATGGCGATTACGGTGTATTGACTAAGTGGACCTGCGATGCATGAAATGCAAGAGGACTCGATATCCTAGGGTTAGTGAATGTGATTATCGAAGCCGTGCAAGGTGTGCGTGTGATTTTCGTGGCAATTCATCATAGGGTTCATCTCTAGGAGAAAGAGATAAAAAGAAGAAAAGAAAAAAGAAAAAGAAAAACACGGAGAAAAACGACTCAAATAACGAAGAAAAAGAGACAAATGAGGCACGAAGTGCGACTCCCCCAAGCTGAAACTTGCATTGTCCTTAATGCAATAGTAGTGAATACGGGAGGGCAATGAAAATGGGGGGGGGTGCACGGACACAAAAAATGAAAAACACGAAAAACACACGAACGAAACTGGAAAAATAAAGAGAAAGAAACATACAAAATAAAAGATATAAAACGCAACGAAGGACTCAAAGACACAAACACACGACAACTGTAATGCCCTGCTAAGCTACTGCACAAGTACTAGAGGGGGGGGTGAATAGTACTTTAAAATAATTAAGAGGCTAATTCCTAATTACTTGCAAACTCTACCAAACAATGCGGAAAAGTAAATATTAGACAACAAAGAAACAATCGCAAACAACGATATTACTGGGTTCGGATACACCCAAGTCTCCCTGACTTGTTCCCGGTGATCCTACGTCCCAAACACCCGGATCCCCTCCGGATACTTGAGTTAGAAACCCTAACTCAAGATTTCCACTATGAAATACTTGTGAAGAACCTTCACCAAGTCAAATCATACACAAAGTAATTTGTGACTCCCACAACCCGGGATCACAATCACAACTCTCACAACCGAGAGATAAACACTTACAAAATGAAAGTAAATGAAATAGAATAACTTACCACAAAATACCTATGCCTTGAGTATACTTACGAATTAGGGCAAGGATGATTTTGAGGAAGAAGAAGGCACCAAACCCTAGCTCCAAGATGTAGATCAACGATGGAGAGCTATGGGGTTGTTGGTGACCTAGAATCAAGCACTTGGCTTGGAAGGCTTCACACTCAATGAATCTCTCTTTGGAAGTAAGAGTGGGGAGAGATTATTGAATGGAATGAAAGAGCTTTGAATGAGCTTGGAATGAATTCTCTTGATCTCTAAACTTGCAATAATATCAGCCTTGAGTGCAATGAAATAGGATAGAGGAGAGAGAGAGAAAGAAATTCGAGTCATTAAATACTCCAACGGCTCTTTTCTGAACCCAACTAGTCGGTCAAAGAACAACCACCGACCGAATAGTTCATCAACTAGTCGGTCGGTCATTTAACGTAGACCGACTAATGGAAGAACAGCCAAAAGGTCGAAGCACAGACAAAAGGAACTAGTCGGTCCAAGAAGAGTAGCTGACCGACTAGTTTCACAACTAGTCGGTCGGTTACTCAACAGAGACCGACTAAGAGATAAAACTGAAGTCTGAGCACAAATTGATTTAGTCGGTCCAAGAACAAATGTTGACCGACTAGTTCATCAACTAGTCGGTCGCCAAATGTGTATAGACCGACTAACGATAAATAATAAGTTAGGTGAAAATTGGCATGTACAGTAAAGCTCAACTAGTCGGTCCAAGAAGGAAAGTTGACCGACTAGTTTATCAACTAGTCAGTCGATCAATGAACACAGACCGACTAATTATAAACAGTAGCTCAGGCTCAAATTTGCTTGTACAGGGAAAGCTCAACTAGTCGGTCACAGAAGCATCACTGACCGACTAGTTCACAAACTAGTCGGTCGGTGAGTCAACTTAGACCGACTAACTGTAAACAGTAAAGAGCTTATAATTGACTGACTGAAACTAGTCGGTCCAAGAAGCTTTGCCGACCGACTAGATCACCATCTAGTCGGTCGGTTCTTCTTCTTGAACCAACTAACATGCACAAGAAGTCGCGAATCGAAGCGCGAAGCTTCGGGAAAGTTTGTTTGGACTTCTACTAAGATCCTAGAGCTAAGATATGAGCGTTATGAAGATTTAAACCGTCAGACCTACTCAAGGCTTAACATTCTACGATAGAAGCTTAAAGAATATAAATAAAACTTGACGATACCGTCTTCAATAGCTTCAATCGAATCTTCATGACTTCTAAAATGGTCCATAAGCTTCAACGAAGCTTTAGGCATACGATCACGTGCTTTGAGAAGTCTCGAGACATCGTAATTGATATTCATATGAATGTGGCGACGATCTCCATAACTGCGCTCACAAGTTGTTAGTTCACGATATATTTATGTTTGATCATCATCCAAAACCAAATCCGGGGAGTCCAATATCCAACAACAATGACACACGAAAACATGCACACAAAAGTCGATTTTCCCCAAGCTGAACATGACAATGCTAGCAAAATGATATGACCAATGGGGATGTAGAGATATGCTAGGGGGAAAATCGGAAAAGAAAGAAATCAGAATGCAGGAGAGACAGTGCTCGTTCTCCTCGGAAGAGGATGGGGGTGAAATGATAGAAGGGCACGACATGAAGAGTTATTAAGATGCAAAAGCAAATCCTAGATACGCTCCCCTCGCTAATGAGAGGAAACGAGATTATTCAAATCTAAACTAGAAAGCGGTAAATTTTTACACTACTGGATTAGGATACACCTGAGCGTAGGCGGATCCAAGATCTGGAGCGGGGCAGGTAGCTGCTCTAACTGATCCTTCTGTGGCTCCGCCAGAAGCGCTGTGCCACATGTGCCAATGGACCCAAGCAATGCACCTCCAAGCATCCCTCGTAGGTGTCCACCTGTGACCTGTAAAGGACGAGGTGCATTAGTCCATGGCAAGAAATTATTTCCTGAAATAAATGTATCCCAGAGATAATCGTCAACATAAGATGGAAAAATAATAAACGGGTGACGAATACTCCCTGAGAATGGGTCGCTATCCTCTGTACTAGTGACGACCTAATTCTCGCTCTCCATGGGAAGTGGCTCTCCAGGTAGTGACGCACCGCAGCATACCTCAAGGGAAGTAGATCCTGTGTCCTGCGAGAGATATGACGTGTCAAAAATACATGAGTCTAAAGAAATAGGAAGTGAAAAGTGAGACTCAAAAGTGGAGTGAGAGTGAGTATGAAAATCTCCCAGAATAGGGGCAATATGCTCAAGTAGATGCTCAACCGTAGAAGAAGTGGAGAGCGACGGTAAATGTAGATGTGACTCGGGCTCCATGGAGTGGACCATCGTATCCAAGACCTCATGAATGTCCTCCTCGATGATATGCTCATATTCCACCATCTGCCCGATGTCCTGAATGACATCCTCATGGTTGACCACCGACCAAGGAGGAAGCTGTGACAGAGATGGCTGTGGATGTGGATGTGGAGCGGACCCATCGTATGTGGTCATCATGTCCTCGTCCTCATGCACATCCTCCTCGCCCTTATGCATAAGCTCTGTAAACTCCTCGGTCCTCTCATAGGACTCATGTGGGGTATCTAAATCAAGACAAGAAGTTTCTCCCACAGATCCTAGAGATATCTCCCCATCCTCACTATCATCATCAAAAAATACTTCGTCATCCAAGTGGTAGTGATGGAAAAATGGGGGATCGGCATGAGATGTGTCTATGGTGGCCGATGGCATGGTAGTCTCAACCATGAAAGTAGGTATATCCTATCCTTCATCCCCTCTCCTCGGTGTAGGCTCGATGATTGGTACCATCAAGTTTCGTACTGTTTGGCTTTGGTTAAACATGGCACTTTCAAGGAGAGACACGAGGTTTGATTCTTCTTGTGTTGGTGGAGGGATATAAGGTTGAGAAAATGGATGGGTGGTGTTTGGGCTAAGGTTGTGGGAAAATGTTTGGCCTTGGTGTAGGGGGAGGCTCTCGAGCGTAAATGGGCAATCATAATACACATGCCCCACCATCCCACAAGTCTCACAAACCACAACCAAATAAGGATTGTATCCTCCCATCTGAGCATCGAAATTTGATCTCCACATGGTTACACCAAAGATACATGGACAACAAAAATAAGAAAACTAGAGAGGAGCGTCAATAGTACAAGAGAATAAAAAAAAGATAATATAATAGTGGGGGAAAAATTTCTTGGTTATTGAATATTTTTTTTAAAAAAAGAAAAAGAATTTTTTTTGTTTTTATGTGTAGTCTAACGAACCCAAGCTAAGCTAATATCAAACCGAACGTCTCCCCGGCAACGACGCCAAAAACTTGACCGGCGCCCCGTTTACGGTATGGGCGCGGTGTCGTTTTACCGCAAGTGTATGGTTAGTGTAGGGCGCGGTGTCGTTTTTGCATCTTAATAACTCTTCATGTCGTGCCCTTCTATCATTTCACCCCCATCCTCTTCCGAGGAGAACGAGCACTGTCTCTCCTGCATTCTGATTTCTTTCTTTTCCGATTTTCCCCCTAGCATATCTCTACATCCCCATTGGTCATATCATTTTGCTAGCATTGTCATGTTCAGCTTGGGGAAAATCGACTTTTGTGTGCATGTTTTCGTGTGTCATTGTTGTTGGATATTGGACTCCCCGGATTTGGTTTTGGATGATGATCAAACATAAATATATCGTGAACTAACAACTTGTGAGCGCAGTTATGGAGATCGTCGCCAAATTCATATGAATATCAATTACGATGTCTCGAGACTTCTCAAAGCACGTGATCGTATGCCTAAAGCTTCGTTGAAGCTTATGGACCATTTTAGAAGTCATGAAGATTCGATTGAAGCTATTGAAGACGGTATCGTCAAGTTTTATTTATATTCTTTAAGCTTCTATCGTAGAATGTTAAGCCTTGAGTAGGTCTTACGGTTTAAATCTTCATAACGCTCATATCTTAACTCTAGGATCTTAGTAGAAGTCCAAACAAACTTTCCCGAAGCTTCGCGCTTCGATTCGCGACTTCTTGTGCATGTTAGTTGGTTCAAGAAGAAGAACCGACCGACTAGATGGTGATCTAGTCGGTCGGCAAAGCTTCTTGGACCGACTAGTTTCAGTCAGTCAATTATAAGCTCTTTACTGTTTACAGTTAGTCGGTCTAAGTTGACTCACCGACCGACTAGTTTGTGAACTAGTCGGTCAGTGATGCTTCTGTGACCGACTAGTTGAGCTTTCCCTGTACAAGCAAATTTGAGCCTGAGCTACTGTTTATAATTAGTCGGTCTGTGTTCATTGATCGACTGACTAGTTGATAAACTAGTCGGTCAACTTTCCTTCTTGGACCGACTAGTTGAGCTTTACTGTACATGCCAATTTTCACCTAACTTATTATTTATCGTTAGTCGGTCTATACACATTTGGCGACCGACTAGTTGATGAACTAGTCGGTCAACATTTGTTCTTGGACCGACTAAATCAATTTGTGCTCAGACTTCAGTTTTATCTCTTAGTCGGTCTCTGTTGAGTAACCGACCGACTAGTTGTGAAACTAGTCGGTCAGCTACTCTTCTTGGACCGACTAGTTCCTTTTGTCTGTGCTTCGACCTTTTGGCTGTTCTTCCATTAGTCGGTCTACGTTAAATGACCGACCGACTAGTTGATGAACTATTCGGTCGGTGGTTGTTCTTTGACCGACTAGTTGGGTTCAGAAAAGAGCCGTTGGAGTATTTAATGACTCGAATTTCTTTCTCTCTCTCTCCTCTATCCTATTTCATTGCACTCAAGGCTGATATTATTGCAAGTTTAGAGATCAAGAGAATTCATTCCAAGCTCATTCAAAGCTCTTTCATTCCATTCAATAATCTCTCCCCACTCTTACTTCCAAAGAGAGATTCATTGAGTGTGAAGCCTTCCAAGCCAAGTGCTTGATTCTAGGTCACCAACAACCCCATAGCTCTCCATCGCTGATCTACATCTTGGAGCTAGGGTTTGGTGCCTTCTTCTTCCTCAAAATCATCCTTGCCCTAATTCGTAAGTATACTCAAGGCATAGGTATTTTGTGGTAAGTTATTCTATTTCATTTACTTTCATTTTGTAAGTGTTTATCTCTCGGTTGTGAGAGTTGTGATTGTGATCCCGGGTTATGGGAGTCACAAATTACTTTGTGTATGATTTGACTTGGTGAAGGTTCTTCACAAGTATTTCATAGTGGAAATCTTGAGTTAGTGTTTCTAACTCAAGTATCCGGAGGGGATCCGGGTGTTTGGGACGTAGGATCACCGGGAACAAGTCAGGGAGACTTGGGTGGATCCGAACCCAGTAATATCGTTGTTTGCGATTGTTTCTTTGTTGTCTAATATTTACTTTTCCGCATTGTTTGGTAGAGTTTGCAAGTAATTAGGAATTAGCCTCTTAATTATTTTAAATTACTATTCACCCCCCCCCCTCTAGTACTTGTGCAGTAGCTTAGCAGGGCATTACAGTTGTCGTGTGTTTGTGTCTTTGAGTCCTTCGTTGCGTTTTATATCTTTTATTTTGTATGTTTCTTTCTCTTTATTTTTCCAGTTTCGTTCGTGTGTTTTTCGTGTTTTTCATTTTTTGTGTCCGTGCACCCCCCCCCCCCCCATTTTCATTGCCCTCCCGTATTCACTACTATTGCATTGAGGACAATGCAAGTTTCAGCTTGGGGGAGTCGCACTTCGTGCCTCATTTGTCTCTTTTTCTTCGTTATTTGAGTCGTTTTTCTCCGTGTTTTTCTTTTTCTTTTTTCTTTTCTTCTTTTTATCTCTTTCTCCAAGAGATGAACCCTATGATGAATTGCCACGAAAATCACACGCACACCTTGCACGGCTTCGATAATCACATTCACTAACCCTAGGATATCGAGTCCTCTTGCATTTCATGCATCGCAGGTCCACTTAGCTTTTTGTGAGTCGTGCGTCATGCCTAGCTGTTTGGTGTGCTTCTACTTTGTGATTTTACTTTATATACCTGTCCAGGAATGACCCCTAGATTATCATGCTTCGATTTGAATATGTGGTATTTATTTCCCCTGTCTACTTCTGCATGATATATATAAATATATATCGTGTACTTCATTTCGCATGTGTCGGGATTCCACAATTAAGGACTAGGATAACCCATTTAGCCCATGCTCTATTTAGCGGGAATAGTTTCCTTTGCCCAAGTGTTTAGATTCCGAATTTTTTTTTGTTTTACTTGGTGCAAATCCCCTCGTCGTGTACCGTTCTCCCACTTGGGAGAGTACACATGTATAGCCAAAAACCCAAAAATCCAAAAAAAAAGAGAAAAGAAAAGAAAAACCCAAAAAGAAAAGAAAAGAAAAAATTTTGTTTAGCCCAAAATCCAAAAAAAATACAAATACCCAAAACCCAAAAATTTCACGTGTGAATATTTTTCCTATCTACCGAGAATAAAGGGAAGGCGAGAATTTGCACCGAGTGTTCTACTCCACATCATCTCAACCCCCATCGTTTTCGAAAACACTTGGCTTAGGAACTTTTTAGCTATTAACTAGGCTATAGTGCGGTGATTTCATTAACCCTAGTTGTGGAGTCCTTGACGCATGATATGATTCGATTCTCGCTCCATTCTCATGCATGCTTGAGCTATATATTCACCGCTTAATTCGAATCGAATCGATATTTGGGTCATTTATTGGATTTGTGTATATCAAGCTTTATTGCACAATGTAGATAGTGACACCGTCTGCTAGCACAAGACCACACTCACTCGCGCTTCACCGCGTGGGCCCACGGCATTTGTCTGGACTCGTATTCCTTGGTTTAGTGATGTGATTTGGTATTTGCTTGCTTGGTGTGTCGTTTTTTATTTTGTTGGCCCTGACGGGCAATCTAGGATATAGAGTTTTCTTTTTCTCTCTTTCTCTCTATTTTCTCTCTCCGAGCTCCTACTCTCACTCGTCTTCCTCGAGGACGAGGAAGAGTTCAGCTTGGGGGATTTTGACGTGCTTTTATTTTTCATATATTTGTGCACATTTTCTCCCGTGTTTTTCCATTATTTACCGCCGTCTTGTATTCGTTTTCTCGTGTTTTCTTGTTTTCTTTCACTTTTCTGTGTTTTTGGTATTTTGCAGGAATTTCTAGCATTTTGGACATAAAACGACGATATCATGAGTCCCTGGAGCAATGGGAGGAGTCACGCGTGATCCAGGGGGTCAAAGCGATGAAGATTGATTTTCCTCAGCCCTCAACCGATCGGGTGGACCAGTCACCCGATCGGTTGGTGCACGCGTATCCTACCTGGGTAGCAGCTGAAGAAGGATAGCAGCTCACCCGATCGGTTCAGCGATCGGGTGAACCGACGGAGCTCTCTGTCATTTGGGCTGAATTCCAACCGAACGGGTGACTTATCACCCGATCGGTTCACATGTAGCTGAAATTCCTCATTTGGCGAACCGACTGAGTCACCCACTCGCCTCAGCGCCCGGTTGAAGATTTTTGAAGCTCTCACCCGATCGGTTGACTCATCAACCGATCGGGTGGCGATTTTTCTGCGGGTTTGGACCCAAACCATTAGGGTTTCGAAGTGGGGCTATAAATACTCGAGGCTGGCCGACTTGAGAGATTCTCCTCTAGTTTTTAGGGCTTTTTCAGCCCCTTTGTTGGGAGGCTTAGGGTAGATTAGATTAGGTCTTTGCTCAATAAATCTTGTACCGAATTGTTGGATTCGAATCAAGATAAGTATTTCGTTCTCTTGTTTTCCATTATTTTGTGTTGTATTTGTTTTGCTTCATGATGATTGTTTGCATGTCTTTTGTGTTGGTTGTTTATATGTTTTTCATCATGGAGTAGTATTGATGAACCCTAATACGGGTTAGAGTAGGATTGATGCTTAGGTTGTTTCATTTGACTTGGTTGCATGGCATGTGTTCGATGAAATGCGTCAATGGGGATTTCTAGCAATCTGGGTCCAATTCGTACGACGACACACTAGTTGTGTTGGGGGTTGGGGTCCGGTGCTTGTCCAGTCAAGATCCGCTTCGATGTATTGCTAGAAATCACATTTGACCTATTTGGCCATTAGGGTTACGCGGGGGTGTTTCATTGTCATTGGCAGGAGAAAGACCGCCTCTGACCGTCGGGCCAAGGGGGAATAAACTTGGCGGTTGACTCCCTAGCCATAGCTCACGCCCCGAGTGTAGACATCGAGTCCTCGCGCGTGGGAACGGCTTGGACGAAGTGTTGGGAGTTATCATTGTGGCCTTAATGCTCCCGGTTGCGGAAGGTGTTAATGGACATGGGAATGCCCATCGTCCGGAACCGGGTAGGCCTAGCGTGCTTGGCACCGACCGGAATATCGGGCCATGGACGCTAGGTACCACCTTTTGGGGCAATGTCTCACCCTGGGTCAAGTCAAATGCCAAGTGTCATGAATGCTCTAGCCCGTGTTAGCGGGGATTCATTTCATGTCTTTTCATTTCTTTCTTTTATTTCTACACTTCACACATATCATCCGCGTAGCTAGCACACAACTTAGGCAAAGCTAGTAGCCATTCAAGCCATCCACCTCCCTGAGTTCGATAAACCCGCACCCTACACTAACCGTGCACTTGCGGTAAAATGACACCGCGCCCATACCGTAAATGGGGCGCCGGTCAGATGGGTGTGTCGTCGACGCTGGGTGGCACCGACGGTGCAACTTTGGCGGTCACCGGAGCTGGTGGTGGTGGGTGAGAGAGAGAGAGGTATAGTTAGAGTGGGAGGGCTGGAGGTGATGGGATCGATGTGGCTGGGCGTTGCTGTCAGTTAATGGGGCTGAAGGAGAGAGGGATAGAGAGTGAAAGATAGAGGGATAGAGAGAGATGAAGAGAGGGCGGACCCATGGGGTGGAGCTCGGGTGGCGGTGGGCGTCGATGAAGTCGACGGAGCCGGCGAATTGGGGAATGGGGGTGGAATTTTGGGGGAGTCGATGGATCGAGCTGGGTGGGTAAAGATTAGGGTTTGGGGGAGCTCGGCCAGCAGGTGGCTTTTAAATCAGTTGCTACTTGGTTTCCGCACCCCTACTCGGGCCGAGCGGCTTTAGCGCTCGGTCGAGTCGAAAAAATTAATATATATATGAAAATATGGGTTCAGAATACTCCCTCAGCTGACTCGACCAAGTAGGGGCTACTCGGACCGCGTAGACAAAACACCAGTTTTCCTCTATTTTACCGCGCTTTCCTTAGCTCGATCGAGCAGGTGCATACTCGTTCGAGCAGATGGCTACTCGACCGAGTAGGGTGCTACTGGGGCCGTGTAGACAGAACGCTTATTTCGTCGCTTTTCCGGTGCTCTTCGCTACTCGACCGAGTAGGGGTCTACCCGGTCGAGTCACATGTAGCTCTTTTTCCCCAAGCTTGTTCTTCTATTGGCCGCTCTTCTCCTGGCTCCCTTACCTTCAATACATCGTTTTGCATGATCTCCTTAACGTTCGACCTGTAGGAAGGAAGAACTTGTCAGCTTTTTATAATTTTTGTATTTTTATGGAAGTCAAGACATTTTTATTTGGTTTTTTTAATAGATAAAGCAAAACAAAAATGAAAAAGAAAATCTAAGATATAGAAAGTCAGGTTGCCTCCCGATAAGCGCTCGTTTTGATTCATGCACTCGACTCCCTCCAGATCTTCAACGGATAATATTTGGCGCATAGGAGATGCACGCATCATACTTGCCAACGATACCGTGTGGCGGTATTTGGCGCGCTTCCTCTCTATGGTTCTCTTCTTGCATGTGGACAATGTCTTCCGGCTCTTATTGGTGCAATGAGTCGTCCGAGGGATCCTCATCAAGCACACGAAGATAGGCGACAACCACCTTATTGTAGATGGAGTCGCCATCGTCATCAACGATTGTCTTCACCGGGTCCTTCATGAACTCTTCAGTAGTGTACTCACCTATAACATCATTCTCCGAGAGCACTAGATAACTCTCTCCTTCTTCTTGGACTTGCTCTTTCATGGATTTTTGTAGCCGGAATTGGGCTTCGATATTGCCCACATTCATGGAGAGAGTACCTTCACGAACATCTATCAAGACACCGGCCGTCGCCATGACTGGACGGCCAAGTATGAGTTGGGAACTCCCCCTTTTTCGGCATATCCATTATAATGAAATCCACCGGCACACATAATCCGGGCGGTATTTGTAGAATGATATCTCTAGCAATGCCTACCGGATATGTAATTGAGTGGTCCGCCAGTTGTATAGACTTGTCGGTAGGCTCCAACTCGCTTCCGGTTTGTAGCCTCTTAAATATGGAGCGCGGCATCAAACTGATGCTCGCTCCCAAGTTGATCAATGCACGGCTAATAGGCGTACCTCCAATAGAACTTTGCACTGTAAAGCTTCCCGGATCCGGTAATTTCTTTGGGAGGTGGTTCTTAATGATAGAAGTAGAATCCTCTAAGAGCTACACTTCTTCGTGTTTCCGCTTTCCCATGATGAGGTCTTTCAAAAACTTTGCATATATAGGAATCTCCGTTATAGCATCCATGAAGAGGATATTAAGTTGGATACCTTTCGGAGCTCCGTAAATTTATCATACTTTTTCTCCATTTTTTGCCAAAGTTAGCCTTTGTGGATACGGTGGAGGAGGTCGGCTTGCCTTATCCTTGGCGGCGTCCTTAGGAGTTGAATTGTTGGAAGTAATTGTATCGTCCTTCAGTTCCGGTGTGATGGTGGGCAAGGTGGAAGGCGAAGCCTCCCTCTCTCCATTCATAATAGGCTCATCGGTAGCCTTTCCTCATCGTTGCCAATATGGATGTCTTCAGTTGTAGCTTGAATCGTCGGTCCTTGGCTTTCCTTTCTTGTAACCGGCACCATTACAGTGTCGGTTATCCTGACTCCTTGCGTGATGACGGTGACCACGGCATTTGCTTGAGCTCTTGGATTTGGCTCCGGTTGTGAAGGTAGCCTTCCTTGATGCTTCAGTAGTTGGGACATCTGACCTTTTAGCTCTTCAAGTGATGTGTTGATGTTCTTGAATTGAGTGGTATGTCTTGATTGAAATTTATTTGTCCGCTCATAAACGATTTCAAGGTAGCCTCCAAGTTGGGACGTGGTGGCGCTGGTGCATAATTTTGCTGAGATGGGCGATTGAATTGGTAGCCCGATGGTCTATATGGCCCAGATGGCCTAAATCCATTCTGCTGCTGAGGTGGCAGCTGTCCTTGTTGTTGAGGAGGAGGATGTGGTGGCCTCTGAAACTGTGAAGGTTGCAGCCCTCCATTTGGATTTCCATAGGACAATCTGGGGTGATTTCTCGCCGCCAGGTGTTACCACTGATTACGTCCATCTCCTTGTACAAATTGTACTTGCTCAGATTGTGATTCAGCTCCGTCATATGGTCCTTCGTTGGGGGCGTAGCCTTGCTCCGTATATTCTTCTTGAGGATGATAAGCTGGAGCGCTGGTAGTTGTTGGAATAGCATCCAACCGTTGTTCGATCCTTGGCACCTGTTTACATAGAGTTTCAATATGAGTATCAAGGTGGCTAACGACTTTTACCTCCAGAGTCCTGGTGATGATGGTGCGCTCCTTGTTCCATTGTTGGTTGTTCATCGCTATGTGTTCAAGCAGGTCAATTGCTTCCTCAGGTGATTTGTCTAGAATGGCGCCTTGTGCGGCGGCATCAATAATCATCTTCGTACTTGGCTGCAACCTGCTGTAGAAGCTTTGGACTAGATCCCAAGATGGGATTCCATGGTGTGGGCACTGATGCTGAAGGTCCTTGAACCTTTCCCAGGCTTCGTAGAGCGACTCTTGCGGCAGTTGCTTAAAGTTGGAGATAGCTCCTCTGATCCTCACCGTTTTGGACTGTGGGTAAAATTTGTCCACGAAAGCAAGCGCCAGTTGCTCCCAAGTAGTGAAGTGGTTGGATGGGTGGGCCCGCAACCAATATGAAGCCTTATCCCTCAAAGTGAAGGGAAAGAGCCTTATCTTTATAGCATCGTCGCTCACATCTTTGGTCTTAAACGTATCGCACTTTGCCAGAAAAGTGTCGATGTGATGGTTCAGGTTCTCGTGCGGATGCCCATGGAAGGGATACTGCTGCAATAGATTTATAAGCCCGGTATTTATCTCAAAGCTACTTGCCGCCAGTTGCGTCCTCAGAATGGAAGAATTGTTCCCGTAGCTTGGTTTCATGTGGTCCCAGATGGACCCGGTGTGATGCGGAGTGGGGATTTTTTCTGCCATTGGATCAGAGGGTGTCTGATACTTAGTCAAATCTCTGAGAGTTCTTACGGTCTTCTCGATTTTGGGATCAAATAGTAGTTCTTTATCAATAGTTCTGAAGCGAGTAATCATGCACAAAACAACTCAGAAAATACCGTGAGTAGCAAGGTAATAATAAAAGAGAATAAAAAGGATGGAAAGATAGGAAATGATAAGAGTTGCTAGCAAATTCTTCTAAATAAAAATAAACTTAGTAACACCGTAACTATCCCCGGCAATGGCGCCAAAATCTTGACGCACCCAGAACGTACACCTAAAAGTCACCTGGCGGTGTCACAGTCGTCAGGCGCTGTATGGTTCCTAAGTGTTGATTCTGGGTTCCATCCGCAAGCAGCCAGTGTCAAATTATAGTATAAAAGATTGTCGAATCCCATAGAGACAGTGAAGGTGTATCGGGTCTCAAAATATTTCTAATTCTCAGAAAGAATTAGCAGTCGGTTGGAAGAGTGTTGGTTGATGTTGTTGGTTCAATATAAGGAAAATAGGTCCTTGGGGATCACCGCTAGGACCGTCAGAGGTCGATGTTAGGCTAGGGTTCCTACATTGCATTCATTTTATGGGATTGGTCTCTCAGCTCGTACCACTCTCGTGGATTAGAGCTTCGAGTTACTTTGGTGGCTCGCATTGACGCAATGGCAGTAGCCATCAATTTAGTGACATAGTTCGTCGGTGGATCACCTAACGGCACGAGCCGGGCATGGTCATGAGCCTTGATTGGATCCACTAACTCCCTAATTAAATCCTTAGGATAATCCTTAAGCTAATTAATTCCACAGACCGTGGGCATGCTCTCAGTACGAGTTGGATCAACCAAATTACTCTCCGTTTATTCTCAACACAACCTAAAAATCCCAACTTTACATCTTTTTCCTAAGATCCTAGGGCTAACCCATTAGCCTTAGATTAGACTACTCAGATATAGCAAATAGAACAAAGAAAGATGCGATTTTTAGATAGGAATTCATAATAGCAATAGAGAGAGTAAGAAAGTTGAGATTTTTACGTACCGAAAGCAAGTAGCGCAATAGACAATAATAAGAAAGCCAAGATCCAAAGATTCCACACAATAACAAGCAATAAAATATCGTCTTTACTTCGTCGGCACAATATCTCCAAAACCTAGATTTAAAACTCTCAATTAAACTTAAACTAAAACTATAACTTAACCTAAAACTCGACGTCTGGAAAAAGTCTAGAAAAACGTCTTAAATACATAGGGGATGGACCCCATAAGAAAAAATCAAAATCTGGAAGTTTGGGGCCCACTTGTCGCTGGCCGCGTCGGCTGCTCGTAGGCGGCTGCTCGGTCGAGCAGACACCTTGGCATGGACTCTGCTGTTGCGCTGCTTGGGACGGGTACGGGCTACTCGGTCAAGTAGCCCGCCTGCTCGATCAAGTCGTCAGTGGATCTGAGCTTCTCCTCAAATTGCCATTCTGCCTGCTCGGGTCGAGTAGGTCCTGCTCGGTCGAGTCGTTAGGAAGTCTGGATTCTTCATCCAAAACTTTGATGTGCCTGATCGGGTCGAGTAGGTCCTGTTCGGTCGAGTCGGATGTGTAACGACCCGCTCTCGGGGGCCAGTTACTTATTTGGTTTACTTGCTGGTCCTGCAGTTCACCAGTGAAATCAGCATAGCCATAACGCAGAGATGTACCAACAACACTCAAACCAGCGTACAGACTTTATTACAGTCCAAATTAAAGTACAACAACAACCAGCACTCTCTCACTAGAATACATAAAAGGAAGTACGGAAAGTAAAAGCGGAAAAGGAAATACACAGTACAACACACACTCCAACAGAAAAGTAACTAAAACTCTGTAGCCTCTGGGTCGTACGCAGGCTCCTCGAACTCTGGTGCAACCTCCTTGATCAGGTCATCGTCTGCCGGTGCCATAAATGAAACCGAAGGTAAGTCACAACAATTCTAAATAAAGAAAAGGAGTACTGTACAAGTATGACAAAGTGAAAGTAAAGTAAAGTACGGTGCAGTGTCTGTACAAGTATAGGAAGTAAAGTAACTGAGCAACTGAGTGGTAAAAGTAAACAGCCCTGAAAAGAGGGGGCAACTGCACGTGGGAGTGCAGGTGTAACCGACTACTGCTGTAGCTCAAAGCATAACAAGTAAAGTGCGGTGACTGTGCAAAAGTAACTACGTGACTCAAGTCGGAGAGTACAATATGTGACCGTTCAGTTCGTCTCTTGCCTGGGTGCTACCCAGACGAATGTCGGAACCCAGGCAGCATGCAGGTTACTTTTTATTTGCCGAAACCCAGGCAGCAGGACGGTTTGCCGAAACGCATGCAGCAGGACATGTAGATCGAACTCTAGTCACTCCCGTACTCTCTCAAACTATGAGTTACCCCAATACCCCAGTGATGTGTCAATTACAAGTTCTTTACATGATGTTCTACAGGACGTTCCACATGTCGTTAGTCACACCAGGTCAACTGGTTGATTTTCTTATTAAGAACCAGGAAGTAGGAATCTTGTTCAAAGTAGACTGTGCCAAGCACAGTGGATAAGGACGAGTCCAACACCAGGTGGTGTTGCATGCTTCCGTGCTTCGAGCACGTAGTAGTGTGGTGCTACAAGATCGTACAGGCACAGTTGACTAAATTTCTGAATTTAGAACCTGTCGTGACTTACCAAAGTCAATACCGTCGTAGTATGCGTGAAGAGGATCTAGGGCTTCCTCTGAAGTTGGTACACCAGAGTCTGTACCTGCAACACAAAATACTTAGTTAGAAAACACGACTTTTCCTATTTTAATAATTAGGTCGTTTTGATTGTTAAAACTCGTTAAAACGGCGTCGGAAATTATTCAAAATTTTTATATAAGCCTAAAATAGTTATTTTGATTTTACTGCATGAGAGAAGAATTTTCAAAAGCTTCTGTATTGTTTTACAATTTTTAGAAACTCAAAAATAGCTTTAAAACCCCAAAATACTCAAGTGACGTATATCTTCCGTAATTTCTTTCGGGGGTAATACTCGTCGGAAAATCTTAAATGGGTGGTCAAAACGACCGTCTCGAAGATTATTTTCACATATAATTTTATCACGTATTATAGTGCGTGAAACCAACGAGTTACGATTTTTAGAACGAATTATACGTATTTAATTTTTAGGTTCATAAAAAGATTCTGGGAAAAGTAGGTGTCTGATCGAGGTGCAACCAGCGCCATTGGATCCGAAATAATGTTTTTGATTTTCCAGAGTTGGTCTCATATTTTTCTGGCCCCTGTATAATTAGTTATGAATTTTATACCATTAAACCCCATTTATAATTATTAAAAAACGAAATACGAATTCAATTCCATATTTACGGAATTGCCATCAGGGTTTCTTACACACCCACATTCTGCTCGACCGTCGGAGGGGGGTGTCTGATCGGCGACTGGGGCGGCGACCGTGGCGAGGCGGCGGACGACGGCGGCGGCGACGCTGCGGCGGCCTGGGCGATGGCGGGGAGCGTGAGACGGTGGCACTGGAGGGCGGAAGCTGCGGCGGACGGTGTCAGGTTGGTGGCGGGGGCGGCGGCACGGCGGGATGCGGCGGCGAGCGTCGGTCGGAGCTCGGAGGAGGAGCGGAGAGAGGGAGATAGAGGGAGAACGAGAGAGACTGAGTGTGAGAGCACGAAAATCAGCAGCCTGGGGTTTGAAAATTATCGGGAGAGAGAGGGTAAGACTGAGTGCCTGTTGGGGGGTTAGATGCGGGCTTATTTATAGGGTAGGGAAATATCAATAGAAAGATAAAAATTGAGAATAATAATAATAATGATGATGATGATCATAGTTAATAGGGTATTGGATGGGGGTTGAATCTCACCAGTCTCATACGGTGAGTTATATGGGTGGGGTTAGGGAAAGTAGTAGAGGTAGATCTAGATTTATTAGGGGTAAAAGTCAATTAGTAAAAGTAATTAGTAAAGGCAAAAGATCATAGTCAAATCGGTGGAGCACAAACCCGTTTTCACAAACGACTCCGAAAAATTACGAAAACATACCCACGGGATCGTATCGATGCGAGGATCGCGAATACAAGATCCGTTCTGGGAATTGAGCTACAGAAATACTAGTTTTAGGCTAAAACGTTTAGAAAGTGGGTCTGCAGGTTCTAGGCTGAAATGATGTTGGAAAATTATGAAATTAATGTCGGAAGCCCTAAATGATCATAGGAGGCTACTGTAGAAGTTTGAAAACGTTTTGAAAATGTTTGAATAGCAAATAAATTTATTGACCCAAAACGGTAATTATCGAAAACGAATTTTTATCAGAATTGTTTTGAGTATTTGAGGAAATCTGAAAGTGCTGAAATATAATATAATAAGTCTAGTGTTTCAAATTATTTTTATAAGAATTTTTGAAATCCGTTTAAAACTCCTTATCAACCATTACAGAATACCTTTTAAAAATGAAATTACGTTAAGTACCTAATTTAAATGTACTGGAAAAATACAGGCCGTTACATTCTAACCTCCTTAAAATAATTCCGTCATCGGAATTAAGAGGATCGATAATCGCCTAAGCAATTTAAACGATCGAGAGGAAGGCTTGATGAGTGACCACGGCATTGGAAAATAAGTTGTTAATAGCATGAAATATAATGTGACATCACAGCATTAAGAAGACAAAAGGTGAATACACAAATACATACCACTGACATCACCATAGTTTCCGTAACTAGTTTCGAAACCTAGAATCATCACCATAGTTACTTCAGATTCATCAAGTAGCCAAAACATGAGATAATGGCACTACATGAAAATGATAGTTATAATGATGAGGACATCTGTTCGAACTTGGAACCTGAGGTGACAAGTCAATATCAAGCTATATTTAACCATATAACATGAAGATCATAAAGTTTAAAAATTTCTAACTTAGGCTAAAGATGACGACATGGTCTCAATCATGTAAAGCATCGACATAGCATACAAAAGCGTGAGGACTAATCCAAATGCATGCAAGCTGTTACAACTCAACCAGCCGAGCATAAAGGACATCATCTGCCATGCTACCCAATTACAAGCCAATATCCAGATCGACACCAAAATGCAGATATAAGGCCAACTCTCGAGGGTCAAGATCATAGCTACCACTACTCCCAGCAATCTCCACCACATCCAACAGTAAGCCAGCATCAAAGCTGTCCTCCAAATCCGAGCACAAGATTGGCATCTCATCTCAACACCTAAGGCCAAAAGCAATCCAATACTCATCCCCAAGGATACTTCTTCCCAACACCATTGGTTGATATCTACGGCTAACACCATCAGCCCTAAGCAATTTAACGACCAAAAACTCATGAACCCAAAAACACTAAGGATCGCCCCTAAGAATCAATCGAAGCGGGGCAGCTCAAGGGGGAAGAACCAGAAAAAGGAGCTCCAAATAATACTAAGAGTGGCGGGTTCCCAAGATCTCAACCACACTGTAACAACGAGGGTGACGGCGAGGGCTGTCGCTAAGCCCAACAGTCCCCAGGGTCGTTGGTGGCTGTCGATCCGCGGCGGTGAGGGCTGCGACTGGCTGTCGATCCATAGCGGGGGCCTCCAGTATGGGGTGGAGCTACGGGTGAGGCCGGAGGAGCTCGGGGGAGATGGGTGGTCTCGATGGGAGAGATGCGGGGTGGATGAGAGGGTGACATCGGGGCGAAGGGGAAGCCGTGGGATGACTTGGTGAGGAATGAGAGGGGGGATTAAAAAGAGGAAAGAGGGGGTGAGGATTTAAAGAGGGGGTGCCAAAAGTCGTTGGTAGGTAGTGTAGGGTTGGCTAAGTTAGGCAGGAACGGGGCTCGAGTACGGGATGAAGATAAAAGACAATAATGAGGGGGAGGTGGTAGGCGGGAAAGAATTCAAACCTAGGGAAAATTGGGTACAAGACGAAAGTAGGGTTAGAAAAGAAATACGAGTTCCAGAAGGATGCAAAAATGCAACAGCTTACAAGTGCACGTCACGTTTGGCTCGTCTCAAAATCTCCAGCACCATCTGCAAATACTTCTGAGCGTCCTTCGATCTGCTTCCGCTGAGGAGTTCGAACTTCTGATGATCGAAAATTCGGACGCTACCCTCCTTAGAATAGACGTAGCTAGAGTTCAAGCAAACTAGAAATAGAAAGATCAATCGAAGGGTCATCAAGCTAGATGAAGATCAATGGCGTTACATAATCATGTTTCACGTCCTTGCGGTCCAGCGGACACGGTCAGGGAAGTGACTAAGCCAGGATCACTTATGCCCAGTCTAGCTAGGTTGATCCAACAAACTTAGCCAAGCACATTGACCGGATCATGGTCCATTGAAGGAATATTATCATTTATATGCGTGCCACAGATACAGAAAGATTTTTATTATAACTAGTTAATCCTATCAAAATTTAGGTTTTGTTAATGAATTTTTATTAAGGCCAGATAGGTCAACTCCATTGGGGCTTTCGGAAGTGTTCCCATCCATCCTTCGAGTGTCAGACTTGCATTCATAGAGAAATGTCAGCTTAGTTGAGTATTGTGTACGATACATCATGGTTTTGCTACACTATTCACGAGGTATTTTGCACGGACCTGCATAGGCCGCCAAACTTGTAACGACCCGCTCTCAGGGGCCCGTTACTTATTTGGTTTACTTGCAGGTCCCGTAGTTCACTAGTGAAATCAGCATAGCCACAACGCAGAGATGTACCAACAACACTCAAACCAGCGTACAGACTTTATTACAGTCCAAATTAAAGTACAACAACAACCAGCACTCTCTCACTAGAATACATAAAAGGAAGTACGGAAAATAAAAGCGGAAAAGGAAATACACAGTACAACACACACTCCAACAGAAAAGTAACTAAATCTCTGTAGCCTCTGGGTCGTACGCAGGCTCCTCGAACTCTGGTGTAACCTCCTTGATCAGGTCATCGTCTGCCGGTGCCATAAATGGAACCGAAGGTAAGTCACAACGATTCTAAATAAAGAAAAGGAGTATTGTACAAGTATGACAAAGTGAAAGTAAAGTAAAGTACGGTGCAGTGTCTGTACAAGTGTAGGAAGTAAAGTAACTGAGCAACTGAGTGGTAAAAGTAAAAAGCCCTAAAAAGAGGGGGCAACTGCACGTGGGAGTGCAGGTGTAACCGACTACTGCTGTAGCTCAAAGCATAACAAGTAAAGTGCGGTGACTGTGCAAAAGTAACTACGTGACTCAAGTCGGAGAGTACAATATGTGACCGTTCAGTTCGTCTCTTGCCTGGGTGCTACCCAGACGAATGTCGGAACCCAGGCAGCATGCAGGTTACTTTTTATTTGCCGAAACCCAGGCAGCAGGACGGTTTGCCGAAACGCATGCAGCAGGACATGTAGATCGAACTCTAGTCACTCCCGTACTCTCTCAAACTATGAGTTACCCCAATACCCTAGTGATGTGTCAATTACAAGTTCTTTACATGATGTTCTAAGGACGTTCCACATGTCGTTAGTCACACCAGGTCAACTGGTTGATTTTATTATTGAGAACCAGGAAGTAGGAATCTTGTTCCAAGTAGACTGTGCCAAGCACAGTGGATAAGGACGAGTCCAACACCAGTTGGTGTTGCATGCTTCCGTGCTTCGAGCACGTAGTACTGTGGTGCTACAAGATCGTACAGGCACAGTTGACTGGATTTCTGAATTTAGAACCTGTCGTGACTTACCAAAGTCAATAACGTCGTAGTATACATGAAGAGAATCTAGGACTTCCTCTGAAGTTGGTACACCAGAGTCTGTACCTGCAACAAAAAATACTTAGTTAAAAACACGACTTTTCCTATATAAATAATTAGGTCGTTTTGATTTTTAAAACTCGTTAAAACGGCGTCGGAAATTATTCAAAATTTTTATATAAGCCTAAAATAATTATTTTGATTTTACTGCAAGAGAGAAGAATTTTCAGAAGCTTCTGTATTGTTTTACAATTTTTAGAAACTCAAAAATAGCTTTAAAACCCCAAAATACTCAAGTGACGTATATCTTCCGTAATTTCTTCCGGGAGTAATACTCGTCGGAAAATCTTAAATGGGCAGTCAAAACGACCGTCTCGAAGATTATTTTCACATATAATTTTATCACGTATTATAGTGTGTGAAAAAAACAAGTTACGATTTTTAGAACGAATTATACGTATTTAATTTTTAGGTTCAAAAAAGATTCTGGGAAAAGTAGGCTTCTGATCGAGGTGCGACCCACACCATTGGATCCGAAATAATTTTTTTGATTTTCCAGAGCTGGTCTCATATTTTTTGGCCCATGTATAATTAGTTATGAATTTTATACCATTAAACCCCATTTATAGTTATTAAAAAACGAAATACGAAATCAATTCCGTATTTACGGAATTTCCATCGGGGTTTCTTACGCACCCACGTTCTGCTCGACCGTCGGAGGGGGGTGTCTGTTCGGCGACTGAGGCGGCGACCGTGGCGAGGCGGCGGTCGACTGCGGCGGCGACACTGCGGCGGCGACACTGCGGCGGCCTGGGCGATGGAGGGGAGCGCGAGACGGCGGCGCTGGAGGGCGGAAGCTACGGCGGACGGTGTCAGGTTGGTGGTGGGGGCGACCGCACGACGGGATGCGGCGGCGAGCGTCGGTCAGAGCTCGGAGGAGGAGCGGAGAGAGGGAGATAGAGGGAGAATGAGAGAGACTGAGTGTGAGAGCACGAAAATCAGCAGCCTGGGGTTTGAAAATTATCGGGAGAGCGAGGGTAAGACTGAGTGCCTGTTGGGGGGTTAGATGCGGGCTTAGTTATAGGGTAGGGAAATATCAATAGAAAGATAAAAATTGAGAATAATAATAATGATGATGATGATGATGATGATAGTTAATAGGGTATTGGATGGGGGTTGAATCTCACCAATCTCATATGGTGAGTTATAGGGGTGGGGTTAGGGAAAGTAGTAGAGGTAGATCTAGATTTATTAGGGGTAAAAGTCAATTAGTAAACGTAATTAGTAAAGGCAAAAGATCATTAGTAAATGTAATTAGTCAAATCGGAGGAGCACAAACCCGTTTTCACAAACAACTACGAAAAATTACAAAAACATACCCACGGGATCGTATCGACGCGAGGATCGCGAATAAAAGATCCGTTCTGGGATTTGAGCTACGGAAATACTAGTTTTAGGCCAAAATGTTTAGAAAGCGTGTCTGCGGGTTCTAGGCTGAAATGATGTCGGAAAACTATGAAATTAATGTGGGAAGCCCTAAATGATCATATGAGGCTACTGTAGAAGTTTGAAAACGTTTTAAAAATGTTTGTATAGCAAATAAATTTATTGACCCAAAACGATAATTATCGAAAACGAATTTTTATCAGAATTGTTTTAAGTATTTGAGGAAATCTGAAAGTGTTGAAATACAATATAATAAGTCTAGTGTTTCAAATTATTTTTATAAGAATTTTTGAAAACCGTTTAAAAATCCTGATCAACCATTAGAAAATACATTTTAAAAATGAAATTACGTTAAGTACTTAATTTAAATGTACTGGAAAAATACAGGCCGTTACAGGATGTCTGATGGAGGAAGCTCGAAGTTGGATTGACCTGGGTCGAGTCACCCTCTGCTCGATCAAGTGGCTCGTGCACATCCCTTGGCTGAATCTGCATGTTAGCTCAACCGAGCAGCAGAATGCTGCTCGGATCGAGTCGCCTGGGAAAGTGTCTTGGGCCTTGGCTGTTGCTCCTTTATCTCGCTCGCTGCTCTTCCTCTCCTCCTACCTGCTTTCAAACCTCTGCGAACTCCTACAGAGCCTTGCCTATGACGTCCTGGATGTGCTGGATGTGTCTGTATCCCAAATCAGCTCCAAATCGCTACAAAATCCATGCAAGTACAAAAAGCTATACGAGACTCGAATATGGCGTTAGAAGCGCGTATATGTATGAAAATAAGGGATTTGGATGCAAATATGACATGGAATGAGATGAAATGATGCTATAAAAAGATGGAAAATATGGACACATAAGTAACCCCCCTCATTATTCTGGCCACTAATTGCCCAAATTAAGTCTATGGAAATGGGCCATCATGAGGTTTGGTATCCCCTTCCATTTATGCTCATAATGAGGGAACTGAGGTTTAACTTATTCATCCCAAGAGTAATGGGTCATGACGGAGGTTGGGTTTACTCATTCAACCCAAACGCTATGGGACACGGGCCATCTTAGTCTAGCAGGTAGAATTTATCTACTTGCTTAATGGTCTGGGCCCATGTATTTAACAGGTATGATCCTTGGTTACCCTGTGGACCTCTGGCCAAGCTGTGTGACCCCTTCCTCCTAGAGGTACCGTTCTATTGCTGATTTCTAGGATGGTAATGCCTGGTCCTTCCCTGACTGCCTCAGCCTTCTTGCCCTCACCTCGCATCTACTTCTGTTCCGGGTGGTTCGGATTCTTGGGTTTGGAATGCTACTAGTGGATACTCTCTCCGGTCTGCCTAGTCCTCCACTCGTTGCTCCTCCCCCCTCTTGTATTGTATCCTTGGTTTGGTTCCTTGGGCACACTCCCAAGTTCTCCCTCACTCTTTAACGGGCCCTTTTGATCGGCTCCCTACTACTCACCAGCATGCCAGGTGCGGGATCCGGGATCAGTCTTCTTGTGTTCTCTGTGACTCACATCCGGAGTCGACCCGCCACCTCTTCTTCCGCTACGATTACAGGGCTTTTGTCTGGGTGACCTGCAAGCTTTGACTTGGCCTTCCCTCCTATTCCAAATCCATTATCGTTGATGCTCACATGTTGAGGTGGCAATTTGGAGCAAAGGGGAAGACGACTCCTCGGGGCAAGCTCTCCATGTTGGTCTTCGCTGTGACGGTATGGCATATTTGTCGCGAGCGAAACAACCGGGTTTTTCTCTCCCGGTCATGTCCCATGGTTGCCCTCCTGGCTAGGATCTCTTCTGATATTTCAGATGCCATGGTGTATTGAGACCTTGAGGATCTTGTTTCTTTTGATCGCTCTATTTTTGGGAACTGAGGGATTACTTATGCCTTCTTTTTGTAAGTGTTCCCAGTATATTTTTCCTTTTATTGGTTTGTTCCTGATAGTTCTGGCGTAAGGAGACTGCTTCCCAGCCTCTCCCTTATCTGCTCTACTTGTTGGCACGCTTCCTGATGTAGTAACTATTTATATTATATATACACAGTCACTTACTTTTCAACTCTCTCTCTCTCTCTCTCTCTCTCTCTCTCTCTCTCTCTCTCTCTCTCTCTCTCTCTCTCTCTCTCTCTCTCTCTCTCTGTGTGTGTGTGTGTGTGTGTGTGTGTGTGTGTGTGTGTGTGCAATGATCATAACTGACTCAACCTCATTAATTGCCATTAGTAGTTTTATTCTTCATAAAAATCTTTTCGTTTTAAATCGAGTGATACCATCATTGATGGGGCTTTGGCCAAAATAAAGGAAAATATTTAAATTTCTAAATTAATTATCTGTTATGAGCGGGCTTTTGTAGGCCCATTAGTGTATTGGGTATCCACCCATTAAGTAACCCTACTTCTATAAATACAGGGCTACGGGGTTCCGTAGCCGCCAAGCTTACAACACATTATCAGCAAGCTCAAAGCTGAGCCAAACCTCTGCCGACGGACGAATCGTGACGCGAACGGGCTTCCTTCACCGAACGTCGCTAGATCCGGCGGGTAGGATCTAGAGGTAATTTTTATACCCTAGATCTAAACTTTATGCGCATACGATTAGATCTAAATGTTTGGCTCGATGTTTGATTAGTATAGATCGGATTTTTATCTCAGATCTGCATACTAAATCAACCATTAAATGAAAACTCGACGTTTTTATCAATAAAAATCAATTTTTTACGATGAAAAATGCTGTTTTAAAGACTAAAAATAGATTTTTTTTCTAACAAAAATCATGTTTTTACCATCTTCTTCCCCAAAAAAATTTCAAACCCTAGAGGGGATCTTTTCGTCGTAACGTAGCCAGAAGCCACAAACGCACGAACCCCCCTAGCGATCTCCCCGCCGCCAGAAGCGGCGTCGTGCCGCTGCCGCTCCGGCGACAGCCCGAGCCGTCGCCTGTGGCGGTGGTCGCTGCCACCATCGCTGGTAGTGGCAGACGCTGTAGCTGCCTGTAGCGGTGGCCAGTGCTGCCGCCTGCAGCACGGCCAGCTACGGCCACCGCTGCCAACCCGCCAGAAGCGGCACGGCGGCGATCCCCCCGTGCGCGCGAACGAAACCCTGGCCGCCAGAAGCGGCAACCCACGTGACGGAAACCCAAGCTGGTTGCACGGGATCGCACGGCAGATCGCCTCCAAAAACCCTAACTAGGGTTTGTCCACAAAAATTTTGTTTTTACAAACCCTTTTTCAGATTTAATTAAGTTTTTTCTTCGTTAAATTCTGATTACTTACATGCTTTATAAATCATCACATTTTGGATTATCTGATTATTATACGTTTAATAATTAGGAAGATCTTGTGACTGCTCTGCCGTTAGTTAACTAACCTAACAGTGTATGACGTTGTCCAGTGGTCCAATAGTTATTAATCGAAAAATTTTCATTTCCACTAAAAATGCCTGTGATGATTAATTGCATGTGATGATTAATTGCCTGTGATGATTAATTGTCTGCAATGAAATGAAATAACTGCTGCATTTTTCTGTGACGTATGTTTATATTTTGTTGTGGTTTTGGATCGGCTAGCTATCACCATTATTTTTCTCGCATTTTTTTACTTTTTGAGAGAAATTGTAGTGAGGATATAATTGTATAAATTCCAAGACCGGCGCACGTCCCACGAAGATGAAGATCTATTCCAGAAGAATAGGGGCCCCATGAGGGTTCCCGAGTTGTATTTTCTATTTTATGGGACTGTATGGACTTTATTTAAAATGGTGATTAGCCGATCCACACAACAAATATTTGTGTCTGAAATGCATAATTACTTGTTTTACTTTAAAATATCTAATTATTGCTCATTTTTAACATGCAAGAGATAGTGGCTAAAATTGCGAGCGTCGACTTTGACGTATTGGATGCTACAGGCAAAAATTATCTGAGCTGGCAGTTGGATATAAAATTCCACCTGCGCTCACAGGGACTGAGCCATGCCATTGCTGTAGGCGATAAGGTTTCTGACATAGATAAAGCGAAAGCAATTATCTATATCAGACGCCATATCGATCGAACCTTAAAGGCCGAGTACCTCACTATGGAAGACTCTTATGAGTTATGGACCGATGATCGCGCCCGGGCGTACACCCAAAAGAGCGACCGTGTAGTTTTACCGCAAGCGCACGGTGTAGCGTCGAGCGGGTATCGAACACAGGGTGGACGTATGACAGTGCCTTCTCCGAACAACCTGGCTATAGGGACAGAAAAGTAGGAAATTGCCTTTCGGCGATGTTGTCACGATCGTCAAATAATGTAAAGAGATATAAAATCAAATAAAGACGCCTAGGGAATAGGGAATCCCCGCTACTCACCGTATCTCGTCATTGTGATTCATCGGTTTCATAATTGCTAGGGTAGAATGTCGGATGAACTAGTTGCAACTGAATGTAAAACCTAGCTCACGCTCTCGCGCTGTTGCCGGTCTATAGCAAACCTAGGCTCGGGCCCAATCTCTTGCAAACCCTAGCCTATGCAAGCTAGCATTAGGATCAACGTCATCGTTCAATCGCATCCTGAGCCCACTCTCGTGCAAACTCAGGCTACGACCTAGGTTGGGATAGTTCCTCCCCGTCCAATCTCTTACAAACAGGTATCGGTATAGAATTGCAACCGAGAATCCTAGTATCGGTCCAATCTCTTGCAAACCTATACTTCGGTAACTCAATTTCAACCCAATTCGGATTTCTAGGGTTTCCTATCGAATTGGGATCCAATCTCTTACAAATCCCAATTGATATGAACACCTAGATATCCGTATTATATCGATCCCAAACTAACCCTAATCAATTCTAGCAATAGTTCTACAAAATCATCACAAATCGGAAATTGGGCTCGTAGGGTTCATCCCCACGCCCTAAGACGTTAAGACTACTCACAAATCATATCGCAAATGGAAGAACAATCAATTGAAATAGCAATAGAATTCATGGCAATATTCAAAATAGCAATAAAAATAGGATTTTTAATAGAGAGGGAGACAAACCAATGTAGCTTTCCAAGAATTCAACAAAATAACACTTTTCTCTCCTCTCCAATCACAAGAAATAAAGTCTAAAAAGTCTAATCTAAAAAAGGCTGCCAAAAACAATAGAAAAGCTCTCCAAACTAGGTTAGAATCTGGGGTTAAATACCCCCCAAAACTGGCCAAAAATTCGTGACCAAACTGCCCCTGTGTAGCTCCAAAATCGTGATTTCCGCTACAGGCAGCGCTGCTCACTTGGCCGAGTGACAAATGTCGCTCGGCCGAGTGAAAAACCCTGACGGATTCCAGTAAGTCTGGGGTCTTGGGGGTCGTCACTTTGGGCGTCACTCGGCCGAGCGAGTTACCGTCACTCGGCCGATGGGCTATCTTCACTCGGGCGGTCGACAATTGCCACTCGATCGAGTGGGGGCTTCTGATCTCAGACTGACAAAAAACAGTAACTTGGGAGTTTTTGATGGCCGTCGTCTGAGTGCCACTCGGGCGAACAGGATATGTCACTCGGCCGAGGCGGCTTCTGATGCTCGGCCGAGTGCACACTTGGAGCGTGTCCGATCTGGCCGGCCGAGCGGGGTCTCGCTGGTCGGCCGAGTGACTCCTTCACCCGGCCGAGTGAGACACTGAAAATGCCCATTCTGAGTGTTTTTGCCTCCTCGTCGCTCCTACGACGTTCTTTCTACTTCCGCTCCTCTCCAATCTCAAAATACCCCTCAGGGAAGTCTTTGGTGACACTCCGGAGTGGGTGTATCTCGGAATCACTCCAAATCGCTCCAAATCTCCTGAAATACGACAAAAACAACAAATCGTGAAAAGTATCGCAATATTGTCGATAAACCGTGAAAAACATGATTTGAGCGATCTAAATGGCATGCAAACATGCGGGAAAAAAGGTGTAAAATACGGAGTGATCAAAATCCCCCAAGCTTACCTCTTACTCGTCCTCGAGGAAGATAAGTAAAAGGCGAACCCGGTGAATTTAGAAAATGAAAACGATGGGAAAACGGAAAACGAAAAACGAAGAAGAAAGAAGAAAGCGAAGAGGGAAGCTGCTAGATCATTTTTCTCAGGACGTGGGTTTTGCTTACGCATATAGCATGCACCGAATGTAAAACACATGTCAAAGACTTTTATTTCGATATCATAGTATAATGGTGCAAATAGAAACAGAAAACCCAAGAATATTGATATAGCATGAAGAACGGAATAATTCTAAGATTAACATTGTCTGAATCATCTAAAGGGGTATACAATATCGCAGATCACACACTTTTCAATTGAATGCTTTTTATGAGGAGTATAAGAATATCACGCAATAGAATAGAAAGAATAGAAAAGCGTGGATTTCATGAAATGAATGCTAGGCGTAGATTTTCTGGATTTCGTGAAGCTAAAACAATCTCACCGAGTATAGAATATTACTTAGCCTAGGTTGTCATGCACCGTCAGGTAGTCACTCTCTCACACATCATTGGATTCCCTCCCCCAAGCTTATCCTTAAGCGTGGTGGCATATACAAAACTATATTTACATTCACAATTTCTTTTGAAGCTCCAAATGCAAAAGAAAAAAAAATAAAAAATAAAAACGAAAAGAGGGAAGAAAGAGAGAGTATATGAGATGGGATCGTTTATTGAGATTCTTTTCTCTTTTCTTTTCTTTTTCTCAAATCTTTTTCTTTTCTTTTCTTTCTTTTCTCTCTTTTTTTTCAATAGCATATATACACAAATGATCCCAAATCAAAAGAGAGAGAAGGGTGTACAAGAATTTTTCTTTTTCTTTTGGGTTTTGGGAAATTTGGAGCTAGGAATTTAATAACGGGGGAAATGCCAAATATTAGAATCGCTAAGGGGAGATTCACCAATGATTTTAAAATAGAGAATTAATGTTCAAGATATGTGGAGAAAGAAATAAATATGTCTCTCAGTTCACTCTATAAGACGTGCACGACAACTTCAGCAGGGTAATCTAATCTACTCGGTTTCGATCACAAAAAAAGCTAACTAATCCAGATTCATCATAGCTAACATCATTCAATCATCCTGAAGTGAAGTGTACAAGTCATGCAAATAGAAGTGATATAGGAAAAGAAAACGGTACTCTAGATATAAGCATCCAATGCGTGAATCTTGGTGTGTTTTCTACGATAGCATACATATGAATATTCAGACTCAGCTAATAATAGAATTTCATCCATTTTCATACGGAAAAAGTGTGGGTTACTATCTCTGAATGCAAGGCAAATCATAGCATATGATATCGGAAATAAAAGCTAAGACATGACAAATAAAGCATGCATATAGAGAAAGCTAACTCCACGTCATCATCATCACAAAAAAGTCATCTCTAGCATGAGATGAAAGAAATAAAGATAAAGAGGGAAAAATAAAACTATTTACAATGCGGCACACGAAGAAAATAAGAAAAACGTGATGCACGGTAAAAAAAGAAAAAGCGATGAAAGTGAGTGCAAATGTGGAAAATGGCGTGAAAAAACTAAAAAATAAAGGTGGTAAATCGAAAAGCGTGAGAACTCACTCCCCCAAGCTAAAGTGCACAGTGTCCTCAATGTGCGAAGTGTGGCACACCGAGAGACGTGTAATGTGAGGGGAAGGGGAGGATGCATGCATGAGGAAAAAGAAAATAAAAATAACGAAATGAAAATATGATGCGGACATGATGCATGCAGGTATATGAGTGAAGCAGATATAAGAGTGTCATACCAAAAATCTCTCCCTCTCTCCCAAAAATGATATAGAAAGATATGATCAAAAAGTGGACCCAAAAACAGTGAGGGGAGGGGGGTGGGTAAAAATCATCAGGACCAAGCAGAGACGGGCAGCATGATGGCAAAAAAAGAGATCAATGGCATCAAGGGTGCCTAAGAGGGTGGTGCGGCGCCGTCTCCGTCCTGAGGCGGAGGTGGTGGTGGTGATGGTGGTGGCTGGGGAACAGTCTGCTGGGTGGGTGTGGGTGTGGGTGTGGGTGTAGGAGCAGGCTGGGTGGGTGTGGGAGTGGGTGTGGGTACCTGCTGGGTGGGTGTGGGAGTGGGTGTGGGTACCTGCTGGGTGGGTGTGGGGACGGTCGGTACGCGAGGAAGCCGCTCGAGAATCTGAGTGAGGCAATAGTGAATGCCCGGAAGTAGGTCGAAGCGGCTGGTCATAGCGGTGAAGGTGGCAGACATGGTCCTGAGGTCACCTCTGAGGGCACTCACCGCCCCCTCAAGAGCACGAATGCTCTGAAGTACAGTGTCGGGGGGAGGTGGTGCAGAGGGATGCACGTGTCTGTGCTGTGCAGGACGGGGCTGGCGGACTCGGGTGGTGTAGTGGATGGGCTCAGCAGGCATGTGGAGGAAGGGTGCTGTGCTCACAAGTGAGGGCCCAGCCTCAGTGCGAGGCTGGGGCGCAGGCTGGTGTGAGGTGGAAGCAGCAGCAGCGGAAGTGGAGTATAAAAGTGGCGACGAGGCGGCAAGAGAGGTCGGTGACACAGACGTGGGAACAGACGTCACGACACTCTTAGAAAGTACAGCTACGGTGGAGACAGAAGTGACAACCGCTGGGGAGGTAGTGTGGGGTCCAAAAGGAGAAATCCCATCGGAGATCATACTGGCCATGGTCTCCACGACCGCAGCGAAAGAATGCTCTCCGCTCTCAACAAAAGTAGGTGGGTGCTCGGGTAGTGCGGAGCAAAGGGGCTCAACGGACAGAGGGCCAGCTGTGGTGGGAGTGGTGGTAGTGGAGGTGTTCTCAGCAGGTGTACTCCCGACACCGTCAGAAGTGTGGACAGTGGTGTCGGGAGCAGCAAAAATATCAAGCACAAGCTGAGGGGCCACGGGGTCAACGGGTGCAGCGTGTGCAGCGTGGGCCTGCTCAGCCTGCTCGGCCTCCTCGGCCTCAAGCACGTAGACGGCGGGGATCAGGAGATCCATCGCCGAAAGCCAGTCCACCTGAGCTGGTGATATCTGTGTCCGAGCTGGGCTTAGAAGGATTATGTAGTCAGCACCGTACAGACCGTGCAACCAAACCCAGTGCCGCTGGCCATGCGCACGAAGCATCTCCATCCGGGCCATGACGTCTATAGATAGTGAAGTGGGGCCCGGGGCTCGTCGCAGGTCAGCCGGAAGGTCCTCGCCGGTCATCAGGGCGAGCAGGGTGATCAGACCGCCGTAACATATCGGTGAGCGAGCGCCCACCGATACGATGATGCGGTCCAAAAACCAGCTCGCGATATCAATCACGACGGCGGGGACCAACTCGTCACTCCCCCTAGCTAGAACTCTGGGGCACGTCATCGCATAGAGCATATAAAGCTCCGGTGTGGACATCGTCCCAGGCTTATACCTCGCCAAAAAGGTAGTCGCCATAAGACGCTGAGCTATGCGGAGGCAGGGGTGGACGATGGCCGAGGCCTTGGCCCTACTAGGGTCAAAGGCAGCTGGTAACCCCGTGATCCAGGCCCAGAAAGCGTGGGAATCGAAGGAAGGTGGGGGAATGTGAGTGGGGGCGTAACCACGGTCGGCCCCGGGGATATCGGGCCACGAAAAGAATGCTCTCATCATGCCGAGAGTGACCTGGCACTCTCGGTCCATAAACCTAAACGAGCATCCCTCGTCGGTCCAGGCTATAGAACTCAGCACCTCAAGTGTCGGACGGACGAAGGTGTCCGCCGACACTTGGAAAAAATCTCGCCAACCCACGTTGTCATACAACGTGAGCATCCCCTCAAGTACCCCCAGGCGTCCTAGGTCTGTAAGGTGAGCGAACCTGGAGGGTACAATCGAGTGCTGGGAAATGCGCTCGAAAACGATGCGTTGTGCGTCGTCTCGAAACGTAATCCCCAGCGGCCCGACAAGTGGAGCCGGTGGTGGCAGTGGGTCGGCAGGGAGTAGCTATGCGGGGTGAACGGGGACTGCAGGCTGTGGCTGTGCGGGGTGAGCGGGGACTGCAGGCTGTGGTTGTGCGGGGCGAGGTGGTGTAGGCGGAGGAGAGTCCTCCATCTCGTGGGAGGGGCCGGCCTCATCCGGCCGCTTCCGCTTGGCGGAAGCTCTCCTGGTGTGTGGCCGTGTCCGGGGCGGCATGTGGGCCCCGGGTGCTCACCAAAAGCGAAATAAATGCGGCGTGCGAAAATGAGTGGAGCGAATATACCAGAACACGCCGCGAGAGCAAGATAGTGGATGCGTGCAAAGACGCCGCCTCCACGAAGCCAAAAACGCTCCCCAGAAGCTCCCCTAGGCTCCCCTAAGCTCCCCAATATAGCCTGCACATCATACGAAGATATCAACGAGTAATATTCAAAATGTATGGGGGGTTAGGGGTATAATAGATAGATTTTGAAGTTAATTTGGTGTGGGGGGTTCGATTTTCATATGGATCGTCGAAAAATACAAGAAAAAGGAGAAAATGGGCAAAATTGGGTATACCGGAGCTCAGCCAGCGACGAGGGAGTCGCCGGCGACTCGGGCGGTACGGCGTCGTCGTCGGCCGGCGGTGGTCGGCCGAGCGCGGTGGCGGCGAGTGCGGTCGGGCGAGTGGCAGCGAGTCGTAGCAGGTGTAGGGGGCTGATCGGGCTCGGGCTCAGGCGTGAAAACGAAAAAGTGACGCTTCGAATTCCGCACCGAGCCCGCAGCGCCTTATATAGGAAAAATTACGACTCGGCCGAGGACTATGTCGCTCGGCCGAGTGAACGTAACTGAAATATTTTTGAAAATTCCTCCTCGCTTACGACTCGGCCGAGTGGCTTTGCCACCCTTGGCCGAGTGAAAAAAGTCCATTCGGCCGAGTGGCACAAGCTACTCGGCAGTTCTCGCCCTAGGAGCGTATCGGTTTAACTCGGCCGAGTGAAGATATATACTCGGCCGAGTGGAAATTATACTTAAATCAAGAAAAGAAACAGAGAGTTGGGTACAGCAGACTTCCCTCGTTTGTGCGCCGCTCGGGCGGACGAACTTATGTGCTCGGCCGAGTGGCTAGTGCACTCGGCCGAGTGAATCCTGTTTTCTGCTGTTTGGCTCCGTTTGGGCTCTAATCTCTGTTTTTCTTCTTCCAGTCGATTTCATCCTTCTCCTAAGCATCGAGCGCATTCCTGGAGCTCTCCTCGTCGCCTTGTTCATCCTCCTAATGATAGATATCCCTTTCTCCTCTCCTGTCAGGGAAAAATAGGACCCGTTATCACGAAATTTTTCAGGCAAAAGACTCAAAACACTAATAATTTCTAAAACAAAAATAAAGAGCAAAGTAAAAATAAAGCGATAACCGTCGGGTTGCCTCTCGACAAGCTCTCGTTTAAGGTCTTGAGCTCGACCCCCTTTGATTTTCAATTTAATGCGGTATATTGGGTGCATATGAGATGCACCCGTCGAATTTATTTGGAAGAACGCTGGGATTTGGATGTTGCGGCGGCGTGTTCTTCCTCAGTGCTCCTTTGTCTCGGGTAGTATTGGGGGGTGACTCCTCCAAGCTAGTGCTTGCTCTGGGCCTCGGCTTCACTGGTGACACCGATTTCCGTATCGGCGGAGCTTTCTTCAGAGTCCTCATCTTTGAGAGCTTGTAGAGCTCTCGAATTCTTGCGACATCAGCGTCGCCTTCATCAATTTCTATGGAGGGGTAGGGGGAATGCTCCATCGTTTCTTCTTGGCCCAAGTCCGGCCCTTCCTCAAAATCATCCTCGAATAGTGCACCGATGGAATGGGGGATCGCCTCCTCGATGACCTCGTCAAGGAGGTATGAAAGATCATCCGGCCGTCCCTTAAGCAGATATATTCTACTTATTTCTCTCATAGGGACTCCATCGGAATAATGCTTGAGCCTTTGTCCATTCACTTTGAATGTGGCTCCGTCTTTGCTTTCCAACTCAAAAGCTCCTCCCGGTTGTATGTGCTTGATGGTGAAAGGTCCGGACCACCTTGACCTCAATTTACCAGAAAATAGTCGGAGCCGGGAGTTATATAGCAAGACCTTGTCTCCGACTTTGAAGTCCGTAATAGTTATGCGTGCATCGGGGAGAATCTTGGTCCTTTCTTTGTAAATTCTCGAGCTCTTGTAGGCATCTCTTCTAATCTCATCAAGCTCGTTGATGTCCAAGAGTCGCCTCACCGCCGCACTCTTATAATCGTAGTTGAGGGTCTTGATGGCCCAATATATGCGGTGTTCCAACTCTACCGGCAAGTGACAAGCGTTCCCATAAACAAGTCGGAACGGTGTGGTGCTGATGGGAGTGCGAAAGGCTGTGCGATATGCCCAAAGAGCATCGTTTAACCTCATTGACCAATCCTTTCTAGATCGATCTACGGTCTTCTCAAGGATTTGCTTGATCTCCCTATTCGAGACCTCCACTTGGCCGCTCGTTTGGGGGTGATATGCCATGCCAACTCTATGGTTTACCCAGTACTTCTTCAGCATGGTTTCGAACTTGTTTTCTATAAAATGACTCCCACCGTCGCTTATCAAGGTACAAGGCACCCCGAAGCGTGGGAAGATATTCTGCTTGAAAAATTTAGAAACAACCCTTGCATCATTGGTAGGGGTAGCGATTGCTTCCACCCATTTGGAGACGTAGTCAACGGCCAATAGGATATACTTGTTACCGTTTCTTGACGGAAATGGTCCCATGAAGTCCACTCCCCAACAATCAAAAAGCTCAATTTCTTGGATAGGCCTCATTGGCATCTCATTACGTTTGGAAATATTCCCGGTCCGTTGGCACCTATCACACCCCTTCATAAAGTCGTAGGTGTCTCTGAACATTGTTGGCCAGAAGAATCCGCTCTGCAAAATCTTAGCGGTTGTCTTAGAAGCGGCATGATGTCCCCCACATGGCATACTATGGCAATGCAAAATGATAGATGTTGCCTCCTCCTTAGAAACACACCTCCGAATAACACTATCTTTGCGTATCTTTAAGAGGTATGGATCTTCCCAAAAATAGCTGCGGACCTCATGAAAAAATCTCTTCTTTTGTTGCGTGGGCATCCCATGCGGTTTAATTCCACAAGCCAAGTAATTGACGAAGTCCGCGTACCAAGGCACTTCCCCGGGCCTTATGGTGTAAAGCCTCTCATCCACGAATGTGACGTCGATAGGTAAACTCTCATCCTCCTTGTCGCGAATAAGCCTAGACAAATGATCCGCTACAACATTGTCCGTACCTTTCTTGTCTCTGATCTCCAAATCGAATTCTTACAACAAGAGTATCCACCTAATTAACCGAGGTTTGGCCTCCTTCTTGTTTAGAAGATATTTCAACACCGCATGGTCGGTGTGGACAATCACCTTGGAACCAATGAGGTAGGAGCGAAACTTCTCGATGGAATAGACGACCGCTAGGAGCTCTTTTTCAGTAGTTGTATAGTTTTTCTGCGCGTCATCCAATGTCTTGCTCACATAGAATATTGCATGAAGCTTCTTATCTTTCCTTTGTCCCAATACCGCTCCATTGGCTTGGTCGCTAGCATCACACATTAGCTCAAAGGGAAGGCTCCAATCCGGTGGTTGTATGATGGGTGCGGAAACTAGTGCTTCCTTCAAGGTGTTGAAGGCTTGCAAGCATTCCCCTGAAAAAATAAAAGGAGTATCTTTAGCAAGCAAGGACGTAAGAGGTCGGGCAATCAAGGCAAAATCCTTGATAAAGCGGCGGTAAAACCCCGCATGACCAAGAAAGCCTCTCATGCCCTTAACATTAATGGGAGGTGGGAGTTTCTCGATTACCTCGATCTTTGCCTTATCTACCTCAATCCCTCTTGAGGAGACAAGGTGCCCAAGAACTATACCTTCAGTGACCATGAAGTGGCACTTCTCCCGGTTCAGAGTTAGATTATTTTGCTGGCACCTTTTAAGAACTTTAGTGAGATTAGCCAAACAAGAATCAAACTCGCTCCCATAAACCGAGAAATCATCCATAAAGACTTCCATTATATTTTCAATGTAATCGGAAAAGATGGATGTCATACATCTCTGAAAGGTTGCGGGAGCATTACAAAGACTGAAGGGCATCCTACGGTAGGCATAGGTTCCGTAGGGACAAGTAAAAGTGGTCTTTTCTTGGTCATCTTCATGCAAGGGGATTTGGAAAAACCCCGAATACCCATCCAAATAACAAAAGTATTTGTGTTTAGCTAGGCGTTCAAGCATTTGATCAATGAAGGGGAATGGGTAGTGGTCCTTTCGGGTGGCTTCATTTAGTTTTCTATAATCTATGCACATTCGCCATCCCGTGACAGTGCGAGTAGAAATGGGTTCTCCTTTATCATTTTTTATAACGGTCATCCCCCCTTTCTTGGGGGACGACATGAACGGGGCTAACCCATCTACTATCAGAGATCGGATAGATAATTCCAGCATCAAGCAATTTTAGGATTTCCTTTTTCACTACCTCTTTCATATTCGGGTTCAACCGCCTTTGAGGCTCAATAGAAGAGGCTTCGGTGTTTTCCAAGTGAATCCTATGCGTGCATAGCCTAGGGCTTATTTCCTTAAGATCAGAGATTGTGTAACCAAGGACATCCTTGTGTTCCCTAAGGACTTCTAATAATTTTTCAAGTTGGTCTTGGCCAAGGCGGGCATTTACAATCACCGGGAAGGTCAATTTACTACCCAAGAAAGCATACCTTAGATTCGGCGGTAGTTGTTTAAGCTCTACCTCAAAAGGTGATGTACCCTTTGCTTCGTCATCTTGTGTGAATTTGACTTCTCCTTCAAAATCTGAGTTTACTTCGCTCTCGAATGGGGGCTCAGATTCGCTTCCTAGTGAGGACGGTGCATCGGAATAGACACTCTCCGATTCTGCGCCTGCATCGATAGGACCACCACTTTGCTCCGGTTCATTCCCGAGATCAAGAAATACGTCAGCAGATTCATAAATGCAAGAGTGAGGGTCATAGAGTGTATCTCCCTGAATATCGGTTTGTTCGAAGTGTTCCTCGGGAGTGTAGTACTCTTCGACACATGTTCTATCGCCTTCAAAATATAGCTTGTCGTCTCTCACATCAACTCTGATATCGCCCTCAATAGTCCCTTCAAAATATCGCCCTCAGTTGTTCGACGGGGTCCTCGATATTAATAGCAAAAGCTCCGGTAGCGTAGACCTCATCAATAAGTTCCTTGAGGAGCTCCGCAAAAGATTCATCTTCTCCCTGACCAGACTCAGTCATTGGAGTTGCATCCCCCATTTTACCTGATAAGATTTCGTGGAGAATTTCGGGAGGGATTGCAAAATGGGGCTGTAAACAGAGTTAGAAAAGAATGAAGCAATAAAGAAAGAAATTGAAGAGAAATGACCGGGTGATCCAAATCAAACTTTGTCAAAACGCCCTCCCCCGGCAACGGCGCCAAAAACTTGATCACGCCCGAGCGTACACCCAAAAGAGCGACCGTGTAGTATTACCGCAAGCGCACGGTGTAGCGGCGAGCGGGTATCGAACACAGGGAGGACGTATGACAGTGCCTTCTCCGAACAACCTGGCTAAAGGGACAGAAAAGTAGGAAATTTCCTTTCGGCGATGTTGTCACGATCGTCAAATAATGTAAAGAGATATAAAATCAAATAAAGACGCCTAGGGAATAGGGAATCCCCGCTACTCACCGTATCTCGTCATTGTGATTCATCGGTTTCATAATTGCTAGGGTAGAATGTCGGATGAACTAGTTGCAACTGAATGTAAAACCTAGCTCACGCTCTCGCGCTGTTGCCGGTCTATAGCAAACCTAGGCTCGGGCCCAATCTCTTGCAAACCCTAGCCAAGGCAAGCTAGCATTAGGATCAACGTCATCGTTCAATCGCATCCTGAGCTCACTCTCGTGCAAACTCGGGCTACGACCTAGGTTGGGATAATTCCTACCCGTCCAATCTCTTGCAAACGGGTATCGGTATAGAATTGCAACCGAGAATCCTAGTATCGGTCCAATCACTTGCAAACCGATACTTCGAAAACTCAATTTCAACCCAATTCGGATTTCTAGGGTTTCCTATCGAATTGGGATCCAATCTCTTACAAATCCCAATCGATATGAACACCTAGCTATCCGTATTATATCGATCCCAAACTAACCCTAATCAATTCTAGCAATAGTTCTACCAAATCATCACAAATCGGAAATTGGGCTCGTAGGGTTCATCCCCACGCCCTAAGACGTTAAGACTACTCACAAATCATATCGCAAATGGAAGAACAATCAATTGAAATAGCAATAGAATTCATGGCAATATTCAAAATAGCAATAAAAATAGGATTTTTAATAGAGAGGGAGACAAACCAATGTAGCTTTCCAAGAATCCAACAAAATAACACTTTTCTCTCCTCTCCAATCACAAGAAATAAAGTCTAAAAAGTCTAATCTAAAAAAGTCTGCCAAAAACAATAGAAAAGCTCTCCAAACTAGGTTAGAATCTGGGGTTAAATACCCCCCAAAACTGGCCAAAAATTTGTGACCAAACTGCCCCTGCGTAGCTCCAAAATCGTGATTTCCGCTACAGGCAGCGCTGCTCACTTGGCCGAGTGACAAATGTCGCTCGGTCGAGTGAAAAACCCTGACGGATTCCAGTAAGTCTGGGGTCTTGGGGGTCGTCACTTTGGGCGTCACTCGGCCGAGCGAGTTACCGTCACTCGGCCGATGGACTATCTTCACTCGGGCGGTCGACAATTGCCACTCGATCGAGTGGGGCTTCTGATCTCAGACTGACAAAAAACAGTAACTTGGGAGTTTTTGATGGCCGTTGTCTGAGTGCCACTCGGGCGGACAGGATATGTCACTCGGCCGAGGCGGCTTCTGATGCTCGGCCGAGTGCACACTTGGAGCGTGTCCGATCTGGCCGGCCGAGCGGGGGTCTCGCTGGTCGGCCGAGTGACTCCTTCACTCGGCCGAGTGAGACACTGAAAATGCCCATTCTGAGTGTTTTTGCCTCCTCGTCTGTCACGCCCCGCTTCCCTAAAATGGAGGCGAGACGTGAAAAGGTCCGCACGAGAGTGGAGCTGTGAAGCCCCAAACCCGATAAGCGTCAATAAAACATAAGCAGGTCCCTGTAACCACAAACGAAACAACAATAATAACACAAGGAGAGACAGAAATAAAATCTCGTATCTCATAATTTGTCCAACCTGAAAATTAAGTTCAACATCCAGAAAAGCCACCAGGCTAAAAGAAAGAGTCTAAAGGCCCAGAACAAGGCCAACAAAAGCAACAACGTAACAAAGTATAGGCGCTACGCACCGACAACAAAACAGCAGTCTAAACAAAGGGAAAACACAACGGAGACACTAGGACTGGTCCCCAGTGTCCACGTACTCCCCATCAAACACAAGCTCGGGCTCGGCGTCAGCAAACACCTCGTACTCAACAAGGTCCTCAGGCTCAGGATCTAACATGTGTCACCCAAAAGAGTAAAGGGGCACATGTCAGCAAGTCTAAAAGACTTGGGCAAGGAAACTGAAAGTAAGGCAACTAGCAACCTAGCAGTTATAGTATGCATGACATGGCAGTTATAACATGAGTGCCCAAACAAGACATGGTGAAACAATAAGTACAAGAGAACAATTATCGGGACAAGTCAAGATTAGCCAAGCTACTAACAATCTCAATCATTTCACTAGTCACGTTTCAAGTTGTTTGTAGATGTTTACGCCTTACAGCTGAATGGTTTGGCATTCACGCTGATTGGCCGCTTAACACTACCCCAAAACCCAGAGTTTACGCCTTACCACTGCAGTTGCTGATCGGGCAGACTCCCAGTTGATTGGCCGCTTAACTCTTACCCCCAATACCCACATGTAGACGAGCCAGGGTCCCCGCACACAAGCTCAGTAAATGAGCCAGGGTTACCCCGCACAGGAGCTCACATTCTAGTTCACGATTCATAAGCATTTGGCGAGGGGTGCACCTAGCCGAAAACAAGTAGTTCGGGCATTGGCTATCAACCAACACATGGCCCGCTTCTGGAACACGAGCAAGGAACACAAGCATTGTAGCGAAGCTACGCAATCACGGTAACACTTAAGGAATGCAATGACATGACAATTAATTTGCGTTTCGTTAATGGAAATTAAACATGACATGGTAATTGTGCAACATGATAAATGTCGGATCTAGCTTCGTTGTCAAGCTAGTTCCTCAATTTGCGCCTAGGCGAGTATCATTTCATCGCCTAGTCTCTGTCACGACCCGCTTCCCTGAAATGGAGGCGAGACGTGAGAAGGCCCGCTCAAAGGAGGAGCTGTGAAGCTGCACGCCTGATAAGCGTCAATTTAGTATAAGCAGGTCCCTGTAATCGCAAAAGGGACAACAACAATAATAATAATAAAGGGACGGATATGAAATACCAATCCCAAAGTTTGTCCACAAAATATTCAGCATCACAGAAAAGCCACCAGGCTAACAGGAAAGAGTCTAAGGCCCAGAACAAGGCCAAACAAAAGAAACACAAACATAACAGAGTATCAAACTAGGTGCCACGCACCGACAACTAAGCAGTCTAACAAAAGAAGCTAAACGGTGACACTAAGACTGATCCCCAGTGTCAACGTAGTCCTCGATCAACGCGGTTTCTGACTCAGCGTCAGCGAACACCACGTCCTCAGCAAGTAACTCGGGCTCGGGCTCTAACATGTGTCACCCAAAAGAGAAAAGGGGCACATGTCAGCAAGTCGAAAGACTTGTGCAAGGAAACGGAAGAAAGGTAAACTAGCAACCAAGCAGTTAAAGTATGGTGCATGGAAAGTAAGGTAAGGCGATAACAAGTAAAGTAAAGTAGCAAGTATCAAGTGGTAGGGGTGACATGTAATGTCAAGTACAAGTAAAGTACAAGGGATCACTCAACGAGTGCCCTATTGCCCGCAGGCTGTGTTCAAGTATCAAGTACAAGGGATCACTCAACGAGTGCCCTATTGCCCGCAGGCTGTGTTCAAGTATCAAGTACAAGGGATCACTCAACGAGTGCCCTATTGCCCGCAAGCTGTGTTGAGCTCGTCTTCTGGAACACGAGCCAGAAAGTGTATTTGGCATAGGATTGTGCCCACGCAGGGTGGGTGCCTAGCCGGAACAAATAGTACAAGTATGTAGCGAAGCTACGCAATCTCGATGAGTATTCAAGCATGCAATGACATGAGCAGATATTCGCGTACCGTTAATTGTATTTAAACGTGACATGCAAAATGCAATGACGTGAACATATTCGCGTACCGTTAATTGTATTTAAACATGGCAGTTAAAATGCAATAGCAGTTAAGGATGCATGAATGACATGAACAGTTAATACGCGTACCGTTAAGGGAAAGTAAACGTGACATACAAGCATGATGAGAGTGACGGACCAAGCTTCGTTGTCAAGCTAGGTCAATGGCGTCCAGACGGCTATCCTTTCACCGTCTAGTCTCTTTTACGCTAAAGCAAGGTAATGGCCTAAGACATGGCCCAAATCAAGAGATGCAAGTTTCACTTGCCTGATACCGGGATTGACGAGCAATGAAGATCGTCACACAAGCTAACTACGGAATGGATCACTGTTATGGCAAAACAATTATTAGCGCAACGATTCTAAATAGGTTTCTTATTAGAACCCTAATCATCTAACAATCCATTTTATTAGGGTTTCACAATGTCAATGTGGGTTATGCTAAAACTAAAGAAATCGAGTATTACAGTGAAGAAGCAAAGGAACGATGCCGAGCAACCACGGCAACGGAAGAACGATCCGGCTCAGATCTGGAAATGAGGGAAAAATCTGGAGAAATGGGTTTTGATGTGGATCTTGGGGGTTTGATGAAGGTTTGGGGAAGATGGAAGGTGGGTTGTGACAAGGGAGGGTTTGGATGATGAAGGATGAGCTTGGGATGAAGGATTAATGGTTTGAGGAAGATGGGGGCTCAATGGGGGAGAAATTAGGGTTTTAGGTCATGAGGGAGGAGATGAAAACGTTTGGAGGGGTATTTATAGAGTTTGGTGGCGGCTAGGGCAAAACTAGGGTTTCCTGCACTGCTTAGTCGGTCAAAGAACAACTGTTGACCGACTAGTTTGAGAACTAGTCGGTCGATTGACCAACGCAGACCGACTAAGTGTAAACATTAGCTCCAGTCGAAAACCTGAACTAAGAGTTAGTCGGTCAAAGAACAACTACTGACCGACTAGTTTGACATCTTAGACCGACTAAGAGTAAACAGTAACTCGACTGTACAGAGAACTAAGAATTAGTCGGTCTGAGTACAAAACTTAACCGACTAGTTTAACAACTAGTCGGTCGAAAGATGAACTTAGACCGACTAAGAATGAACAGTACTGATACCTAAAATTAGTAGACGAGTTAGTCGGTTAAAGAAGCATTGCTGACCTACTAGTTTGCAACCTAGTCGGTCAACCAACGTTCTTAGACCGACTAACGACAAACAGTAACTCCTGAATAACTTTTCAAGCCCGCTAGTCGGTTCAAGAAGGTTTTCCGACCGACTGGATCTTCATCTAGTCGGTCGGTGCCCCTTCTTATATCGGCTAACGTGCACCAAAAGTTCCGAAATGGAGCGCGGAGCTCCGGGATGGTTTCCTAAGTCTCCTAGGCTCGTTCTAACTCTAAGATATCGACGTTATGAAGCCCGTCACGAATGACTTACTTCAAACACGCCGACCGACGGAAGATTCTAGAGAATCACGACGAAACGAACGAAAATGAAACTACGGAGACGGAAATGGAAATCACAATCAAGAAGAAGCAACCAAATATATATATATATATATAATAAAATCCATACATGAAAAACCAGTCGTTACATCCTCCCCCAACTTAAGAAAAATTCCGTCCTCGGAATTCCCAACACTCACGTGTCCGGGAACAAAAGTGGGAAACGCTCTCGCATCTCATCCTCATTCTCCCAAGTAGACTCTCCAGGCGAGCCGTGTCGCCACATCACCCTCACAAGGTTGACAACCTTGTTCCGAAGTGACTTCTGACGCCTGTCCAGAATCTGCACTGGATGCTGGTCATACGTCAAATCTGGGCGAACGGTAATCTCCGAGAAATCCACAGCATGAGATGGATCGCTAATGTATCGACGAAGCTGCGACACATGGAAAACATCGTGAACTCCTTCCAAAGATGGCGGCAAGGCCAAGCGATAAGCTACCTCGCCAACTCTCTCTCCAGAATGTCAAACGGTCCAATGTATCGCGGGCTCAACTTCCCTCGCTTCCCAAAACGAATCACTCCACGATTCGGGGAAATCCTCAGAAACACATGATCGCCCGGCAGAAACTCCAAAGGACGACGTTTAGCATCCGCCCAATGCATAAAACGGTCCTGAGCAATCCTCAACCTCTCCCGAATGTTCCTGACAATATCCACAGCCTCCACAATCATCTCAGGTCCCAACAGCTCCCGATCACCAACGTCATCCCAACTCAATGGCGATCGACATTTCCTCCCATACAAAGCGGCGAAAGGCGCCATGCCAATACTCGCCTGGAAGCTGTTGTTGTAGGAAAACTCCACCAGATGTAGATGGTCCTCCCACGAACCCTTGAAATCCAACATGCACGCCCTCAGCATGTCTTCCAAAATCTGAATTGTCCTCTCGGACTGGCCATCCGTCTGCGGATGGTACGTCGTGCTGAAACTCAGACGCGTACCCAAACTCTTCTGCAAACTCTGCCAGAACTGAGATGTGAACCTCGTGTCTCTGTCTGACACGATACTCACGGGGACTCCGTGAAGTCGCACAACCTACTGCATGATTCACGTTACATCACTATCCAAACTAGGAAAAAGGAAATAAAAACGGAGAGTAAAAGAATTTACCTCCATATATCTCCTTGCTAGCGCCTCAGTGGACTGTCCCACTCGGAATGGAATAAAGTGCGCGGATTTGGTCAATCGATCTATGATCACCCAAATCGCGTCATTCTGCTTCGGACTCCGAGGTAGTCCAGTCACGAAATCCATAGTGATGTGTTGCCACTTCCACTCCGGAATCAGAAGTGGTTGCAGCAACCCTGCCGTACGCTGATGCTCCGCCTTCACTTGCTGGCAAACCAAACACTTGGCTACACTCCGAGCCACACTTCTCTTCATACCATGCCACCAAAAGTTCAGACGGAGATCCTGGTACATCTTGGTGTTACCAGGATACACGGAATACGGCGAACTGTGTGCCTCCACCATCAACTCCTCTCTAATATCCCCAGCTGGCACACATAGCCTGGCTCCAAACCTCAGCGAGCCATCCTCATGAATCAAAAAGTCAGTCCGCAGACCGGCTTCCACCTGCTCCCGAATCTTTACCAGCTTCGGATCCTCAGCCTGGCCAGCCTTGATCCAATCCACGATCGTCGACTGTATCTGCATACACATCAACGAAGAAGCCTCCCCAGGAAGAACAATCTCCACACCAGACTCGCAAAAATCCTGCTGCAATCTCCACTGCGAGGTCAAAATCATCACCGCGGGAAGCCTACTCAGCGCATCCGGAACCACATTCACCTTGCCAGGGTGATACTGCAAATCAATCTCATAATCTGCCATAAGCTCCAACCATCAACGATGTCGCATGTTGAGCTCCTTCTGAGTGAAAATATACTTCAAGATTTTGTGATCGGTGATGATTTTCACTTTCTCACTCAGCAAGAAGTGCCTCCAAATCTTAAGAGCAAACACAACGACAGCCAACTCCAAATCATGCGTCGGGTAATTCTTCTCATGAACCTTAAGCTGACGAGACGCATACGCCATAACATGCCCGTGCTGATGCAACACGCAACCGAGACCCTTGCCAGAAGCATCGCAAAAGATCTCAAATCCACCACTGCGATCAGGCACAACAAGAATAGGGGCAGTCGTCAACCTCTCCTTCAGAACGCCAAAAGCATTCTCACAATCACCCGACCAAACAAAAGCAACATCCTTCCGCGTCAACCTGGTCATCGGCTCAGCAATACGGGAAAAGTCCTTTATGAAACGTCGATAGTAACCAGCAAGCCCAAGGAAACTCCGAATCTCAGACGCTGACGACGGAACAGGCCACTCTCTGATGGCCCTAATCTTCTCGGGATCCACTGAAATACCATCTCCAGTCACCACATGCCCAAGAAAAGCAACTCTGTCCAGCCAAAACTCGCACTTTGAAAACATAGCATACAACAGATGCTTCCTCAAAATCTCCAACACCGTCCTCAAGTGCGAGGCATGCTCTTCCTCCGACTTCGAATAGATCAGAATGTCGTCAATAAAGATAACGACAAACTTATCTAAAAATTCGTAGAAAATCAGGTTCATCAGATTCATGAAAACTGCGGGTGCGTTAGTTACGCCGAAAGGCATAACCACAAACTCATAGTGTCCATACTTTGTCCTGAAAGCTGTCTTCGGAACATCATCCTTCTTCACCTTCAACTGATGGTAACCACTCCTCAAATCTAACTTAGAAAACACCCTCGATCCTCCCAGCTGATCAAAGATATCATCGATGCGAGGCAACGGGTACTTATTCTTGGTGGTCACCGCATTCAGCTCCCGATAGTCCACGCACATGCGACGCGAACCATCCTTCTTCTTTACCAGCAGCACCGGTGCTCCCCACGGGGACACACTAGGGTTGATGTAACCCTTCTGCATAAGCTCATCCAACTGCCTACGTAACTCCTCTAACTCTGCTGGCGCCATACGATATGGTGCCTTCAAAATGGGCTGCGCACCTGGGATAAGATCAATACAAAACTCCAAAGCTCGATCAGGCGGTAATCCAGACATCTCCTCGGGGAAGACGTCACCAAAATCTCGCACCACAGCTGGCCACTCCAACTCCATCTGCATAGCCACGACATCTACTGGTCTGGCCCGAAATCTGACCGGACCCAGCGAACTGCTACCACGACTGAACTCAAATACCAGATGTCCGGGAATCTCGAACACCACCTTCTTCCTCTGACAGTCAATCGTAGCATAGAAGCTCGCAAGCCAATCCATCCCAAGGACCGCATCGTAATTGATGATGTCATGGACGATGAAATCAGCACAAAGCTCACGTCCACAAACCACCAACGGGTAAGAATTGCACCCACGATGCACCGAGACCACACCGTTCCCTGTGACGATATTCCAACTCTTAGGAAGAGAGGACGTCGACAAGGAATGCTTCTCCACGAAGCTCCGGGCCAAAATGCACATCGACGCACCTGAGTCAAAGAGGACTCGTGCAGGAAACGTGCAAACCAAAACCACGCCTAGCAAACAATCTAACAATCAAATCCTATTCTAGTAACAAGCATGAGTAAGCGACCAATAAAATCAACAATCAAACTAAGGAAGAAAAATAGCTGGAATGAGCGTTACCTGTAATAACCTCATCCACGGCCATGCTCTCCTCCTCAGTTATCAGAAAGGCCTGCCCTCTCGGCGGAACAACCTGCCGAAAGGCCTGTCTCTGTGGAACAAGAGGCGCTTCATGTCCAACGGTCACAGGAGCTCGCTGCTGCAACGGCTGTGCTGCAATAGGAGCCCGCCAAGGCTGCTTCAACTTCGGACACTCCCTGATGGTGTGGGCAGGATCTCCGCAGACAATGCACTGTCCTAGAAACCTCCTACACTGATCCCTGAGGTGTCCAGTCTTGCCACAGAAATGGCAAGTCTTCAGAATAGGCCCTCCTGGCCTCTTGAACTGCACCGGATGATTAGGCTTGAAACCAGGCCTAACCACCGCCCTGGCCTGCTCCATAGGCCTCTTCCCAGCTCCGGAAACATGTCCCTTCCTCTGGTTCAAATTCAACTCTTGCCGCCTCGCAGCAATCAGAACCTTCTGATATGTCTCCAGGTCAGAAGAGGTCACAAAGCTCTGAAGCTCCAAGGCAAGTCCCTGAAGAAATCGCTGAGCTTTCTCATCGGCATCCTACACCATCTTAGGTGCAAACTGACTGAGCCTCGTGAACTCTTGGTGGTACTGATCCACCGACAAGCTCCCCTGCTTCAGATCTATGAAGTGCTGCAGCATCACCTGCCTAGCGGCCTTCGGGAAGAACTCTCCATCAAATCTGGACTTGAAGGTAGCACAAACTATCGGCTCCACCAGCATCTTCTCTTCAGCATCCCACCAGTTTCTGGCATTGTCCTTCAGCTGCCTCTTAGCCAAATCAACCCATCCAGCTGGGTTAATCTTTGACATCGCCAGGTTATCCTCAATGTTCCGAATCCACTCATCGGCAGCCAGAGGACCCTCAGACCCATCAAAATATGCGGGACCCAGCTCCCGAAATTGCTTCGCTCCCGGCTCGGAGCGAGGGACATCCGGAAGAGCCCGGGCAGCTCGAGCAAGTGGAGCATTCTGGACTTGCAGGAGCACGCCATGCTGCACTTGCATCATCTGGATCATCATCCGCATCATCTCTCCATTGGTGGGTTCCCGCTCAGGCTCCTCATCATGAGGGGGCGCACCACTACCTCCACCACGGGTGAATCGCCTTCCTGCCATCTAGTGACACAGAAAACGAAGCTGATTAGACTCATAGCTTATGACTCGGATATCGAATTTATTTGTTGGACAATCTTATATTATTATTGTTATCCCTGATAATTGCAGTTACAGAGAGACTTGCATGGGCCACCACTAAAACCTGTCACGACCCGCTTCCCTGAAATGGAGGCGAGACGTGAGAAGGTCCGCTCAAACGTGGAGCTGTGAAGCTGCACGCCTGATAAGCGTCAATTTAGTATAAGCAGGTCCCTGTAATCGCAAAAGGGACAACAACAATAATAATAATAAAGGGACGGATATGAAATACCAATCCCAAAGTTTGTCCACAAAATATTCAACATCACAGAAAAGCCACCAGGCTAACAGGAAAGAGTCTAAGGCCCAGAACAAGGCCAAACAAAAGCAACACAAACATAACAGAGTATCAAACTAGGTGCCACGCACCGACAACTAAGCAGTCTAACAAAAGAAGCTAAACGATGACACTAAGACTGATCCCCAGTGTCAACGTAGTCCTCGATCAACGCGGTTTCTGACTCAGCGTCAGCGAACACCACGTCCTCAGCAAGTAACTCGGGCTCGGGCTCTAACATGTGTCACCCAAAAGAGAAAAGGGGCACATGTCAGCAAGTCGAAAGACTTGTGCAAGGAAACGGAAGAAAGGTAAACTAGCAACCTAGCAGTTAAAGTATGGTGCATGGAAAGTAAGGTAAGGTGATAACAAGTAAAGTAAAGTAGCAAGTATCAAGTGGTAGGGGTGACATGTAATGTCAAGTACAAGTAAAGTACAAGGGATCACTCAACGAGTGCCCTATTGCCCGCAGGCTGTGTTCAAGTATCAAGTACAATGGATCACTCAACGAGTGCCCTATTGCCCGCAAGCTGTGTTGAGCTCGTCTTCTGGAACACGAGCCAGAAAGTGTATTTGGCATAGGATTGTGCCCACGCAGGGTGGGTGCCTAGCCGGAACAAATAGTACAAGTATGTAGCGAAGCTACGCAATCTCGATGAGTATTCAAGCATGCAATGACATGAGAAGATATTCGCGTACCGTTAATTGTATTTAAACGTGACAGGCAAAATGCAATGACATGAACATATTCGCGTACCGTTAATTGTATTTAAACATGGCAGTTAAAATGCAATAGCAGTTAAGGATGCATGGATGACATGAACAGTTAATACGCGTACCGTTAAGGGAAAGTAAACGTGACATACAAGCATGATGAGAGTGACGGACCAAGCTTCGTTGTCAAGCTAGGTCAATGGTGTCCAGACGGCTATCCTTTCACCGTCTAGTATCTTTTACGCTAAAGCAAGGTAATGGCCTAAGACATGGCCCAAATCAAGAGATGCAAGTTTCACTTGCCTGATACCGGGATTGACGAGCAATGAAGATCGTCACACAAGCTAACTACAGAATGGATCACTGTTATGGAAAAACAATTATTAGCGCAACGATTCTAAATAGGTTTCTTATTAGAACCCTAATAATCTAACAATCCATTTTATTAGGGTTTCACAATGTCAATGTGGGTTATGCTAAAACTAAAGGAATCGAGTATTACCGTGAAGAAGCGAAGGAACGATGCCGAGCAACCACGGCGACGGAAGAACGATCCGGCTCAGATCTGGAAATGAGGGAAAAATCTGGAGAAATGGGTTTTGATGTGGATCTTGGGGGTTTGATGAAGGTTTGGGGAAGATGGAAGGTGGGTTGTGACAAGGGAGGGTTTGGATGATGAAGGATGAGCTTGGGATGAAGGATTAATGGTTTGAGGAAGATGGGGGCTCAATGGGGGAGAAATTAGGGTTTTAGGTCATGAGGGAGGAGATGAAAACGTTTGGAGGGGTATTTATAGAGTTTGGTGGCGGCTAGGGCAAAACTAGGGTTTCCTGCACTGCTTAGTCGGTCAAAGAACAACTGTTGACCGACTAGTTTGCGAACTAGTCGGTCGGTTGACCAACGCAGACCGACTAAGTGTAAACAGTAGCTCCAGTCGAAAACCTGAACTAAGAGTTAGTCGGTCAAAGAACAACTACTGACCGACTAGTTTGACATCTAGTCGGTCGATGAACGTTCTTAGACCGACTAAGAGTAAACAGTAACTCGACTGTACAGAGAACTAAGAATTAGTCTGTCTGAGTACAAAACTTAACCGACTAGTTTAACAACTAGTCGGTCGAAAGATGAACTTAGACCGACTAAGAATGAACAGTACTGATACCTAAAATTAGTAGACGAGTTAGTCGGTTAAAGAAGCATTGCTGACCTACTAGTTTGCAACCTAGTCGGTCAACCAACGTTCTTAGACCGACTAACGACAAACAGTAACTCCTGAATAACTTTTCAAGCCCGCTAGTCGGTTCAAGAAGGTTTTCCGACCGACTGGATCGTCATCTAGTCAGTCGGTGCCCCTTCTTATACCGGCTAACGTGCACCAAAAGTTCCGAAATGGAGCGCGGAGCTCCGGGATGGTTTCCTAAGTCTCCTAGGCTCCTTCTAACTCTAAGATATCGACGTTATGAAGCCCGTCACGAATGACTTACTTCAAACACGCCGACCGACGGAAGATTCTAGAGAATCACGACGAAACGAACGAAAATGAAACTACGGAGACGGAAATGGAAATCACAATCAAGAAGAAGCAACCAAATATATATATATATATATATATATAATCCATACATGAAAAACCAGTCGTTACAGTCTCTTTTACGCCTACAACAAGCAAATGGCGTAAAACATGGCCTAAACCCTAAGTGGCGAGTTTCACTTGCCTAGCATCGAGGATGACGATCACAAGGCTCGTCCCACGGACGCTAATCTACGGGGAAGTCGCTGTTATGGAGAAACAACCATCAAAACAACATCCATTTCATTAAGGTTTCACAAAAACACAACGGGTTATGAAAACATTAAGAGATCGATTATTACCGTATAGGGAACGGAGGAAAGATGCCGAGCAACCACGGCGACGGAAGAAACGCTCCGGGGAACCTATGGTTCAGATCTGGAAATGGATGGAGAAGTTTGGAGAAATATGGTTTTGGGGGATTTTGGGGGTTTGATGAGATTTTGGGGAAGATGAGAGGTAGAATGTGTTAAGGGAGAGTTTGGATGATGGATTTTGGGCTTGGGATGAAGAAATAAGGGTTTGAGGTAGTAGGGGGCTCAATGGGGGAGAAACTAGGGTTTTAGGTCGTGAGGAAGGAGAAGAAAACGTTTGGGAGGGGTTTAAATAGGAAGGGCTGGCGGCTGCCCAGAAATTAGGGTTTTGACACAGATTAGTCGGTCAAAGAGCAACCACTGACTGACTAGTTTGGGAACTAGTCGGTCGGTTGACCAACGCAGACCGACTAAGTCCAAACAGTAACTCCTGTACAGAAATAGGATTTAGATTTAGTCGGTCAAAGAACAACTACTGACCGACTAGTTTGGCATCTAGTCGGTCGATGAACGTTCTTAGACCGACTAAGAGTAAACAGTACTCGACTGTTCAGAAGAACTAAGAATTAGTCGGTCCGAGTACATAACTTAACCGACTAGTTTAAAAAATAGTCGGTCGAAAGATGAACTTAGACCGACTAAGAAGGAACAGTAACTAGTACCAAAAATAGTTGATGAGTTAGTCGGTTAAAGAAGCATTGCCGACCGACTAGTTTGCAACCTAGTCGGTCAACCAACGTTCTTAGACCGACTAACGACAAACAGTAACTCCTGAGAAATTAACAAAGCCAACTAGTCGGTTCAAGAAGGTTTGCCGACCGACTGGATCGTCATCTAGTCGGTCGGTGCCCCTTCTTACACCGGCTAATGAGAACCAAAAGTTCCGATATGGAGCGCGGAGCTCCGGGATCGATTCCTAAGACTCCTAGGCTTGATCTAACAATAAGATATGACCGATACGAAGCCCGTCACGAATGACTTACTCCAAAATCGACGATTCTAAGGAAGAAGCTAAGAAAACACGACGAAACGATTGAAAATGAAAGTTACGGAGACGAAAACCACATATAAGGAGAAAATCCACCAAAACATATAATATAATATAATAAATCCAGATACAAGAAAACCAGTCGTTGCCCCGATCAGCTGGGGGTAAGAGTTAAGCGGCCAATCAACTGGGAGTCTGCCCGATCAGCAATTGCAGTGGTAAGGCGTAAACTCTGGGTTTTGGGGTAGTGTTAAGCGGCCAATCAGCGTGAATGCCAAACCGTTCAGTTGTAAGGCGTAAGCATCTACAAACAACTTGAAACGTGACTAGTGAAATGATTGAGATTGTTAGTAGCTTGGCTACTCTTGACTTGTCTCGATAATTGTTCTCTTGTACTTATTGTTTCACCATGTCTTGTTTGGGCACTCATGTTATAACTGCCATGTCATGCATACTATAACTGCTAGATTGCTAGTTGCCTTACTTTCAGTTTCCTTGCCCAAGTCTTTTAGACTTGCTGACATGTGCCCCTTTACTCTTTTGGGTGACACATGTTAGATCCTGAGCCTGAGGACCTTGTTGAGGACGAGGTGTTTGCTGACGCCGAGCCCGAGCTTGTGTTTGACGGGGAGTACGTGGACACTAGGGACCAGTCCTAGTGTCTCCGTTGTGTTTTCCCTTTGTTTAGACTGCGGTTTTGTAGACACACGGGGAGTACGTGGACACGAGCTCAGTAAATGAGCCAGGGTTGCCCCGCACAGGAGCTCGCATTCTAGTTCACGATTCATAAGCATTTGGCGTAGGGGTGCACCTAGCCGGAAACAAGTAGTTCGGGCATTGGCTATCAACCAACACATGGCCCGCTTCTGGAACACGAACCAGGAACACAAGCATTGTAGCGAAGCTACGCAATCACGGTAACACTTAAAGAATGCAATGACATGACAATTAATTTGCGTACCATTAATGGAAATTAAACATGACATGGTAATTGTGCAACATGATAAATGTCGGATCTAGCTTCGTTGTCAAGCTAGTTCCTCAATTTGCGCCTAGGCGAGTATCATTTCGTCGCCTAGTGTAACGACTGCTTTTCATGTATCTGGATTTTATATATTATAATATATGTTTTGGTGGATTTTCTCCTCTTGTGTGGTTTTCGTCTCCGTAGTTTTCATTTTCGATCGATTCGTCGTATTTTCTCGCTTCTTCCTTAGGATTGTCGATTTCGAAGTGTGTCGCTCGTGACGGACTTCTTAACGGTCGTATCTAACTATTAGATCAAGCCTAGGAGTCTTAGGAATCGATCCCGGGGCCCCGCGCTCCGTATCGGTACTTTCTGTGCTCATTAGCCGGTGTAAGAAGGGCCACCGACCGACTAGATGACGATCCAGTCGGTCGGCAATCCTTCTTGGACCGACTAGTTGGCTTTCTAAATTTCTCAGGAGTTACTGTTTATCGTTAGTCGGTCTAAGAACGTTGGTGGACCGACTAGGTTGCAAACTAGTCGGTCAGCAATGCTTCTTGAACCGACTAACTCATCAAATTATTTTTGTATCAGTTACTGTTTACTCTTAGTCGGTCTAAGAACGTTCATCGACCGACTAGTTGCCAAACTAGTCGGTCAGTATTTGTTCATGGACCGACTAACTCTAGAATCCTAATTTCACCTGTAGCTACTGTTTACACTTAGTCGGTCTGCGTTGGTCGACCGACCGACTAGTTGTCAAACTAGTCGGTCAGTGGTTGTTCTTTGACCAACTAACTAGTGCTGTAAACCCTAGTTTTGCCCTAGCCGCCAGCCTAGCCTATAAATACCCAACCCAAACGTTTTCTTCCCCTCCAACTCGACCCTAAACCCTAAAATCGCCCCCATTGATCCCCCACCTTCCTCCAAGCACCATTTCTTCATTCCAAGCCCTAAATCCATCATCCAAACCATCCATCTACCCTATCTACCTCTCATCTTCCCCAAAATCTCATCACAACCCATCAAAATCCCCAAATCACCCAAAACCCTAGTTTCCCCAAACTTCTCCAATCTCTTCCAGATTTGATCCTAGGGTTCCCCGGAGTGTTCCTTCCGCCTTCTCCCGGTAAGAAATCGATCTACCGTTGTTTTATAACTTATTTATAATTTTGGTGAAACCCTAATTAATTTCATGTGTTTGATGTTTGTCTCCCCCAAAACAGCGATTTCCTCGTAGTTAGCATCCGTGTGACGAGGTTGATCGTCATCCCCGGTGCTAGGCAAGTGAAACTTGCCACTTAGGGGTTAGGCCATGTTTAGGCCATTTGCATGTTGTAGGCGTAAAAGAGGCTAGGCGAAGATGAAACTCGCCTAGGCGCAAATCGGGGAATTAGCTTGACAACGAAGCTAATTCCGACTTTTAGCATGTTGCACAATTACCATGTCATGTTTACTTTCAATTAACGGTACGCGAATATGTTCATGTCATTGCATTTTAACTGTCATGTTTACTTTCAATTAACGGTACGCGAATATGTTCATGTCATTGCATTTTAACTGTCATGTTTACTTTAAATTAACGGTACGCAAATATCTGTTCATGTCTTTGCCTAGTGATTATTCATCGTGATTGCGTAGCGCACGCTACAATATTATATTCCTGGCTCGTGTTCCAGAAGCGAGCTTAGTGAGTTGGAAACCCCAACGCTCGACACATATGGGTGGGGTAAGAGATAAGCGGCCTGAGCCCCGAGTTGGCCTGATCCGCCACTCCGGCCAGCAGGTGGACTCTCTAGTGCACAAGTGATTGATAGTGATAGAGATAAGCGGCCTGAGCCACGAGCTGGCCAGCAGGTGGACTCTCTATGCACTAAGTGTTTACCAGTGACAAGTGATTAATAGTGATAGAGATAAGCGGCCTGAGCCACGAGCTGGCCAGCAGGTGGACTCTCTATGCACTAAGTGATAAGTGATAAGTGATAAGTGATAAGTGATAAGTGATAAGTGATAAGTGTTAAATGATAAGTGATTAGTGATTTGGTAGCTTTTGCTACATTGTGCATGCTTGCTTCTCTTTTTAAACTGTTGCATCATGCTCAACTGCCATGTCATTACTTAATACTATAACTGCTAGGTTGCTAGATGCCTCACTTTCGGTTTCCTTGCCCAAGTCTTTTAGACTTGCTGACATGTGCCCCTTTACTCTTTTGGGTGACACATGTTAGATCTTGAGCCCGAGTACCTCGTTGAGGACGAGGTGTTTGCTGACGCCGAGCCCGAGCTTGTGTTTGACGGGGAGTACGTGGACACTGGGGACCAGTCCTAGTGTCTCCGTTGCGTTTTATTTTTGTTAGACAGTTGTTTGTTATTGGTGCGTGGCACCCATACCTTGTTATGTTGTTGCTTTGGTTGGCCTTGTTCTGGGCCTTTAGACTCTTTTCGTTTAGCCTGGTGGCTTTTCTGGATGTTGAACATATTTGTGATGTTGGACAATATTTGTGAGATGTGAATTTTATTTCAGTCTCTCCTTGTGTTATTATTGCTATTCTTTTGTGGTTACAGGGACCTGTTTATGTATTGTGGACGCTTATCGGGTTTGGGGCTTCACAGCTCCACTCTCGTGCGGACCTTTTCACGTCTCGCCTCCATTTCAGGGAAGCGGGTCGTGACACCTAGTCTCTTTTACGCCTACAACAAGCAAATGGCCTAAAACATGGCCTAAACCCTAAGTGGCGAGTTTCACTTGCCTAGCACCGAGGATGACGATCACAAGGCTCGTCCCATGGATGCTAATCTACGGGGAAGTCGCTGTTATGGAGAAACAACCATCAAAACAACATCCATTTCATTAGGGTTTCACAAAAACACAACGGGTTATGAAAACATTAAGAGATCGATTATTACCGTATAGGGAACGGAGGAAAGATGCCGAGCAACCACGGCGACGGAAGAAACGCTCCGGGGAACCTAGGGTTCAGATCTGGAAATGGATGGAGAAGTTTGGAGGAATATGGTTTTGGGGGATTTTGGGGGTTTGATGAGATTTTGGGGAAGATGAGAGGTAGAATGTGTTAAGGGAGAGTTTGGATGATGGATTTTGGGCTTGGGATGAAGAAATAAGGGTTTGAGGTAGTAGGGGGCTCAATGGGGGAGAAACTAGGGTTTTAGGTCGTGAGGAAGGAGAAGAAAACGTTTGGGAGGGGTTTAAATAGGAAGGGTTGGCGGCTGCCCAGAAATTAGGATTTTGACACAGATTAGTCGGTCAAAGAGCAACCACTGACCGACTAGTTTGGGAACTAGTCGGTCGGTTGACCAACGCAGACCGACTAAGTCCAAACAGTAACTCATGTACAGAAATAGGATTTAGAACAACTACTGACCGACTAGTTTGGCATCTAGTCGGTCAAAGAACAACTACTGACCGACTAGTTTGGCATCTAGTCAGTCGATGAACGTTCTTAGACCGACTAAGAGTAAACAGTACTCGACTGTTCAGAAGAACTAAGAATTAGTCGGTCCGAGTACATAACTTAACCGACTAGTTTAAAAACTAGTCGGTTGAAAGATGAACTTAGACCGACTAAGAAGGAACAGTAACTAGTACCAAAAATAGTTGATGAGTTAGTCGGTTAAAGAAGCATTACCGACCGACTAGTTTGTAACCTAGTCAGTCAACCAACGTTCTTAGACCGACTAACGACAAACAGTAACTCCTGAGAAATTAACAAAGCCAACTAGTCGGTTCAAGAAGGTTTACCGACTGACCGGATCGTCATCAGTCGGTCGGTGCCCCTTCTTACACCGGCTAATGAGCACCAAAAGTTCCGATATGGAGCGCGGAGCTCCGGGATCGATTCCTAAGACTCCTAGGCTTGATCTAACAATAAGATATGACCAATACGAAGCCCGTCACGAATGACTTACTCCAAAATCGACGATTCTAAGGAAGAAGCTAAGAAAACACGACGAAACGATCGAAAATGAAAGTTACGGAGACGAAAACCACATATAAGGAGAAAATCCACCAAAACATATGATATAATATAATAAATCCAGATACAAGAAAACCAGTCGTTACATCGTCGCTCCTACGACGTTCTTTCTTCTTCCACTCCTCTCCAATCTCAAAATACCCCTCAGGGAAGTCTTTGGTGACACTCCGGAGTGGGTGTATCTCGGAATCACTCCAAATCGCTCCAAATCTCCTGAAATACGACAAAAACAACAAATCGTGAAATGTATCGCAATATTGTCGATAAACCATGAAAAACATGATTTGAGCGATCTAAATGGCATGCAAACATGCGGGAAAAAAGGTGTAAAATACGGAGTGATCAACCGCCCTCGAGGATAAATACAAACATCAAAGAGATGTTATCCTTCCCCTAGCGCGATATGAATGGGAGAACCTCCGTCTCCAGGACTTTAAGTCCATCACCGAGTACAACTCGACACTTTTCAGTATCACCTCACGCCTGAAGTTGTGTGGTGAGAAAGTGACGGAGGAGCACATGTTAGAGAAGACGTATACATCCTTCCATGAGAAGGATGTCATACTTATGCAACAGTATCGTGAATGAAAGTTCACGAAATACTCGGAGCTTCTCTCATGCCTTCTGATGGTAGAACAGAATAGAGACCTCCATCTGGCCACCCATAACTCGCACCCTGCTGGTACTGCTCCTGCGCCTGAAGCGCACCACATCTCCTCCCAGAAGAAGAGGACCAAGTTCAAAGGCAAACCCCAGAAGGGCAAGGCAATGAAGTAGGCTAGAGGACCCCCTCTAAAGTCCAATAATGAGGGAAAGAAGAAAAATGTGTGGAAGAGAAAAGACAACGGCCAGACATCTGCCCCCAGAAAAGACTAGGAAGATAAATGCCACAGGTGTGGTATGACTGGACACTGGTCCAGGAATTGTTGGACTCCACGCCACCTCCAGGACTTGTACAAAGCTATCCAGAAGCCAGCCGAAACAAACCTGGTGGAACACGAAGACCTGGCACTAATCAGGTTCATCGCTGAGAACTTCTCAAACGATGACCTACTCGACTGAAGCCTTATCTATTTTCTGCAATGCATTGTAATTGAAACAATTTACTCTCTAGTTGTTTGTTTCCTAGCATGTTGAATGATTTTTCAGACGTTGAATGATATTTGGTTATCTTTTGTGCCTTATACTGCAATACTTTTTTCTCTCTTAATTTAGATGGATTATAAATGCCTAGTAGACATTGCCTCTATGCACACGATCCTCCAAGATATTTGCTTTTTTCAAATCATACATAAATACGATGGAACTGTGAATACAATTTCCGGTCCATCAGGAATAATTGAAGGATCAGGGGAAGCATAGTTTCTACTCCCCAACAAAACACAACTACTAATAAAAGATGCTCTTTTCTCTCCTAGCTCTCACAGAAATCTGTTAAGTTTTAAAGATATCCGTTTAAACGGATACCACCTAGAAACGGTGAACAAACAAAACAGAGAATTCTTGTATGTAACGACTCATAAAAACAGTGCTAAAACCATCGTCGAGTGTTTTGAGGGACTCCCGTCGGGTCTCTACCATACAAAGGTACGAGCAATGGAAGCCAACATACTTGAGCACCGGAAGTGCGATAATCGACCAGAATTCCAACTCTGACACAATAGACTCGGACACCCTGGAAGGGACATGATGTGTCGCATCATATCCCAATCCCGTGGAATTAACTCGAAAAGCCTGAAGCTACTTCGAAAGGGTGCATTTCCTTGTCCCCCTTGTCACAAAGGGAAATTGATTACATGACCATCTCCACTTAAGGTGGACTCAAAGTCTCCCAGCTTCCTAGAGAGAATACATGGAGACATTTGCGGGCCTATTCACCCTGCAAGTGGCCCATTTCGGTACTACATGGTACTGATAGACGCATCTTCCAAATGGTCGTATGTGTGCCTCATGTCCACCAACAAAGTAGCCTTTGCAAAGCTACTGGCACAAATCATTAAGTTGCGGGCACATTTTCCAGACAACCAAATCAAAAAATTGCGTCTGGATAACACTAGGGAATTCACATCACAAGTCATCCTAGACTACTGTCAATCAACTGGCATTGAAGTTGAACATCATGTAGCTCATGTTCACACCCAGAACGGGCTAGCCGAATCTCTTATAAAGAGACTACAATGGATTGCTCGTCCATTGTTGATGCAATGCCAGTTGCCGGTGAATGCATGGGGACATGCCATCTTGCATGCTACATCGCTAATAAGATTACGATCGTCAGGAAGTCAATCTTATTCTCCAATGCAACTCGCATATGGGACTCCACCGGATATCTCTCACCTGAGGATATTCAGATACGCTGTCTATGTCCCCATAGCACCACCACAGAGGACCAAGATGGGTCCTCAACGTCGACTGGGTATCTATATATGATTCGACTCACCATCGATCATTAGATACCTGAACCCCAACGGGGGACGCATTTAAGACACGTCTAGCAGACTGTGAGTTTGACGAAAGTACCTTTCCCAAACTAGGCATTAACACAGAGAAGCCAGAAGCTTCAAAGACCATTTCATGGGATACCAAAACTTTATCCCATTTTGATCCGCATACAAACCAATGTGAAGATGAGATCCTAAAGATCCTCCAAACACAGAATACAGTTCACATTTTACCGGACAAATTTACTGACAACCAGAAGATTGTCAGATCACACGTCCCTGCTGCAAACACGCCAGCTAGGATTGACATATCCAAAGATGGATGCAATCCACCGGCAGCAGAACCAGTTGTACCTCAACAAAAGAGAGAACGACCCCCAGGCTCCAAAGATAAAAACCCTCGAAAGAGGAAAAATCCTGGAGTAATGATAACGATACCACCACAGGATGCTGAGCTCAGCCCAAATACCTTTCCCCTCCTAAAAACCCCTAAAGAGGAAAATATAGGAGAAATATCATTAAACTATGTACGTGGGAGTTACTGGATAGAAAAAGCACAATCATCGATGATAACTTCGCGCTCATTATTACCAATTACATCACTGAATACAACGATGAGACCAATCCACGCTCTCTAACAGAATGTAAACGCAGAGAGGATTGGCCAAAGTGGAACGATGCAATAGGAGTAGAGCTGGACTCACTCTCGAAGCGCAAAGTTTTTGGATCTGTAGTCCTAACACCGAAGGGTGTTAAACCTGTGGGATATAAATGGGTATTCGTAAGAAAAAGAAACGAAAATAATGAGATCATACGCTACAAAGCGCGCCTTGTTGCACAAGGCTTTTCCCAACGACCAGGAATTGACTATGATGATACATATTCCCCGGTCATGGAAGCGATCACTTTCTGTTTCACTATTAGCCTAACTACTACGGAAGGCATGGATATGTAGCTCATGGACGTTGTGACTGCATACCTATATGGAAATATAGATAAGGTGTCTATATGAGACTTCCAGACGGATATAAACTACCGACGAAAATGACAGAAAGAACTCGAGACGTCTATTCTGTCAAACTCCAAAGATCATTGTATGGTCTAAAACAGTCAGAGAGAATGTGGTATAACAGACTCAGTGAATTCCTAGTGCAACAAGGATTCACAACTAATGAAGTCTGCCCTTGCATCTTTATAAGAGCAAAGGGAACAGGATTCGTAATTATTGCCGTCTACGTAGACGACTTAAACCTCATCGGATCTCCTGAAGAGATAGCAGAGATATCCAAGAGACTCACACAGACTTTTGAGATGAAAGACCTTGGCAAAACGAAGTGCTGCATAGGCTTACAAATCGAACACCTAAGCGGAGGAATCCTGTTACACCAATCAACCTACATAAAGAAGTTGCTGAAGAACTTTCTTATGGACACATGTCATCTGCTTAGTACACCAATGGTTGTCAGATCATTGGATATCAATACGGACCCCTTCCGGCCGCTGGAAGAGGGGGAGAAAGCACTGGATCCTGAAGTACCCTACCTGAGTGCAATTGCAGCACTCATATATCTGGCAAACTGCACGTGTCCCGATATAGTGTTCGCAGTTAACCTACTAGCCAGATACAGTTCAGCGCCCTCAAAGCGCCACTAGAACGGAGTGAAGCACCTTCTGCGCTACCTCCAAGGGTAAGTTGACCTGGGACTATACTTCAAGAAAGGCGTATCCTCCAACCTATTCGGTTATGCAGATGCAGGATACAGGCCTGACCCGCACACTGCAAAGTCCCAGACCGGCTTCGTATTCACCTACGGTGGAACAGCCATCTCATGGAGATCTGTGAAGCAGACTTCAACAGCAACCTCATCCAACCACTCCAAGCTCATTGCGATCCACGAAGCTAGCAGAGAATGCTTTTGGCTTCGTTCAGTCATCCACCACATCCTCGTGACTATCGGCCTGAAGACGGGAGATCTTGGACCAACCACCATATACGAAGACAGTGCTGCCTGCATAGCTCAACTACGAGGTGGCTACATCAAAGGTGACAAGATGAAGCACATTTACCCCAAGCTCTTCTGGACGTATGAACAACAAGTAGACAACCAGATCGACATTCAGCAGATCCAGTCTTGCAACAACCTGGCAGATCTATTTACTAAAGCTTTACCTCGCTGTACCTTTAGAAAACTTGTATTAGGAATTGGGATGAGACAATTGAAAGATCTACAAGCCTGAAGCTTGTACGCAACAGTGGGAGTTAATCTTGTGTGGTACTCTTTTTCTCTTGGCTATTGGTTTTTCCCACTTGGTTTTCCATAGACAAAGGTTTTAACGAGGCAACCACATCAACTCTGGATTCAGAAGTATCCACCTCTGATGATATCCATCGATCAGTGGAAGTTATATAGACTTGTACTCTTTTTCATTAGCCACTGGTTTTTCCCACTGGGTTTTCCATGGCAAAGGTTTTAACGAGACAAGCACTCTTAACTTAGGATCCAGAAGTATACATACCCCCATGGTCAGATAAGCTCTATGAACCCAGAAGCGCTCATGTATGACTTATAACAATGGATGGATAAGGGGAAGTGTTATGAGCAGGTTTTTGTAGGCCCATTAGTGTATTGGGTATCCACCCATTATGTAACCCTACTTCTATAAATATAGGGTTACGGGTTCTGTAGCCGCCAAGCTTATAACATTATCATATTTATTTTATTTATTTATTTTTTCAAACTTTGGAAATAACTTATTTTTTTATTCCTCCTGAAGATTTCAGAATAACATCGTTATATTCTCTATAAATTAGATACATTATGCTATTTAATCAAAATTATGAACATTCCTCCTAAAGAACATTTTAGGTAAAAAAATTGAATGATAAATATGTGTCACCTTTAGAGAATCGTATTAATTTAAAAGGGTATTTCGAACCATAGAGAGAATTTCACTAAAATACTCTATTTTTGAAGATATTTTCATGTAAATACGCTCGTGATCAAATTAGTATATGTTAATATTTTAAACATTGGAGACACGTTCAACCTACCACCTTTTATCAGTGTCTTATTAATTCTGAGTGTCACATGATTCACATGACTATTTCTTGAACATTTATCATCTCTAGCTCTTATCTTTCCTGCCCCCTCTCTTCTTCTATAATTCTAAATGTGATTCATAATTTTGTCGGTTGCACCCAATATATGGCCTTTCTTTCTTATTTATTTGGTTTCTGTTGGATGAAAATGAACTCAAGAGAAAAATAGGGATAAGCTTTCTTAGAGATAGAATGAGTAACCATGGCCATAGGCCATGGTTCTCTATATATTAAATTAGTGAGGGGGAGATGAAGTGCCTCTAGGAGACCAAGGGTCCCCATTACCCATAGTAATGGGACCAATGAGTGGGTAATGAAGGAGGGGAGGCCAAAATTCTCCCTCATTCATAACACTCCCCCTTACCCATTCTTCACTTTGGTCTCAGTATCTGAGGTAAAGAGGGGTGGATACTTCTGGATCCAGAGTAAGTGTGTTTGCCTCGTTAAAACCTTAGCTGTGGAAAACCCAGTGGAAAACCCCAACAGCTTAAGGAAAAATAGTGCAACCCACAGGTTACTCCCCCTGATCTGTACAAGCTTCAGGCTTGCAGGTCTTTTAATTGTCGCATACCAATGTTCTTTACAAGCTTTACAAAAGTACATTTAGGCAAAGACTTAGTAAAAAGATCAGCTAAGTTGTTGCAGGACTATATCTGCTGAACTTCGATCTGCTTGTCCTCCTTTATCTCATGTGTCCAGAAAAACTTGGGAGATATGTGCTTCATCCTATCGCCTTTGATGTAGCCCTTTTGAAGTTGAGCAATGCATGCAGCGTTGTCTTCAAACAGGACGGTAGGCTCCAAATCACCGGTCTTCAGGCCAGTAGATTGAAGAATGTGTTGGACGACGGATCGTAACCAATAACACTCTCTGCTTGCTTCATGGATCGCAATAAGCTCCGAATGGTTGGATGATGTAGCTGTTGTGGTTTGCTTTACCGATCTCCAGAAGATAGCAGTACCTCCGTAGGTAAACACAAACTGTCTGTGATTTTGCCGTGTGTGGATCTGAAAGATAACCTGCATCGGCATAACCCAACAATTTGGGGGAGGCACCTCTCTGGTAGTAAAGTCCCAGATCAATTGAACCCTGGAGGTATCGCAGAAGATGCTTTACTCCGTTCCAGTGGCACTTTGTGGGCGCTGCACTGTGTCTGGCTAGGAGATTAATTGTAAACGCTATATCGGGACGCGTCCAATTAGCCAGATACAGAAGTGCTCCGATGGCACTGAGGTAGGGTACTTCAGGACCCAGTATCTCCTCCCCCTCTTCCAGAGGCCGGAAGGGGTCCTTATGTACATCTAGTGATCTGACGACCATAGGAGTACCTAAAGGATGACATTTATCCATATGAAACTTACGTAGAAGTTTCTTTGTATAATTAGATTGGTGTAATAGGATTCCACCTCTTAGGTGTTCTATCTGTAAGCCAAGACAATACTTTGTTTTGCCCAGGTCTTTCATTTCAAAAGTATGTTTTAGGCTTTCAGATATCTCATTGATCTCTGCAGGAGATCCTATGATATTTAAGTCATCTACATATACAGCTATGATGACGAATCCTGTTCCCGTTCTTTTTATAAAGATACACGGGCAGACTTCATTATTCGTGAATCCTTGCTGTGCAAGGAAATCACTTAGTCTGTTATACCACATCTTGCCCGATTGTTTTAGACCATATAATGATCTATGTAGCCTTAAAGAAAATGCGTCCCGATGTATCTCTTTCATCTCTGGGGGTAGATTAAACCCATCAGGAAGTCTCATATAGATATTTTTATCTATATCTCCATATAGATATGCAGTCACAACGTCCATGAGCTGCATTTCTAGGCTTTCCAAAGAAGTTAGGCTTATTAAAAATCGGAATGTGATCGAATCCATGACCGCGGAATACGTATCTTCGTAATCAATCCCCGGTCTTTGGGAAAATCCCTGGGCTACAAGGCGTGCCTTATAGCGAACGATCACATTATTTTCATCTCTTTTTCTTATGAAAACCCACTTATATCCCACAGGTCTTACACCTACTGGTGTTTGGACTACTGGTCCAAAGACTTTGCGTTTCAAGAGTGAGTCCAGCTCTACTCTTATTGCCTCGTCCCACTTTGGCCAATCATCTCTGCGTTTACAATCCGATAGAGAAAGTGGTTCGACGTCATCGTCGTATTCAGCGACGTGAATGGCAATAGTGAACGCAAAATCATCGTCGACGACTGTGCTATGTCGGTCCTGTACCTCCCCAGTACGTACAAAGTTTAATGATGTTTCTCCTAATCTTTCCTCTACGGGGGAAATTAGGAGGGGAGAAGTAGCTGGTCTGAGCTCAGCATCCTGTGGAGGGATAATCTTAGTATCTCCAGGAGTCTTCCTCTTTTGAGGAACTTTATCTTTTGAACCTGGTGGGCATCCTCTTTTCATTTGAGGTACAGCCAATTCTGCTGCCGGTGGATTGCATCCATCTATGGGGATGTCAATCCTAGCTGGCGTATTGGCAGCAGGGACGTGTGAACGGACAATCTTGTGGTTGTCCGTGAATTTATCCGGCAAAAGATGTACTGTATTCTGGATGTGAAGGATCTTCAGGATCTCATCTTCACACAGATTAGTACGCGGATCATATAGGGACAGACTTCTGGTCCCAACTAATGATCTCAGAAGCTTCTTGCTTCTTAGACTGTGTGCCCAGTTTAGGAAAAAATTTCTCATTAAATTCACAGTCAGCAAAACGTGCCTTGAATGCGTCACCCGTCAGGGGTTCAAGATATCTGATAATAGAAGGCGAATCAAACCCAATATATATACCTAGACAACGCTGATTACCCATTTTGGTCCTCTGAGGTGGTGCTATTGGAACATATACCGCACAACCAAACACTCTCAAATGAGAGATATCTGGAGGTGCGCAATATGCTAGTTGCATCGGGGATAAAGTATGACCTCCAGAGGGTCTTATCCTAATAAGTGATGCGGCATGTAAAATAGCATGCCCCCAAGCATCCACAGGCAACTGGGATTGCATAAGCAATGGACGTGCAATCCATTGGAGTCTCTTTATAAGGGACTCATCTAATCCATTTTGGGTGTGAACATGTGCTACAGGATGTTCAACTTCAATACCCGTTGCCCGACAATAGTCTTCGAAGACTTGTGAAGTAAATTCTCCCGCATTATCAAGACGTAGTTTCTTGATATGGTTATCGGGGAAATGAGCACGCAACCTTATTATTTGTGCCAATAGCTTTGGAAAAGCTAGGTTGCAGGTGGACAAGAGGCACACATAAGACCATTTGGTTGATGCATCAATCAGTACCATGAAGTACCGAAATGGGCCACTTGCGGGATGAATAGGCCCGCAAATGTCACCATGAATTCTCTCAAGGAAGCCAGGAGACTCTAATCCCACTTTCAGGAGGGATGGTCTCGTTATAAGTTTTCCCTAGAAACAAGGGAGACATGGAAATTCACCCTTTTGAAGAATTTTCAGGTTCTTCAATTTGTGTCCACGGGATTCAGAGATGATGCGTCGCATCATTGCTGTTCCAGGGTGACCAAGTCTATTGTGCCAGAGTTCGAA
>CM061139.1:87417592-87445592 GCA_030789695.1 Scilla litardierei
CTCCTCTTTGAGTTAGTTGTGACGTAGGCCGTGTACGTGCAGGAGATTGTACGCTTATATGGAGTCCCCGTGAGTATTGTGTCTGACCGAGACACGAGGTTCACATCTCAGTTCTGGAGAAGTCTGCAGGAGCATTTGGGTATGAGTCTGAGTTTCAGCACGACGTACCACCCGCAGACCGATGGCCAGTCCGAGAGGACTATTCAGATTCTGGAGGATATGCTACGAGCTTGCACGCTCGATTTGAAGGGATCTTGGGAGGACCATCTCCATTTGGTGGAGTTTTCTTATAACAACAGCTACCAGGCGAGCATCGTCATGGCGCCGTTTGCTGCCTTATATGGGAGGAAATGTCGATCGCCACTGAGCTGGGATGACATTGGAGATCGGGAGCTGTTGGGTCCGGAGATGATAGTGGAAGCTGTGAATGTCGTGAGAGACATCAGGGAGAAGCTCCGAGTTGCTTAGGATCGTTTCAAGCATTGGGCAGATGCCAAGAGGAGACCTTTGGAGTTTCAGCCTGGAGATCACGTCTTCCTGAAGATTTCTCCGAACCGCGGAGTTATTCGATTCGGGAAGAAGGGGAAGCTGAGTCCGAGGTACATCGGACCTTTCTATGTGCTGGAGCGTGTGGGAGCAGTGGCCTACCGCCTTGCTCTACCACCATCTTTGGTGGGGGTTCACGACGTATTCCACGTATCTCAGTTACGTCGGTACATCAGTGATCCGTCACATACGGTGGATTTCTCGGAGATCACGGTCCGTCCGGACCTGACCTACGACCAGCAGCCTGTGCAGATTTTGGACCGTCGACAGAAGCAGTTGAGGAATAAGGTAGTCGACCTGGTGAGAGTGATGTGGCGTCACGGATCACCTGGAGAGTCCACCTGGGAGAGAGAGGATGAGATGAGAGAGCGTTACCCTCACCTATTCTGATAGAAATTCCGAGGGCGGAATTTTATTAAGGTGGGTAGGATGTAACGGCTGGTTTTGTATGCTGATGTTTTAATTATATGTATATATATTCCTTCTTCATTTTCTTTTTCTTTTCTGTATCTCATGCCGATACTTGGAGCTGAGCATGCTTCGTAACGCTCATATCCTAGAATAGGTTCGTCTTTGGAACTCATAGGAATCATTCCGAGGCTTCACACTTCAATTTGCGACTTCCTGTGCTCATTAGCCGGTTCACGTTGAGGAACCGACTGACTAGATGTCAATCTAGTCGGTCAACGACTCTTCATGGACCGACTAGTTCTCCCTTTCATTTTCCCTAAGCTACTGTTTACGCTTAGTCGGTCTAAGTTCATCAACCGACCGACTAGTTATCAAACTATTCGGTCAACACTTCTTCGTAGACGGACTAGTACAGAGATAATTTTTCGCACCCAGGTTACTGTTTACCGTTAGTCGGTCAAAGAACGAATACCGACCGACTAGTTGACGAACTAGTCGGTTAGGTTTCCTTCGCTGACCGACTAATCTTCAAAATATCTTGTTGACCACCTTTACCCTTTAGTCGGTCTATGAACACTGGCCGACCGACTAGGTTGCAAACTAGTCGGTCGACGAGCCTTCACAGACCGACTAGATCTATCAACCCTGTACCGACACTGTTCTCTGTTTGCCTTTTAGTCGATCGCAGTTATACGACCGACCGACTAGTTTCCAAACTAGTCGGTCAACCACCCTTCTCAGACCGACTAACCGACCCCCGAAACCCTAGTTTTGCTCTAGCCACCGTTTCATTTTCTTATTTAAACGTGGCTTTCTCCTTCTTTTCTCCTGATTGTTTCCAGTCTCCATCTTCCCCAACCTATCCCCCTTCCTCCCACGTCCTTCCCTTTGCTCTTCCTCCTCCATCCTTGCGCCCTCCATCTTCCCCTAGGCTCTCTCTCTCCCTTCCTTTTCTCCTGTTTTCTTCTTCTCCTTCCAGTGTTCCCACAAATAGCCGGCCACCCGCTCAAATCTGAGAACCATACGGCCAAGCTCCGGCCGCCGTCTCTTCGCGTGGTGATCCAACCTCAATCTAGCGACGACGACCCCGGGAGACGTCGAGATCTTCTCCACCATCTACGGGAGCCGACGACACCACCAACAATCAACATTCCTCGCTGCGCTACCCATGGCCTAGGAATTTCCAGACGACGCAAAGCTTCCACTTTTCCATATCCGACGCCGGATCTTCATGCAACCGTCATTTTCAGGTTGGTCCCCTAAATTCGTAGTAACCCACACAATAGATAATCAAACTCTAATTAAAATCAGCAACCTAATCAAATTAAATTTACTTTCCGCTCTTCTTTAAAACGTTGTGCAAACCGTAGAAATCGACGAATGGACGCTATGCATGTGCACATAGGATAGATTGTCGATTAGGTTAATTACATTAAAATGTGATTTTTGATTGAATAGGATAGTCCTGATAACCTAGACACAACCCTAATAGGATTTCTGAATCATGAACTGACACCGTCGCCGTGTCACGATTTTCAGACGCTTCTACGCCTACGAGACGTTTGGACGAGGCGTACCAGAGAGACGACGTGCTCGCCACCGCAGGCAAGTGTACCACTTGCATTCTTGGCCATGTTTAGGCCTTAGTTTTTCTAGATTAGACACTTTGAAACCGTGAGAACCGGACATGAAATGATAGCGTCCGGTACGCCCTGATGGCCCAGATTTGACAACGAAATCTGAGTCCAACAACAACAATTTTGACATCATAGGATTGACATGCGTGTGCATGAGTTGTGGACACCCTAGTACAACCCTCCTGTTTTGTCGTGTCTTGTCTCGTTCCGTCTGCACAGCCCACTGGGCAATAGGGCACTCGCCAAGCCAGAGCGAGTGATCCCTTGTACTAGTTCACAGCCTGATGGGCAATTGGGCACCTGTCAAGCTAGAGCAGGTGATCCCATGTATTGATACACAGCTCAGAGAGCAATAGGGCACTTGTCAAGCTAGAGCAAGTGATCCCTTGTCCTGTCACGATTCTTGGGGTTTTGGGGTAGGGTTGAGCGTGCAAGCGGCAAGAGGGTCTGATCCCCCTCGAACCGAACAGGTGTGAACCCTTTTCGTGTCTTGTCTTGTCGTGTCTGGCTTTCCGTGTTCTGTCTTGTCTTGACACCTGTAGGCTAGTCCCGTGGTCGGTAGCACTCTCTACGACCATTACTTGTCGTGTTTACTTTCCTGTTGTGTGTACTTCTGTTGCTAAAACCTCAGCATGTTAATGAACCAGTAAAACGTTGTTAAGTAATTGGTGCACTTGCAGTTTGGTCTAACCTTTTCTTGTAGGCCTTGCCTGACGTACAGTCCTTCTTTTGGTGTTGTACGTCAGGGATTGAGCCAGAGTACGTGGAGGAGACTGACTTGCCAGCTGACGTGGAGCCAGAGAGCGTCGATCCTGAGTACGACCCTGAGGAGGACCAGAGCTAGAGACTCCTCGTTGCAGTTTCCAGAGACGTTCATTACTTTTAGTTGGGTGTGTAGCACCTTTTGTTTCTTGTCTAGGTTGGGTGCTTGCACCACTAGTTTTACTTTTCTGCTGTTGTAGCCCTTCGGGCGTTGAGACTTGGTACCTTGTTATGTTGGAATAAAAATGTGATGTTCTTTCCTTCTTGTACTTGTATTGTTCTGTACTAACATGCAGGGACCTGTACCTTTGTCTTGGTACCACACAGATGCTTATTGGGTCAGGGCTCCGTAGCTCTGGCCTAAGCGGGCCTAGTCACGCTTCGCCTCCGCTGTTTTGGGAAGCGGGGCGTGACACTGCCTATTTCTCGGTATGATAAACAGAAGAGTAAAAGGAAAAGATGTTTCCTTACAATCCCCTCAAGTGTGAGTGGGAGATGTTGGATATGGACGACATGAATACACCCATGAGGGGATATATGAGGGTATACGGACCTCAGATGTCGCATGCACGAAAGCGTGCACGAAGGGAATCTTTTCTCGTGTAAAAAGGACCACTCGATAAGTGAAAAAGGTCACTCTATAAGTGCATAAAGGCACTCGATAAGTGAATGAAGAAGAGGATAAGTAAAAGGGCTAATATAGGCTAATAAGCTTATAAATGGTTATTTCCTACAATAACTACCCCTAAAGCCTATAAATAGGACCCAAGGTATGCCTTTTACACTAATCTAAACATGCTATTAGTTTGCATAAGGCAACTTGTGTTCTTCTTCTCCCTTCCATTAAAATCCTCTTCTAAATAGAGATTTAGGCGGTGAAACGCTGCTTCGATCCTCCGTGACGAAGTACTGACCGTTGTGGCTAATCCGAGGGCAAAGTTCAGAGATTATGATGCCGCGTATGCAAGCGTAAGTCTCTACTTTATTATTCGATCCTAAAGTTTTTGTTTTGACAGGATCCTACACTTCCGACGTAACCACTCCCTAACCGGAACATGAATTCGTCATCGGGGGGATCCAACGTCAAGTCTTGTCAAGCGGTGACAACATTGAGGAGTGGTCGGGAAATTGAGAAGCCGGAGCCACCGAGAGTCGAAGTAGAGATAGTTATGGAGAATGAAGCCACCACAAATGAAGAGGTGCAAGAGGGAATATCGGACAAAGGCAACCATTCCGAAGAGATCGTCATTGAAGAGCACGAGCCGTACATCCCCCCCGCACCATTCCCTCAAAGGCTTCAACCTCCACGGAAAGATAAGTTTCAATCCGAAATCCGCAAAATATTTCAAAAATGTCAAATTAATATTCATATTCTTGATGTAATAAATTAAATTCCAGCATATGCTAAATTTTTAAAAGATTTGTGCACCGTTAAGAGGAATGTTAGTGTTAAGAAAAAGGCCTTCCTAACGCAACAAGTTAGTGCTATCGTGCAACATAACACCCCTCCTAAATACACGGATCCAGGCTCTCCTATAATCCCATACATCATAGGAACCCAAAAGATGGGGCAAGCCCTCCTTGATTTAGGTTCGAGTGTTAACATTCTGCCATATAACTTGTATGTGAAATTAGGACTTGGAGAATTGAAATCTACACACATTATTCTCCAATTGGCCGATAGGTCTATCAAGGTCCACAAGGGTGGCATAGAGGACGTGCTCGTCCAAGTGGACAAATTTTACTACCCGGTGGACTTTGTCGTGTTGGACATTCTCGGTCCTCAAACCAAAACACCAACCCCCATCATCTTAGGTAGACCATTACTAGCCACAAGCAATGCTATAATCAATTGTAGGGATGGTCAACTTAAAATCTCGTTTGGTAACATAACACTTGACTTAAACATTTTTAATGCTTGTAAGTTGCCATCGGGGGATGGTGAGTTTGAGGATGCTTGCATGATTGAGACTCTAGTTAAAGAGCATTTTGATGCGAAGTTTGTTGAAGCATTTAATTTTGTTGAGCATTTTTGTGAAAACATTGACACCGATTGTTTGTTGTAGGAAGTTGGCACGGTGACTAAGCGGATGCCATCCTTTTAGCTGCTGTTGTTGGACACGCCTTACAAAAGGTCATCAAAGCTAGAGCACCCATCATTAGACTTGAAGCCTTTGCCGCCATATTTGAAGTATGCATTTCTTGGGGAATCCGGCACATTCCCCGTGGTAATATCGTCTAAACTCTCTAATGAGCAAGAAGTGCAACTGTTAGAAGTGCTTAGAACTCATAGGGGGCAATTGGTTGGACAATTGTCGACATTAAAGGTATTGACCCCCTAATTTTCACGCACCACATCTACTTAGAGGATGACACCAAACCCACTAGAGAAATGCAACGTAGGTATCCAAACCTAAAGGAAGTGGTAAAGGGTGAAATCCTTAAGCTTCTTGATGCGGGTATTATATACCCCATTGCTGATAGTAGATAGGTTAGCCCATTCAAGTTATACCTAAGAAATCGGGGCTAACGGTAATAAAAAATGAGAACAATGAGTTAGTCGACATGCGTGCCACCACAGGATGGCGCATGTGCATTGACTATCGGAAGCTAAATTCTAAGACCCATAAAGACCACTTCCCTCTCCCATTTTGTCACGCCCCGCTTCCCAGAAATATGGAGGCGAGACGTGAGTAGGTCCGCTCAGACTTGAAGCTGCAAAGCTACAAGTCCGATAAGCGTCAATTAACTTCAAATGGCAGGTCCTTGCAATGCGATACGAAACAAAAATAATAATAAAGGGAAATGAGAGAAAATCAAATCTCAGAATATCCATAAATAAGTTCCAACATCACAGAAAAAGCCACTAGGCTAAAAGAAAAGAATCTAAAGGCCCAAACATGGCCAACAAAAGTACAACGTACAAAGCAAAGGTGCCACGCATCGAAAACTAACAGAAATCCTAAAACAAAAGGAAGCTCAGCAAGGTCGCTAAGAATGATCACAGGTGTCCGCAAAACTCCTCCTGGGCAGACAAGGACTCAGGCTCAGCGTCAGCAATAACCACGTACTCAGCAACGGTCTCTGGCTCAGGATCTAACATGTGACACCCAAAAGAGCAAGGGGCACATGTCAGCAAGTCTACAAGAGACTTGTGCAAGGAAACTGAGGGTGAAAGTAAGACAACCTAGAAGTTCTAGCATGATACAATGACATGACAGTTATAGCATGAGTGCAACAAGTAAAGTAAAGTACGAGTATGGCATTTTAAATCATGGCATGGTTATCAAGTTTTTCATGAACAAATCACAAGTACAAAGACAAGTCTAGTAAGCACGTCATGCACAGAGATTACGCCTTTTGGCTAGAGTGGCTGCGCGGCCAGCTCCTAGCTCAAGTGATCGCTTATCCATAACCTTCCACGTGTATCGAGCCAGGGCCTTACCCCCGAACGCGTATGCTCGCTTCTGGATCACGAGCCAGGAAGTGTTTTTCATGATGGCATAGGGGTGCACCTAGCCTCAACAAGGAAATCGGGCATTGGTTTTTGACCAACACATGAGGCCCGCTTCTGGATCACGAGTCCAGGAAGTACTTTTCATAATGGCATAGGGGTGCACGTAGCCGGACAAGGAAGTACAAGTAGTGTAGCGTGTGCTACGAATGTAACAATCAACTTGGATGACATGTAAGATGCAATGCATGGCAGTTAAAAGTGCGTACAGATAAGGAATTTAAACGTGACAGTTAACAATGCATGAATGACATGGCAGGGTGACACATCTAGCTTCGTTGTCAAGCTAGATCTTAAAATTGCATCTAGACAGCTATCATTTCACTGTCTAGTCTCTTTTATGCTAAAAACAAGGAAGTGGCCTAAAACATGGCCCTAAGCAAAAGTTGGCAAGTTTCACTTGCCTGCAAGTCAAACGTCTGAAAAACACCGTCCAACGGGTCCAAGTCACAAGTAACCTACGTGCACAAGTCCACCGGCCTACAGTCCCATTTTATTAATCTTTGATTAGTGAATTTAAAACATTTAAAACACTTTAAAAACATAAATTTTAGTCTTGATTAACAGGCAATAGGTTGGGGGTCCTAAGGGTGCAAAGCGTTACCTCAACACGACATGAAAGCTACACTGGCGTCGGGTAGCGACGCCAGGGGTTGGAATAAAAGAACGCGCTCCAAGTCTAGATTCCAAAATAGATTCCTCGCTCGAAAGGTCTAGGCAGCAACCGGAGCGACGAACCAAGATCCCAAAGCTAGCATATGCGACGAAGAGCTACAACTTGTCGCAACGTCAAAATAGTCCAACGGCGAAGAAGAATCACTTGGGTGGGGCCCACATCAGTTCTAGGGACCAATGGGAGACCCACAATACCTCTGGAGAACTTGGGGGGCCCACGGTGGCAAGCGGTGCGAGAGTTGCGACGTTACGACGAACGTCGCTCGGTCAGACACGGTCGATGCGGGGGATTTCCTCTGTCAGACACTGCGGACGGCTGATGTGCAGTGCGAAGCGGAGATGCGGGATCGGGGCTCTCGGTCGGTGCCGGCGAAGCCTTCGGTCAGTGCGGGCGAGAAGCGGGGTCGGGCGCTTGGCGGGCGTTGCAACGTTGCAACGTTGCAACGGAGCGGGCGAGATCGGGCGAGATCGGGGGATCCTTCGGTCAGTGCGGGCAGGATGCGGGGTCGGTGCGAGCAATGTGGAGCGGGGTTGCAAGCGGGTGCGGGTGTGGTGCTGAGCGGAGAAATCTCTCGGTCAGACCGAGAGATGTCCTCGGTTGGACATGGGGAGCAGCGATGCAACGAAGCGGGCGGCTGGGGTTAATTTCTTGCGAAAATGAGTCTTCCTAGGGGTTGTTTATATAGTATATGGGGGTTGACTTGGTCTAGGGCTAATTCTAATAGGATTATGATTTTAAAATAATTTAAAATTCAAATATCTCTCTCCTAATCACGCATGGATTGGGTGCGGCCAAGATAGGGGCTAGGATTTGGCTCAAAAATTGTTTGAAGTATTATAAACTTAATAAAATTTTATTTGGCTTGAAAATAATTTAAAACTCGGTATTTAAAAATATTTAAAACTTTGCTAAAAATATAAAATAGGTCAAATGAACTCCAAAAATTGTAAAATAAATATTGGGGTGATCGGGACGATGAGAGAAAGGTAACTAAGAAGACGGATCTCAATTTCGACGTCGAGTGACAAAAATAAAAATAGAAACGTCTTACGTCAAAAGTGAAAATCACAACGTCTCTTCGAATAAGGTAAAATCGTGGGAGAACGACCCGAGAAATGTCGTTCCAAATTAGTGCCAGAATTTAATACTCTCAGAGACGATCACCACGACATATCACACCATAGTGTTCACAAACAAACAAAGTCTAAAATAAGTACGTGCACGGTCAACAGCACGTGCACGAAGAAGATACGATCGGAAGCGACCGTTACATCCTCCCCACCTTAGAATAAAGTCCATCCTCAGACTTTCTAACTATAAATATAACTCAAGCTAGACTAGCAGCTATCCTGATCACATCACACTATAATTCAACCAGTTATAGTCATTACAAATGCTTATACATACGCTAGATTGTCAAACAATAAATCTGCTAGCATGTATATATTCATTCACATATTTCAATCATATATATGCATACATCCCTTACATTACTATTACTATCATAGCACAAACAATAGTTCAAATACTCACATAAGATTAGCCTCATACTAGCAAATACAATCATTGCTCTATGTATAGATAGCTACCTATGCACAAAACAAACATGGGTTTACTACTCCCTAATATTTCCTAGTATTCATCCAATACCAAACACATCAGCACATGTAGTCACACCATACCATTACTTAAATCAAATTTTACTATATCTAACATGCATTCATCACTACTATAGTTTCACAATATATAGTCATTCAAATGCATGCAAATAGTTCACCATATATTCACATCACATACGGTCATATAACTGTATTTACGACACGCCGCATATACCATAGTCACCAATACCTATAACTAAGCACATACTTATCCGTGCATGGTGCACAACCATACACTCTATCATGTCATTCATATATACCAATCATACCACTATATACTCAGCACATCTGCACACCTAGTTTAGCTAGCACACATATGTTCACACCGGCAAGTCCTTAGTAAATAACTATACCATAAGACCAACACCTATAACTATATACTGGTATAGCGACCCACAATCATGTGCGTAACACAACCAGGCACAAACACCCCTATCACTATACATACATCAAACATCGCTATATGCAAACTACAGACATACATAACAATATACTTAGAGTATACCCACTCAAGCTTGAGTGAGACTCGGAACACATATCAAAATACTCTATATACGTAACACGGTATTTATACCTATACCAATACCACTCATACGTATATACGTCTACCCATATAACCATATACATACCATATGTCAATCACACTTAATATTTAGTCAGGTAACACTCACAGAGTTCAATCACTTTATATACCATAATAATAATTCAGACATATGCACACGTATAATTATAATACCTTCCCTAATATATGCATTCACCGTATAGTCACACACATGCAGAACATATATTCACACCATATCCTTCTACCTATAATTAATATACTAACACATCTACTTCATACATAGTTAAGATATGCAATAGTCGTGTATACCAATCAAAACAAGCAATACCAATCAAAATTATAATCCTACTACCATATGTATATCACCTATATACTCATGCAACAATTACCTAACTACTTATATCTAAGCACAATACGTAACTACGTACGAGCACATACTCACATGTACTAACATATAGGTCATATAATAGGCATGCACATTTACTACAAGTACCCTAGTATCATTACACCTATTATACACACAACTTTACCAACATATTATTCAACCATAATAAGTATCTCCAACTATATACACTCCATTAGATATTCCAACCCTGATTCTTATATACACAGACGCCCTTAGAGTGATATAGCTATCCCCACACATACCTATAAATACTAACCCACAAACAACTTCATAATATCACGAATAACTCTGAGTATGTATATATCACACAATAGGCAAACATTAATATACTATAAGGGAGTACACTCATTCAAGCCCACACACTCAATTTAGGTACATGCACCACGACAACATCACAAAGGTCAAAGGGCCTACTAACAAATTGGAGTTGACACAGTCATGGACGAGCACTAAAGCCTGAGGCAATAGAGGGGGTCGAGGTCGAAAGCGTGACGAGGGAAGGATCGATAAGCACGAGTTCAGATAGGACGAATACAAGGAGACAGCTTGGTTAGGTGAAACAGTGACTCACTGGTGAATATTTAGGTAGGGGAAAGGGAGATGTAGTGATACCTGATCGGTCCATATTTTACACCTTTTTTTCTGCATATTTGCATGCCATTTCGATCGCCCATATCACGCTTTTCACGATTATTCGACGATATTGCGTTACTTTTCACTATTTCTTGTTTTTGTCGGATTTCAGAAAATATGGAGCGATCGGGAGCAAAAATAAGCTTAAAGGGTTTGCACCCACTCCGGAGTGTCAACCATAGCTCTTTTGAGGGTTATTCTACAATGGAAGACGAGTGGAAGAAGAAAGAACGTCGTAGGAGCGACGAGGAAGCGAAAAGATGGAGATTGGGTATTTTCAGCATGCCACTCGGCCGAGTGAAGGACTCACTCGGCCAAGCAAGGAAGCCCACTCGGTCGGCCAGACCAGACATGCAAACAGCTTGAGGATCAGCGTGCACTCGGCCGAGTGACGACATCCCACTCGGCCGAGCACGAAGACACCACTCGCCCGAGTGGCACACGAACGACGGCAGGAGAAAAGATGCAACTTACTGTAATCCATCAGAGAAAATCCGAGGTCTGACTCGGCCGAGTACCAAAAGCCCCTCAGTCGAGTGATCAAAGTCACTCGGCCGAGTGACTTCCGAGTGATGCCGAGGACACGCAGCGCCCAGATTTTCAGACCGTCTCCTACACTTTTGAAATCTGCTATCATTCCAGCTATCAAAATATTTTTCTCATATTTTTTATGGATAGTATAATTCATTACGATTCCAACGCCGCCAAGAATGTGTCAATCGGAGGTCGGATGAAATCTGGGAAATTTTTGCAAGTCGATGCTGCAGTGCTGGAATTTGCATGTCAGTGTCACTCGGCCGAGTGACATTTCCACTCGACCGGGTGAGTTTTTCACTCGACCGAGTGACCAGTTTTTGACAGTTTTTGACAGTTTTGACAGAGTGCTGTTTTCTGGAGTTTCTGTAGGAAAGCTCACTCGACCGAATGAGATTTCCACTCGACCGAGTGAGCTGTCCACTCGACCGAGTGAGATTTCCACTCGGCCGAGTCGTAACTGGCGCAGATTTCTGGGCACGCGCAGATTCAGTGTTGGGCCCGAATTTCAGGGGCTTTTTAGGCAGTTTTGCTAGGGTTTTTGGGGGCTATTTAAGAGGGTTTGTAGCCGTCATTGAGGGGGGTTCCCAACATGTTTTCTTAGGGATTCTTTTGGAGGTTAGGCCATGCCCTAGGCCCCCTCTTGGATCTAAAAGCTTGTATTTTGGATTGAAGATCTTCATCAAGCTAAGTATTTTGTTCTTATTGTTTGAATCTTTGTTTTTCTATCTTTTTGTATGCAAGCAATGATTTTTATTGATTCTCATATCCTTATTACTATGCTTGAGTAGATTTGTTGTTCTAGGGTTTGGGGATGAACCCTATGGATCTAATTTTAGATTTGTGATGAATGGATTTCTAAATTCCTATAATTACTAGGAGGTTAGGTTGTGATCGATTTATTACGGATAGCTAGGGATTTCCATCGATTGGGGTTTGCAAGAGATTAGATTCTAATCGATGGGAATGCCTAGATATTCGATTTAGGTTTACAATCGGATTTCTCTAGATTTGGTTTGCAAGAGATTGGACCAAAGCTAGGATTTTTAATTGTAAATCTATACACATATTCGTTTGCAATAGATTGGACGAATACGAACTATCACAACCTAGATCGTAACTCGAGTTTGCACGAGAGTGGGCTCGAGGGGCGATTGAACGATGATGTCGATCCTAATGCTAGTGGCTTAGGCTAGGGTTTGCAAGAGATTGGGCCCTATCCTAGGTTCGCAATAGACTGGCAATAGCGCGAGAGCGTGAGCTGGGTTCTATATTCAGTTACGACTAGTTCACCTCAACGCAAGTCTAGTAATATTGATATTCACCATTCACAATGATGCATACCGGTCCTTAGTGGGGATTCCCTAGCCCTAGACACTTTTATTATATCGTATTTGAATCGATATTTGACGATTTCTCTATCTCCGACACCGACATCCATCACCTTTCCATTATATCATTCCATAACCATCTCCACCAATAATACATTCGTAGTCAAACCAACCTAGGATAGATTGGAGCCAACACCACCTCCTCGTGTTCGATACCCGCTCGCCACTTGAACGTGCGCTTGCGTAAAACTACAAGGTCGCTCTTTAGGGTGTACGCCCGGGCGCGATCAAGTTTTTGGCCCGTTAAGTCTATTGGATACAGAAAGAAATTAGTGTAAATAACGTAAGCTAAAATACGTGAAATTTGAAAACTGTTGTACTTCAAAAGTTGGAGTCCTTGTCTGTATAAAATATTTGGAGATCAATAAAACAAATTGTTTGAAACAAGTTTGAGTCGAATATACATAATAAGAGAAAACAGTTTATTGGCTTATATAAAATTATCAGGAGGAAAGTGAATCATTCACACGAACATGAAGGACGTAACTTAGAAAATTCTATGCAGCAGTAATTTAATATAATGTTGGCAAAAATTTTGAAATTCAAAGAATGAAATTAAAGTAACTGAAGATTTTAAGCTCGTGTTAAATGCTTTCAAAGTCTTTAAGCTCGGAAAAAAAATTGTAAAATAATCAATATTGAAACTACTTTTAACGGAACCAGTGTTTGCTAAAAAGAAACTGATTTACACAAAGGTCTTTAATATACGATCACAACGAGCCTGGTATGGATATATAAAAATAATTGAAATTCTATTTAGTTTAGAAATTATTCTAAAAGTATGTATGGTGAACGGAAAGATAATAATAACTTAGTAGTAAAATTATCAAAATTGGTAATAAAGCTTTAAAACCAATTTATGGAAGGTCCAGATCAGGTAATGGTTATGAAATAGTAATTTTACAAAAATCTGAAATAGGGAAAACGATGAGCATAAAGTCGACTTGCTGAAAGCTGAAATCCCTTGTGACTTGAAAAGTATATTAAAAGTAAGGCGATGTGTCATTTGAATGGCATAAATAAGAAGGGAAATTACAAGTTGAATTGGACAAAATAAAAGTACGGTTCAGAATAAAATTAATATATGAAGGGATAATGTAGTTTCTGAAGGATCCAGTCCAAAACAGAGTTAGGATCGATAATATGAAGTTTAGACTTACGCTTGCGTACGCGGCATGGTAGTCTACGAACTTCGCCTTCGGATTCGCCACGACGGATCGAGTCTACTCACGAACGGAGTAAGGCTACTAAATCCATAATCTAAATCTCTACTTTAGATTAAGAACTTGGATAAGAGGGAGAGAAAGGATTTCTGCAGAGCTTCGCTAGAATGAAGATGCATGCATGAATTTCATGCAAAAGGTGTAAGAAATGGCTTACCCTTGGGTCTTATTTATAGCCCCCAAGGTAGTTATTTTAGGGTAAGTTGTTCCTTTGGAACAACTTAATTAAGGTGTACCATGATACATGGCACATTATAAGCTTAAGTTGTACCATATGCATGGTACAACATAAGCTTAAGATATTCCCCCTTTATTAGCCATATGTCGCATGCACTTATGCATATATAATGCGAATTTCCCACTCATCCAGAGATCCTCTCCGCAAGGGAACCGATTCCCTTTGTACACGACTTCGTGTACGTGACGTTCGAGGTCCGTATTCCCTCGTACATCCCCTACAAGGGTGTACAAACGTCTTCCATATCCAACATCTCCCACTCACACTTGAGGGGATTGTAAGAGAACGTCTTTCCCTTAGTTCTTTCATCTATCATACCGAGAAATAGACCGTGCGACCGTCATGCGCGTAGAGTCTGTTGTTGTGCACTTGTTAGAGATACACAACGACCTCGAAGGTGCAAAGTTGAGTAGTTCAACGCATGCTTTACCCTAGATTATTTCTTCACATTTCTTATACTTTATATTCAACAATTGAATCCCATCTGGATTACAATTGGCTGGCCAGCTTTGAATCATTAAAGTCCAAATGCGAATATGAAATCAATCTTCCTCTTCTTGCGAACCTTCTTATCTTGACTAGACTCGCTTTTCTAACGTGCCCCGCCGAGCCGAATTATCATAGCCCATAAGTAACACGCTAAGATAGCGATCATTTCGTCAAATTTAAAGGAACCAATTGGAGTCCTTGAGGGTAAGAGTTAAGACCCGTATGGCCTTTGAGTCTCACATAATAGCAAACACTATTGCTACTAACTCAGTGGTCGAAATGCATACGTGGTATGAACACGTATTACAACATCACTCCTTTCCCAGGGAGAGTATGTCTTAATGATGTTGTACGGATGAAAAGATCAGACACCACAGTGCCTATCTTTTTGAGTCCCTTTACTACTCGTGAAATATTCACGGACTCTCATCCTGCATAAGACAGATAGGATTTAAAAAATCCTACGAGATCTTTTTCAAGTATCCTTGTGATACAGATCTCAGATCTTTTGTAAGCATCCATATGATGCAGATCTTTCATTCGACTATCTTGTTTAAGTCATGACTCTAAATCATTCGTCTAATGATTTTGACTTTAAACTAGTCTCATCTCTATCTTATCCATCTGATAAGATAAGGCGGTTGCTCATGTGAGAGAGCCAACCTTTATCTGTCCGACATACACACAATTCAGCTGAGATTTCAAAAATGTACACAAACATTTCTTAAGAAATTCATATGCAATGTTTGAAAAAGAACTTATTCTTTTATTAAATTTGATCTTTCTTAGACATGGGAATATATATTGGTACAACTCAGCTCATACGCAATCCTTGGGATGATAAGTGTTTATAAAACACATTTCTGGGGATCGCTTTCGTAAGCTGATCCTCTATCATCTCATGCGTAGATATGTACCTTATGTCTACCTTCTTGGTTTTATCATAGTCTTTTGCAAATCTGCAGTTCCTTTAAGATACTGCATTATCCTCTTAACCGCTTTCCAGTGTTCTTGCCCTGGGTTGGATTGGTAACAGCTTACCATTTCCAACGGCAAAAACAGATGTCCGGTCTCGTACACACCATAGCGTACATAAGACTATCAACTGCACTGGAATATGGAACTTTTTCCATAATTTCCTTATCCTTTTGGTTCTTTGGACACGATTCCAGATATAAATTATCGCATATGCTTATATGAATATCAATGGACTTGCAGTCCTGCATATTAAATCGTTCTAGAACCTTCTTTATATAAGTCTCTTGTGAAAGAGAAAGAAGTTTCTTCGAACGATTCCTTGAAATCTTAATTCCAAGAATATATGTGGCTTCCCCATGTCTTTCATCTCAAAACTGATGAAAGTCAAGCCTTGATATTCATCACAAAGCCCTTGTCTTTTTCTGGTTATTAAAATGTCATCTACATATAGAGACATATTAACATGCTTGCTTTTAATCCTTTTGATATATACGTAGTTATCTTCATCAAGCATGGAAAATCCATTTGATAAGACAACTTCTTTGAAATTGTATATACCATTGCCTCGAGGATTATTTAAGACCATATATGGATTTACGAAGTTTACAAACCTTATGTTCGTTTCCTTCTTTTACAAACCCTGTTGGTTGTTCCATATAGATTTCCTCGTCCAATTCTCCATTAAGAAAGGCAGTCTTTACATCCATCTGATGTAATTCGAGGTATAAGCAAGCTACCATTGCCAGAATCATGCGAATCAAGGTAAAACACACAACAGGTGAGAAGGTCTCTTCGTAGTCTATCCCTTCCTGTTGCGTAAAACCTTTCGCGACAAGGCGAGTTTTATATCTGTCAATAGAGCCATCAGCCTTATGCTTGATCTTGAGAACCCATTTGTTCCCAATTGCTCTATGTCCTCTGGGTAAGTTAACTAAGTCCCAGACTTGGTTAACTTTCATGGATTTCAATTCCTCCTTCATCGCTTCTATCCATTTGTCTTTCGCAGGGCATGATGCGGCCTGTTTGAAAGTAGCAGGCTTGTCATCATCTTGTAGTAAAGTCATAAAGGTTTGCGGAAATTCATCCTCAAATCTTAGAGGAGCCAACCTTGTACGACTACTACGTTTGTATTTGAGATTCTTCAAGTCCTTGTTGACTCGAATTTAGATCAATTCTAATATCACTCCCACTTGGAATGTCGTTAGAATTGCTCCCACTTGGATCATTATTCACGTATGGAATAGGATAATCGTCATTCGTATAATCCATTGGTGAAGGTTGAAACGTATTTTCGTTTTCACCAAGAATTCTCCCACTCGAATGAGGTAATCCTTCTTGATCATAAATCTCAAATAGAGATAAGTCCTGACTTATCTCGCCCTGTCTTGGAAACTTGTTTTTCCAAGAAAGTGACATCCCTCGACTCAAACTCAATTAGCCCACCATTGTCTTCCTGACTAACATAAAACATAACCTTTGGAGTTTTCTGCGTATCGTATAAAGATACATTTCCTTCCCTTTGGCCCAAGTTTGCCATACTTATGGGAGGAAATATGTGCGTAGGATGCACAACCCCAAGGTTTCAAAATGTTTAAGTGAGGAGACCTTTGGTTCCACAACTCATAAGGAGTGGAGCTAACTGATTTCGAGGGTACGCGGTTCAAAATGAAAGCGGCCGTCAATAATGCATCACCCCAAAAGGTGATTAGCAAGTTAGCTTGCGCCATGATTGATCGGACCAATTTTCATTAAAGTCCTATTCCTCCTTTCTGCAACACCAATTTGTTGAGGAGTATAAGGCATATATACCTGATGTAATATGCCTTTTTCATCACAAAAGTTCCTTTAAACTTGTTGATTGATATTCACCGCCCCTATCGGTTCGCACGACCTTAATCTTGCGATCTAATTGATTCTCCACTAAACTCATATAGTTTTTAAAGCAGGTTTAGTGCTTTCACTTTTGTGGGATATCAAATAGATATGACCGAATCGGGTGAAATCATCAAATAAAAGTGATGAAAAATAGGACTTCCCGCGTCTTGTCTTGACATTCATCGGACCACATATGTCCGAATGGATAAGCTGTAATGGAACCTCGGCCTTTGTGCCGGTTCCACACGGCTTGCGACAAGATTTCCTCACAAGGCAATGTTCGCAGGTCGACATTTCAACCTTTGAAACATTGGATAGAAGGCCACGTTTGGCAAGTCTATCTATATGCATTGGTCCAATATGACCAAGCCTTGTGTGCCAACAAAAAGAATTTGTCACTAGGAAATTTTCATTACATGAGGAAATACATTGTACTTATACAATAAATCCTTTGAAATACAAACCCAGTACCAATAAAGGAATTATTACAAAATAGGTCCATATTACAATCATGAAGGAACCAACTATAACCAAGACCCATTATGTTGACCACAGTTTTAATATTCCTTTGAATATATGGAATGAAGAGAACATCATAAAGTAGGAGAGTGTGGCCGTTGTCCAAGTCTAGCTTGCAATTCCCAACGCCTTTCTCTACAACACGTGTGTTGTTTCCTACATTGATCCACTTTATTCCTTGAGGTATCCGGTGATACTCCAAGAAGGACCGTCTGTCCTTTGCTATGTGGTTGGTGGCACCTGAATCAATTATCCCAAAATGGATTAGATTCCACAAGAAATATTGAACTAGAAACACATATGTAACTAGTATTACAAGTTACCTCGTCACTTCCACTCGTACACGAACGAGCATAGTGACCGAGCTTGTTGCACTTGAAGCACTTGATCCTTTTCAAGTCTTTCTTCTTGTGCCATTTCTTGTGCCCACCCTTATGTTTGGGTTCCTTGGTAGACTCAGGTTGCTTATTACGTTCATTAGAAGACTTCGAACGATCTTTACGTTTCTTTCCCCCGTGTGAGGAACTAGTAACCATGTGCACTTCTGCACTTGGTTTGGCAGCCGCAAGCCGCTCTTCCTCTAATTCGAGGTGCTTGGAAACATCGCTGAAGGTCTTGATGCTCTCATTGTGAGTGAGATGCATCTTCATTTGATCCCACCCATTTGGTAGGGAACATATGACTGCTTGGATTTGTTGCTCATCAGTGAGCACATGACCTGCGTCCTTTAACTCCGAGATAAGGTTCGCCATATGTCGCAGATGTTTCCCCATGGAATGATCTGGATGTTTCTTATATGTATCGAACCTTATAGTTAAGGCGCGAAGTTTGGACACCGATGTGCCACCGAACTTCTCCTCTAGCTTGGACCATATGTCCATGGCTAGGTCATGTTCTCGGAAGATGCGCATTATGTCATCAGCCATACTGCTTAATAACGTAATGCGCGCTATCTTATTCTTCCGAGACCAAGCATCAAAAGCTTCCTTGTCTCGTCTGTGTTGGGTCGTAGTGCCCAACTCGGGTTCAATCATTACGTTCTTTAGAGTTTCGAGCACTTCTTGCTCCTCTAAAACGTATTGTATCTTAATGGACCAAAGTTTGTAATTATCGACGTTGAGTTTTTCACCTTTGTTTAACTCAGCGACGATATTCTTTGAAGCGGAAGACATTTTACTTTTAAAATGCTGCAAAAGACACAAAACCAAAGGTTCGATCAAAACATTGCATAAAAATTCTTAAAATATAACTCCCACTTGAAATGATAATAGAGTATCCCATTTGGATAGTTCTAAAAATTCAAATCCCACTTGGAATTATATTATATTTGATAAGTTACTTTCGAAAAATATTGAAGATGTTGTTCTAGAATCGAAAAGGTCTCTATGATTCCAATCACCATCTAGAACAACTTTCAATATTCCCCCATCACTTATCAAACAATAGTACTCTTATAGTACTAGCAGCGGAAAACGAGTTTGAAAATGTATTTTTCAGATATAATTCCCACTTGAAATGATAATAGAATATCCCATATGGATAGTTCTAAAATCAACTCCCACTTGGAATGATATTCATAATTTGATAAGTTACTTTCGAAAAATATTGAAGATGTTACTCTAGAGTCGGAAAGGTCACTATGTTTCCAATCACCATCTAGAGTAACTTTCAATATTTCTCCCTCACTTTATCAAATGTTAGTACTCTTATAGTACTTTGCAGCGGAAAAGCGTTTTTGAAAAAACGTATTTTTTCAAAAATTCAAAATACATTGGCTAATCTCCGTAGAGTAGAGCACAACGTCATAAGTACATTGGCTAATCTCCGTAGAGTAGAGCACAATGACTTGGCTAATCTCGCATGAAGTAGAGCACTATGGCTAGTCTTCAAGGAGTAGAGCCCAAAAAAACTTCATTAAAACGTTAGTCCCGTATGAACTAGTCGGCACTGTGGTTAGCCCCGTATGGACTAATCGACACATTCGAGTTTGACCAAGGCCTTTTGTCACCCCGTATGGGTCATTTGGCAAGTTTGCAATCGACCCAGACCTTCTGTCGGATTGGTCGACCAAAAACACTAAATTGGTCGACCAATTTTTCGAATTGCAACTTCTTCCCGGCCAGGGCCTCTGCCCTGGCCGGGGCTTGGCCAAGGGCCGGCCAGGGCCTCTGCCCTGGCCGGCCAGGGGCCAGGGCCCCTCCGGCCAGGGCCTCTGCCCTGGCCGAGGCCGGCCAAGGCCGGCCAGGCCCTGGCCGAGGCCAGGGCATTGGCCCTGGCCTCTGCCAGGGCAGGCCAGCCGGCCCTGGCCACTGCCAGGGCAGGCCAGCTAGCCCTGGCCACTGCCAGGGCAGGCCAGCCCTGGCAGTGGCCAGGGCGCCGGTCCTGGCCTCTGCCAGGTCCGGCAGGCCGGCCCTGGCCAATGCCAGGGCCGGCCTGGCCCTGGCCGAGGCCAGGGCGCCGGCCCTGGCCTCTGCCAGGGCCGGCCTGGCCATGGCCGGCCATGGCCGGCCATGGCTTGGCCATGGCCGGTCATGGCCAAGGCCATTTGGCATTGGCCGGCCATGGCCCCTTTGGCCATGGCCGGCCACCCCCTTTGAATGGGGTTGCCGCACACACTCCTCCCCCTTGATGGGGTGGTCGCCGGTGGTTATTGGCCGTAGCCAACCCCCTCCGCAAGTGAAGGGGGGGTGCATAGCCTTCATCGCCCATTTGGCCATGGTGCACATGCACCAAATTCCTCTTACCCGATGGAAATAACTACCATCATCTTCCTCGATGAAGCACCCGTTCGTCGATGAAGCACCCGTTCGTCGAGAAATTAGTTATTTCCTAATGGCTGTGTGCCAAAAAATGAAAAATAACATACTACGTGAACGGTCGGTTCTTCCCGTCACGGAGAGTTCCTACCATATCCGTAATGATAGGAGACCCTAACGTGAAAAGAACAACCGCTGCGTTCTCTCCGTCACGAAGTGTTCCTACTATATCCGTAATAGTAGGAGACCCATTCATGAAAAAGACAACGACTCGTTCATAGTTTCGACGGGGCGGCGGTTTGACCGGGGCGAACCCATATGGCTCTGATACCAATGAAGGATCATGTCCAAAACAGAGTTAGGATCGATAATATGAAGTTTAGACTTACGCTTGCGTACGCGGCATGGTAGTCTACGAACTTCGCCTTCGGATTCGCCACGACGGATCGAGTCTACTCACGAACGGAGTAAGGCTACTAAATCCACAATCTAAATCTCTACTTTAGATTAAGAACTTGGATAAGAGGGAGAGAAAGGATTTCTGCAGAGCTTCGCTAGAATGAAGATGCATGCATGAATTTCATGCAAAAGGTGTAAGAAATGGCTTACCCTTGGGTCTTATTTATAGCCCCAAGGTAGTTATTTTAGGGTAAGTTGTTCCTTTGGAACAACTTAATTAAGGTGTACCATGATACATGGCACATTATAAGCTTAAGTTGTACCATATGCATGGTACAACATAAGCTTAAGATATTCCCCCTTTATTAGCCATATGTCGCATGCACTTATGCATATATAATGCGACTTTCCCACTCATCCAGAGATCCTCTCCGCAAGGGAACCGATTCCCTTTGTACACGACTTCGTGTACGCGACGTTCGAGGTCCGTATTCCCTCGTACATCCCCTACAAGGGTGTACAAACGTCTTCCATATCCAACAGTTTCGTAGGTACAAAGTATAGGCTGGAAAAATACCGTAAGCTAGTATTCAAAATTTCGACAAAAATTTTAAAAATTTAAGTCAACGAAAGAGTATGCAGTCTAAGTATATATATTGAAATTTTTGAACAAATTTATACTTAGGGAAAGAGGAAATCGAAAAATACTTTCAGAAGATTCAAGATTTGTAACGGAGAGGTTTGAAAATTTACGACGATCGTCATGAGGCGATCTCGTGAATCGAGGTAAGGAAAATGGTCGGATGATCAAAACATACATACGCCTAGGATATGAACCAGGAAAATCTATGGGGAAACTCCTACGGTCGACCAACTAAAGATTAAAAAACTAAGCGCTAAGACTTTCTAAGGAGCTAGACGGTAATGAAATGCGTTCAGCTTGGCCCGAAATCAATGAACCCAAGCGAACGATTAAAGAAATTCTAGAAGTCTAATATGGTCAGAGTAAGGCAAGAACCACTAAGCTAACTCCTAAGACGATTAAATCAATTCCTAGCAGGAAGTCTAACTAACAATCAGGGCCGCTAACTAGCAAGCACAGACGTCTAACTAAGTCTTCTTACCACCTAGTGACATAGGGAAACGACTAGGCTCAAGGCTTATGACTCGGATGTTGCAATTTATTTAATGGACATTCCATAGTTATTATCGTTGTTCCGATAGTTCGTAGTTGCAAGATAGACATGTATGGGCCACCAACAAAACCTGTCACGCCCCGCTTCCAAGAAATATGGAGGCAAGACGTGAGTAGGTCCGCTCAGACTTGAAGTTGCAAAGCTGCAAGTCCGATAAGCGTCAATTAACTTCAAATGGCATGTCCTTGCAATGCGATATGAAACAAAGATAATAATACAGGGAAATGAGACAAAAGCAAATCTCAGAATATCCATAAATAAGTTCCAACATCACAGAAAAAGCCACTAGGCTAAAAGAAAAGAATCTAAAGGCCCAAACATGGTCAACAAAAGTACAACGTACAAAGCAAAGGTGCCACGCACCGACAACTAACAGAAATCCTAAAACAAAAGGAAGCTCAGCAAGGTCGCTAAGAATGATCACCGGTGTCCGCAAAACTCCTCCTGGGCAGACAAGGACTCAGGCTCAGCGTCAGCAATAACCACGTACTCAGCAACGGCCTCTGGCTCAGGGTCTAACATGTGACACTCAAAAGAGCAAGGGGCACATGTCAGCAAGTCTACAAGAGACTTGTGCAAGGAAACTGTGGGTGAAAGTAAGACAACCTAGCAGTTCTAGCATGATACAATGACATGGCAGTTATAGCATGAGTGCAACAAGTAAAGTAAAGTACGAGTATGGCAATTTAAATCATGGCATGGTTATCAAGTTTTTCATGAACAAATCACAAGTACAAAGACAAGTCTAGTAAGCACGTCGTGCACAGAGATTACGCCTTTTGGCTAGAGTGGCTGCGCGGCCAGCTCCTAGCTCAAGTGATCACTTACCCCTACCCCTCCACGTGTATCGAGCCAGGGCCTTACCCCCGAACGTGTATGCTCGCTTCTGGATCACGAGCCCGGAAGTGTTTTTCATGATGGCATAAGGGTGCACCTAGCCTCAACAAGGAAATCGGGCATTGGTTTTTGACCAACACATGAGGCCTGCTTCTGGATCACGAGTCCAGGAAGTACTTTTCATGATGGCATAGGGGTGCACCTAGCCGGACAAGGAAGTACAAGTAGGGTAGCGTGTGCTACGAATGTAACAATCAACTTGGATGACATGTAAGATGCAATGCATGGCAGTTAAAAGTACGTACAGATAAGGAATTTAAACGTGACAGTTAACAATGCATGAATGACATGGCAGGGTGACAGATCTAGCTTCGTTGTCAAGCTAGATCTTAAAATTGCGTCTAGACAGCTATCATTTCACGGTCTAGTCTCTTTTACGCTAAAAACAAGGAAGTGGCCTAAAAACATGGCCCTAAGCAAAAGTTGGCAAGTTTCACTTGCCTGCAAGTCAAACGTCTGAAAAACACCGTCCAACGGGTCCAAGTCACAAGTAACCTACGTGCACAAGTCCACCGGCCTACAGTCCCATTTTATTAATCTTTTATTAGTGAATTTAAAACATTTAAAACACTTTAAAACATCAATTTTAGTCTTGATTAAGAGGCAATAGGTTAGGGGTCCAAAGGTTGCAAAGCGTTACCTCAACACGACGCGAAAGCTACACTGGCGTCAGGTAGTGACGCCGGGGGTTGGAATAAAAGAACGCGCTCCAAGTCCATATTCCAAAATAGATTCATCGCTCGAAAGGTCTGGGCAGCAGCCGGAGCGACGAACCAAGATCCCAAAGCTAGCACGTGCGAGGAAGAGCTACAACTTGTCGCAACGTCAAAATACTCCAACGGCGAAGAAGAAGCACTTGGGTGGGGCCCACAGCAGTTCTAGGGACCAATGGGGGACTCACAATACCTCTGGAGAACTTGGGGGGCCCACGGTGGCAAGCGGTGCGAGAGTTGTGACGTTGCGACGAACGTCGCTCGGTCAGACACGGTCGGTTCGGGGGATTTCCTCGGTCAGACACTGCGGACAGCCGCTGTGCAGTGCGGAGCGGAGATGCGGGGTCGGGGCTCTCGGTCGGTGCGGGCGAAGCCTTCAGTCGGTGCGGGCGAGATGCGGGGTCCGGCGCTTGGCGGGCGTTGCAACGGAGCGGGCGAGAGCGGGGGATCCTTCGGTCGATGCGGGCGGGATGCGGGGTCGGTGCGAGCGATGCGGAGCGGGGTTGCAAGCGGGTGCGGGTGCGGTGCGGTGCGGAGAAATCTCTCGGTCAGACCGAGAGATGTCTTCGGTCGGACACGGGGAGCGGCGATGCAACGAAGCGGGTGGCTGGGGTTAATTTCTTGCGAAAATGAGTCTTCCTAGGGGTTGTTTATATAGTATAGGGGGTTGACTTGGTCTAGGGCTAATTCTAATAGGATTATGATTTTAAAATAATTTAAAATTCAAATTTCTCTCTCCTAATCACGCATGGATTGGGTGCGGCCAAGATAGGGGCTAGGATTTGGCTCAAAAATTGTTTGAAGTATTATAAACTTAATAAAATTTTATTTGGCTCGAAAATAATTTAAAACTCGGTATTTAAAAATATTTAAAACTTTGCTAAAATATAAAATCGGTCAAATGAACTCCAAAAATTGTAAAATAAATATTGGGGTGATCGGGACGATGAGAGAAAGGTAACTAAGAAGACGGATCTCAATTTCGACGTCGAGTGACGAAACTAAAAATAGAAACGTCCTACGTCAAAAGTGAAAATCACAGCGTCTCTTCGAATAAGGTCAAATCGTGGGAGAACGACCCAAGAAATGTCGTTCCAAATTAGTGCCACAAATTAATACTCTCAGAGACGATCACCACGATATATCACACCATAGTGTTCAGAAACAAACAAAGTCTAAAATAAGTACGTGCACGGTCAACAGCACGTGCACGAAGAAGATACGATCGGAAAGCGACTGTTACACATTTCTAGATCAAATCCTAGAGAGAGTGGCCGGACACGAGTATTATTGCTTCCTTGATGGCTACTCCGGATATTATCAAATAGAAATAGCACCCGAAGAACAAGAGAAGACCACCTTCATTTGTCCTTGTAATGCCCTACAAGCTACTGCACAAGTACTAGAGGGGGGTGAATAGTACTTTAAAAATAACGAGGAGTATAATTCCTAATTATAATGCAAACAACTACCAAATCAATTTGCGGAAGCTTAAATTGAAGACAACAACAAAATTAACAATGCTAACAATAGATGTTACTGGGTTCGGATCCACCCAAGTCTCTCCGACTTGTTCCCGGTGATCCTACGTCCCAACCACCCGGATCCCCTCTGGATACTTGAGTTAGAAACCCTAACTCAAGATTTCCACTATGAAATACTTGTGAAAAACCTCCAAAAGTCAAATCATACAAAATGTAATTTGTGACTCCCACAACCCGGGATCACAACCACACTCTCACAACCGAGAGTGAAACTTACAATTCAAATATGAAATGAAATAAGAAAACTTCTTACCGACAAAATACATATGCCTTGAGTATTGCTTACGAATTAGGGCAAGGATGATTTTGAGGAAGAAGTGGCACCAAACCCTAGCTCCAAGATGTAGATCAGCGATGGAGAGCTTTGGGGATGTTGGTGACCTAGAATCAAGCACTTGGCTTGGAAGGCTTCACACTCAATGAATCTCTCTTTGGAAGTAAGAGTGAGGAGAGATTATTGAATGGAATGTATGAGCTTTGAATGAGCTTGGAATGATTTCTTTGATCTCTAAACTTGCAATAATATCAGCCTTAGCAGCAATGAATGCAGCCCATCAAGTATATATATGTTAGAGGAGAGAGAGAAAGAAATTCGAGTCATTAAATGCTCCAACGGCTCTTTTCTGAACCCAACTAGTCGGTCAAAGAACAACCACCGACCGACTAGTTCATCAACTAGTCGGTCGGTCAATTAACGCATACCGACTAATGAGTGAACAGAGAAAAGATCAAAGCACAGACATAAGGAACTAGTCGGTCCAAGAAGAGTAGCTGACCGACTAGTTTCACAACTAGTCGGTCGGTTACTCAACTGAGACCGACTAACAGATAAAATTGAAGTCTGAGCAAAAATAGACTTAGTCGGTCCAAGAACAAATGTTGACCGACTAATTCACCAACTAGTCTGTCACCAAATGAACATAGACCGACTATCAATAAACAGTAATTATGGTGAAAATTTGGTATGTACAGTAAACTAAACTAGTCGGTCTAAGAAGGAAAGTTGACCGACTAGTTCATCAACTAGTCGGTCGATCAATGAACACAGACCGACTAAAGATAAACAGTAGCATAGGCTCAAATGTGCATGTACAGGGAAAGCTCAACTAGTCGGTCACAGAAGCATCACTGACCGACTAGTTCACAAACTAGTCGGTCGGTGAGTCAACTTAGACCGACTAACTGTAAACAGTAAAGAGCTTAGAATTGACAGAGAAGAACTAGTCGGTCCAAGAGGCTTTGCCGACCGACTAGATCACCATCTAGTTGGTCAGTTCTTCTTCTTGAACCAACTAACATGCACAAGAAGTCCCGAATCGAAGCGCGATGCTTCGGGAAGGATTGTATGGACTTCTACTAAGATATGAGCGTTATGAAGATTTAAACCGTAAGACCTACTCAAGGCTTAACATTCTACGAAAGAAGCTTAAAGACTATAAATTAAACTTGACGATACCGTCTTCAATAGCTTCAATCGAATCTTCATGACTTCTAAATTGGTCCATAAGCTTCAACGAAGCTTTAGGCATACGATCACGTGCTTTGAGAAGTCTTGAGACGTCGTAATTGATATTCTTATGAATTTGGCGACGATCTCCATAACTGCGCTCACAAAGTGTTAGTTCACGTTATATTTATGTTTGTTCATCATCCAAAACCAAATCCGGGGAGTCCAATATCCAACATTCTCCCCCTTTTTGGTGATGACAAACCAACATAAATAATAATCAAAAATAATAATTCAAATGAAATTTACTTACTCCCCCTGCATTGATGACACGTTAATTCCAAATTAAACAATAATAATACGCATCAAGAAGACGAGTAAAATATATAAATGAGAATCGATTATTGAATTGTCGAATACCAAAAGGAGGTTATTGAAATATCGGATTTGAAAATCCATTTATATATCTTAACTCCCCCTGAATCTAACATATCAAATTAGATTCTAGGAATAGTGCTTTAAATTTTCATTTGGCACATCGTTATTATTATATCTCTCCCCCTTTGGCATAAGCAAAAAGAGCGGGAGGATAACAACGACAACAACAATGGCCTCAAATAAAAAACACGGGAGTCGTAGAATACGACGACGGTTCAAGTGACACCAAAGAGAAAAATACGAATAGAATCAAGGCGTGTCAATGATACCATAGTCGAAAATCGTAAAACGAAATCATCAAAACTCAAATCAATTTAACGGATTTAGTTATGGAATATACTCTCCAATATCAACATTCTTGGTTAATTTTGTGCATGGAAAACAATTCTATGTTTCCATAGAAGAAATTTCTATTAAACCAAGTTAATATCGTCGAGCGACGAAATCAAACATCAGAGACATAAAAAATTATAAAATTTGCACATTAGAATGAAATGTCAACTGCGATGTATATATATATATATATAATGAACCAGAGTACATTACTGACATACAAAA